>JAQFVV010012460.1:4849884-5449884 GCA_028023455.1 Epiperipatus broadwayi | reverse complement strand
TAGTTTCACAATGAATTTTATGGTAGATAGAAATCCTCCATAATGTGTTGTATTGAAAAGTCAAAGGCCATATATTACTACAGTTTTAATTGTGATGCAGTATTTACTATGCCATAGAATATTATAAAATGGATAGAAATCATTTCTAATTTTGGGAAGGGTGACATATCATATTAAGAATGAATATTGATGATATTATGTAGTTCAAAATAGAAATGAATGCTAACAAAGTGAAAAAAATCAGATTTTACAAACACTAATTATCCCTATATATATATGATAAACAAAAATGCAAGTTAAAAAACTTGCTAACGCTTGTATTTATGTCCACAGATGGTGTTCTACCAAAAACACCGATCAAGCGTATGTTCTGTTTACACAAACGTCAGAGTAGCATTCACTATCTCTAACTATAATTCCACTTTCAGATCATGATTTCAAGCTATTTGCTATCGTCAGTGAAAGACAGGAATAAAGAAACTAGATCTAAATACAAACTCTGAGCGTTTATGAAACAATTTCTATTCAGCTTGCAAGCGTGAATTTTTTAGACACGTAATGTCTTCAAACTCAGCATAGCAAACCAGATAGCTATATGGGTCTGATCTCAGTTCAGCATCACCACATAGTAGAAGCCTCTGCAATCTATATCATTGCAAGAAAGACCTCAAAGGTACATTTATGATAAACAAAAATGCAAGTTAAAAAACTTGCTAACGCTTGTATTGCTGAGTTTGAAGACATTACGTGTCTAAAAAATTCACGCTTGCAAGCTGAATAGAAATTGTTTCATAAACGCTCAGAGTTTGTATTTAGATCTAGTTTCTTTATTCCTGTCTTTCACTGACGATAGCAAATAGCTTGAAATCATGATCTGAAAGTGGAATTATAGTTAGAGATAGTGAATGCTACTCTGACGTTTGTGTAAACAGAACATACGCTTGATCGGTGTTTTTGGTAGAACGCCATCTGTGGATATATATATAAATGTCAAAATACATGACTACTTCATACTACATCTTTAAAAAATGATAGATTTTCATAATGATTTATTAGTGGGTCCACTTTTACAAAGATATTTCACATGGTCTATATTATGTTTAGGTTTAAGACCATAGGAGCTCACCTTTTGAAAAAAAAAAGATAATTTAAATCAGAAAATATAATTTTTTTTTGTATTAAAAGCACAAACTCACATTACATTCTCTACTTGAAAATCATTTCTTGTAAGCCTGAGCAGTCAATAACACACTAAATAGTAGCACCATATGTAAATTCAGCAGGCTAGTTTCTGATTATTGTATTTCATTGGTGAAAAACATTGGGTAGATATTTGAGTATAGTATTATCATCTAGTTTTCACTGTTTGCTTATATTGATAATAGAATCTTTGGAGTAGAATATATAGATTAAATTGTTGTCTTTCATGGTAATGCTAGTATTGAACATTGACAGTCATATGATGATGATTTGATTGATGTTTTTTTTTTCTTTTTTTAAATAATAAATACTCTCAAAAATTTAATCAATTACAATATTTAATTATTACGTTTTTAAAAATTATTATGAATACATCAATGCATAGCTCAGATATAATGAATACAACTTCTCATACTATTGTGGTAACAAAAGTAGCATAATTAATTTGTATCATATATTTAAGAAGTGAGAATTTTTTTTTATTATTGACATATATATATAATTTGAATATTATGTAATTGTCTGTGCCAACAAAAATTTCAACTTATATATACCATCTTCCACATATGTTTCTCATAATTTTTTCAATATTTTTAAACTAAAACATATTTTATTTTTTTCAATAATTTGTTATGGGATATTATCAAATGAAGTCTCAAACACTTTCACTGAGCAATTTTCTTAGCAGGATCTTTAATATCTGCAATCTTTTTACCTCTCTTTTGATAATTTCTTATTTCCTACAAAATGCTTCTTGTTATAAAAGTCTTACAATTAATAGTATAGAATACTTCCACTATATCTGAAATTGTTTATTTTTCAAATACATTCAATATTTCATATACTCTTTTACCAATTGTTTGAGTAGTACGACTTCAAATATATTTTAAATCCATTTTCATATATTGTCAACTTTTTTTTTATAATACAAAAAAATCTGTTGTTTTTTAACTTCTCTGCATAATCTTCAATTTGTTTTTACTATTATTATTTTCTATTACCTAAGATCATTCATGATCAACAATTTTTCTTTGTTTGTCACTTCCTCAAGATTTCTTTATAATTTTGAAAGATTATGTATATGATTTCTACTGAGTAATCAATCTTATTTTTGTGGCAATTCAACATAAAAAAATTCTGAACAGATCTGAGAATGCATTTTAAAATTAATTTAAGCTAAGTTATAGTTCATGGGCAAGTATGCTTTCTCTTACAGTCAAAATTTACTGATTACTACATTAATTACTTTTAGCAAAAACCATATCTTCATATGGCGTTAGAACAAATTGTAGAACAATATGATCATACCTATACTGATAAATATGTTTGTGCTAACTGAAGTTGTAAAAATAAATTAAAAATGCTAAGTTAATATTAATATAATTTCCATCGACTCTTGGAAATGAGTCTTTCTCTTCCCATTGGCATATCACAATTGAACACTAATCTGTCTGAATACCTATCAATTTATTCTTTTCCAATTCAAATGATCTGCCTCTTATTCGCTATGTTAATTTCTTATAATAATTTTGAGTACATTGTCTAATCTTCTGGATCATTTGAATTTTATTACTTCTAAAGGTTTCACAGTCTGGAGAATGAATTATTAATTTTCATCTACAAAAGGCTCATACATAATGATATAATATTGACTCAGTTTTAATTTTGTAAGATTTAAGATACATTACAAATATAGGTTCATAAACTCTTTTTATTTTGCCCTAACATACCATTGTAGTTAGCTTAGAGAAAAACATACAATATTTAAAATGTATCATTGTATTTTGGATGCCTCAAAGTGGCATAGGTTTTATTTTCTAAAGTTCCTTAAAGTTACATTATTTTTTGGTAAAAACATTCATGTGAAAGCCTTCACAATTATCTTCTTAAACATTAAATTGTTTGCTCTTTTAATGTAAATAGTGTTTTGCCAAGTATTTGATCAACTTTTGGAATATCTGTGTGAATCTAATCTTGATATCAGGTTTATGTAAAAAATATGCTTGAAAGATCGTACTTTGTGATACTTAATTACCAACCCATGAATTGTATTAAATCATTAACTACTTTTCAGTTGAAAAATTCTTATATAAAAATTATTTTTGTTTGATTCTCCAAAATGTCATTATAGTTGATTACAATTTGTCAACAATTTCTTATTTCTATTACCCCCCTCCCAATGATGTAGATTTATAAAAATCAAACATATATTTTCTTAAGTATTTGTTATTACTTTTGTAAAGAAATTATGAATGTTTGATATTTTTATATTCAAATATAATTTGTCAAATGATTACTAAATCCTTTGGGACTACAATTTTGTCATCATAACTTTACATAATAATTCTCTCTACTGATAGATAAATCATATGTTTAAACAGTTTTTCATCAAATTTATTAAAATGTGGATGAATAGGAAAAGAACATGCTTAAAGTTAGAAGTCATTAAATATAAAAATGAGATAAAACATGCTCAATAATTGTTGATGAAAAAACTCTGGTAGACATGAAATGACTTAGAAATAAGGTGTACTTGTCCTAGTTGTTCCCTGTTAGTACATTGAATCTATCCCTATGGTTTATTTGGCTAAGATTAGAAGTCATATATAACAGCATTTCTATAAATGATTTTTCCAATAATCCTAAAATTAATATTTGAAACTATATATATACAGTGACACTCTTTTTACAAATATGGAATGGGCTTTCAGTAAATAAAAAAACGAATAAAGGATATATGCACAACATTTATTTTTATCTAAATAGTAATACTTATAACAGATTAATATAAAAGAAAAACAAATTAATGTAACTTTATTTTCCTTGCTTTAATTTCTGCAAATTTATCTTATTATCTCACTTAAATTTTATTCTATAGAAAGCAATGTTAAATTGGATAGTCTTTCTTATATCATTGGGAATCTTAAATAGTTTTTTGTTATTTTAGAGTTTTGAAAAACTATGTTCAGACTCAGCAGTGGTTATCAGAATTGTTAATATAATTCTTAAGATCATACTTAAATTGGAAAATACAATTTATGTCAGGTAAATTTTTTTAAGATAGTAGCCCCTGGGCATATGACCAGTTGATCAACCTTATGGACACTACTGTATGTATATACGTACAGCTCACTATATATGTAAACAAAGGGAGTAAATCAATCTTCCCCCAGGCTATGAATTGACAGCATTCTAAATGTTGAGTAAATAATCAAGAATAGAATGAACTCACCTATTCTTGGAGTTCTGATGTTTACAAGCCTACCTTTGTCAACATTGTTGGTAATTCAGAGAGAAATTAATTTATCAACCTGATGGAATATGACACTTAATAGTGAATTCATTCTATTCTTGATTATTTGTTCAACATTTAGATTGCTTTTAATTCATAGCCTGGGGAGAGGGTGATTTACTTCCTTTGTTTACATATACACTGATCTATGTTTACATATTAAATCTTATTAGAATCAAAGTGTTAAAATGAGATCTGTCTCCAGTCTTTCAAAAATGATTATGAATTCTATAAACTGGTAATAAAAAAAAATATGATGATGAATACCAAAGCTGAATTAAAAAATAAATTATTGGTGAAAAAAAGTTTCCAAATAAAAAAGATATTTTTTATTAGTGTTTTATTTACAGCATATACTAATGAAATTCAGAAGTAGAAGATAGAATTAGAACAGTTTCAAAAATAAAAAAAATTATAAAATCATCTTTTAATCCAAAATATTGGGTGACATAGGACATGCATAAGTGAGATTAAGGCCTTTCTTAAAGCTGAATAAGTAAGCTGATTATCGTCATAAAAAAAAATTTCCAAATAAAAACGATTTTTTATTAGCATAAGTTTGATTTTACTTTAACATTGTTGTTATTTTCACTATGAGGTAGAAAATGACTTAGCATTTAGCAATAATAAAAAATAAATTCCTGAGATGATTAAATCAAAATTCAATGAAAATTTACAAGCATACGTTTGTTTATAATTTTGTTTTATGCTTTTGTTTTCATTAAAATCTAATTGCACAGTATGTACGAATTAACTATATATATAGAAAACAAATCTTACCAGTATCATCTAACATAAACATTATTCCAGCAGTGACACCTGTGAAACAAACATAAAGTCTGTATAAAGCAGCATAGGTAAAAGGTTCTATTTCTTACATTTTTATATGTATATTTTTGATAAGTATCATATCTTATCTGCTTACATGATTGTTTTGTATAATTTTGGTCTAGATCATGACCTGACAGATGATCCCCAGATACATGTATTTTAATGTAAGATACAATGAACATAGATATAATAAAAAATCTAGTACCAAACTTGTGCGCTTGTCCCAGTATAAAGATTTGAAATTTTACCAAGATTATATATTAATGTGTATATATTTAATTAAATTATATTTGTAAACATAAATAAAATATCTGAACACAAATTTGCACTATGAGTAATGCATATTTTTCTGAGTTATGAATTCAAAACCTTTACATGAAGTTGATATACATTGTATCAGCATATACACTATTCAAAAAAAAAAAAAATGTAAATAATCAAAAACATTAAAATTCATAAATTTAATACATTTTACAGTACGCAGCAGCCAATTTTTTGCCTTAGTGCAACATATATGATAACATCATATGATCACCATTTCTTATGCCTTTTGGCATCCATTGATTACTCTGGCTTGCACTGAGTGGCAATACGTATAGAGAATTTTGCCTGTTTTAATATGTGATAATACTAATTAATAAGCTTTGGATTAAGTGGGAAGCACACATATCTTATTCACTGCTTTGCTGTGGTACAGTATTCATATAATAAAATGTTTTCTAAATGTAAAACTAAACATTTTACAAAATTTAATAAAATAATTAAAATAAGCTTAAAGTTTTGAAAAATTTAATCCGAAATCTGAAATGGTTAGCGGCAACTGTTGGTGATTATATAAATTGTGAAGCCAATATGTTTAAAAATATCAAAATGAGAAAGGCTACTGTCTGCTGATAACAATACTATTAACATTTTTTTAGGTGAAAGTTATTGAAAAAGGATATGGCCCAGAATATTTAATTTCAATAAACCTTTTAATACTTTGCTGTTTATTTTGTTTAGAAAAATAAAGATATGGTATATTAAGTTTATTATTTTTCAAATGAATGTGAAATATATATGAAAATGTACTCCCTCGATTTATTATTAAACCTTTAAACATCACATGATCACTGACGAAGGCCACAAGCTAGAAACTAGTCTGGGGATATTGGATGAGTAGACACTAGATAGGGATTTTATGCACAAGCCTTCTGGCATCCATTGATTACTGTGTCTTGCTTTGAGTGGCACTATTGAACGGAGAGAGTTTTGCCTGTTTTAACAATCAATTTATTGTTAATAATTATATTATTTTTAAATTTTGTTTCTAGTATAATTTTAAATTTACATGTGCACGCTGTACAAATAAAAAAGCATGTAATTTATGAGCATGTTGAAAAATATAGTACATTTGTAGTTCAACAAACAATACATATTGTTTATAAACATGGCAAAACTCTCCATACAGTAGTGCCAACCTGTGACAACCAGAATAATCAATGGATGCCAGAAGACTTGTGCATAAAATCCCTATCTAATGTCTACATAGGGATTTTATGCACAGGTCTTCTGGCATTCATTGATTACTCTGGTTGGCACAGGGTGGAACTACTGTATGGAGAGTTTTTCCTTGTTTATAAACAGTTATGAGATAGTATAAGAGATGGTGATCATGTGATGCTTGATGGTTTAATACATATTGTTGTAAACAAAGTTTATCAATAAACACAAAATATTATATGCAATGCACCAAAGAGAATCTTGGAACAAAATGTAATGGATATTGTGTCTCCAATGCATATTTAAATCCAGAACTGCATGGTGTGGCACAATTGGGAAGACAGAGAATCGATTCTGATGCTCAAATTGCTTATGAACTATTGAGCAGTAGTTATATGACCTTTTCTTATCCTTTTTTATTTAAATGCAAACTTGCGATTAGCTTGGTCTATCATCTAATATTCGTTGATGATTTGCATTTACAAGAGATAATTTTGGAATAAAATGCTTTTAATGCAGATATCAAACATATGCAGGATGACTCAAATGCAACTTTGATACAAATATTTTGTCTTCTGGCAGAGAATTAACATATATCTTACAATATATAATAAAATATTCAATAAATTTAATTCAATATCCTGCAAGCTCACGAAATAATCTTTCACTAAGTTTATTTTAGCAGCATCTCAGCTAATGTGACATTCTTGCATAAGCAATATGCATTCATTCAAATAGATTGTTATAAAATGATTGATTATAATTACAAAATCTGAGGAAAGTATCTTGAATTAAAAACAAAACAAACAATTAAGTTCTTATTATGAATGACTGCAGCAATTATATCAATAGTTTCTAACAAATAAATAAATATTTCCAACAATAATAATAAGGAATCTTAATACAAGTTAAAAAAAAACAACACATCAGGTACGTTAAGATTTACGGCAATATTTTTTTCAAATATACAGTACTTAATGGAAAAAAGAAAACTCCTCTAGTTTAGTAATAGAAAAAATTACTAATAAAAAAAAAAGTTACTTTTTAAAAAAAAATAAATTCAATAATAATAATAAAAAAAAAAGAGTTGAAATCAAACAAGAACTTTTTTCTCAACAAGATGGGATCGAAATTGATAATTATGTGACGTCATGAACATGTGATTTTCAACGGACGAAAGGTAACGAAAAGTTACTTAGCGGCCATTACATTGTAAGTAGCTTATTGTTTAGCAGTTAAACAGATGATACATAAATAAGATTGATGATAATTAATTGCTCATGATTAAAGTATATGCATAATAAAGAAAAAATATTCTGAAAATATATATATTTTGCTTCTGCTGCTCATGCACTTATAATTTGCAAATTAAGATTATATATACATCATTGACTAAATCCAATAAAAAAAAAAAATACATTCCTTTTTTCTTACCAAAAACTTTATTTTTTCCATCACCGTATTTACATATTTATGAAATAACCTCTTGTTAAAAACTGATATTTGTAGTTTTAATTAAAGAAAAAATGCACAGTTTTTGAACTTGTCTCATTTTTTATGTTTTATTTCATTAAATCAACTTGAAATAAAAGTTGAAATTATTTAAAAAACAAAATTTCTTTCAAACATATTTTTAATGATAAGGGGATGTTTGCATTTTATATGACAAAATCTAAAAGATAATTAAGTAAAAATGCAATTGTGCCTATGTTTTTATTTTGCCCTGCAATGGTTAGTATGTTGGATTAGTCGTTAACAATTTTATGTTAATAGCAAATATCTCCGATAGATGGCAAAAATATGCTTAAATGAGAAAAGGAAAAGACAATAAATGGAAAGTTAAAAGATGTTAGCAAATGCCAAAATATATCGAAGTAGGCGGCTTGTTTATTACATTATTTTTTTTAAATAATCAATTAATGCAATATTTTTTTAAAAATAAAATTATATGCGAAACATGAATATTAGACATATACTTAATATTTTTTTCTCATCAATTACTGAGTAAATCTATAGCTAATAAAATTTCCAGGGAGAATGAAGTCGTAAAATGCACATAAGACTATTGGAAAAATAAATGAAAAATCACCTTTATCTGTGAGCTATTGTTACTGAATCAAGATAGCCACTGCCTTCATATTTGTGTGCGATTCATTTAGCTTGGATTTTCTGGCCGCTTTGCACTAATGTTCACCCCCTCCCCTCACATTCATTATATAAAATTAATCGTAATTAAAATACCTGCATTATTGATATTCATTATAAAAGTACTGTATTATACTTTTTAAATACGTAATCGTATTTTTTTTTCTCAAAGACGAACAAAATTAAAACATTCTGGAAAAAGCTATATAAAGCTTAGAAATATGTGTGCAAATTTAATCTAAGGTTTGACCTTTTGATTTCTAGTTATTAGAGTGTGGAAGCTTAATTTGTTTTTCTTTTCTAAAAGTTAAAAAGTAATTTTATATTTAATAGAGCCAAGAAATAAAGAAGTATTTTATTCCAGATATCCTATGATAAATGTAAATAAATTACTGTGATGAAATTTATAGATATAATCCCAAATTTCTTTTTACATATGATCTTTTTTGTATAGATTTTTTGTTGAAGTAATATTTATTTCGATAGAAGTCTTTGGTGAAAAAATGCAATAACTTCTGATTATAGCTATTATAATTTCACTATCTATTAATGAATAAAAAAAATTTCCATCTACCAATCTTATTTAATTAAAAATAAATAAATCCATTTATGTTGGACACAGACTCATAAAAGTGCACTTAAATATTAATTAAAATAAATATACAAATAAGTATACAACTGTTATACCTTTGTCTGATACCATTGGTGAGGAATAGAATCTAATTATCAAGCAACTATTAATATAAGGGATTTCAGTTACCCTTTTAAGTTTACCTATTACTTCCAGCTATACCATGATAGCTTGCCTCATGTGTAAGTATGGTGTCACTTTCAACTGTTCTGAGTCAGCTTGCCTCATATCTGATTGAGATTCTAACAGCCTCCAGTTTTAATGGACTTGCCGTTCTGCTTTAACCTTTGAGTGGACAACATGCTTACTGCCATTTAGGTCTGTCATTAAATTAATGTTTACTTTATCTCCAACTGAACTGGCTGTTTATAGCCAGATTTCCTTCCATAATGAAAATAGTCGGATTCACTGAGGATTATCTCCCATTGGCTTGTTTCTGTTGGATACACATTATTCATATATTTATTGATTGTGAAATTTAATTTTTTATGAAATGTTTTCCCAGATTTTTTCATTCTAATATAATGTATTATTATTTTTAACATAAAGAATAGCTTTTGAAAAATGTGTAGTATTTCTCTTTGGCACTGGAATGTGATTTTATTGTGGTTTTTTTTCCTGTTTTATTTAAGTACATTTTAAGATGTTTACTCTTTTTTTTTTATATTTGCCTAACTTAATCTTTTCAACTTTGTGAATAGTCTTGCAAATACGGGCAAAAAGATTGCTAAGATTACTTTATCCACTTGTACCAATAGTTTATTATTGCAGTTTCTATACTTCAGATGCATCAAACATATACAACAGCATTGTCTATCTATTGTTAACTATAGCATAATTTATATGTGAATGCTATATGTGAAGGACAAAAAAGAACTGACTTTTGCTTCCATTGGTGCTAAGGCTGAGTAATTGTTATTTTGCCTTATTTGATTATTAAAATTTCTGACTATTAGAGAGTTCAATTAATAATATTTTCAAGAGGTTAGAAATCTTTTATATTGCTGATAACTTTGTTATTGGGATAACAACCATTATAAAGTTTTGTTATGTTTCATCTCTGAAAACATTTGGTTCCTCAATAGTTGCATTTTTTGTTATTCTGCATATCTCAGTTCATTGACTTATGTATATCATTTATAATTCTTTATTGGGATTATTCAAAGAGTAACTATATTGAATATTAGAATATCTGTTTTTAATGTCTCTTCTTGCAAATAGTTCATTATGTTTTAATTTTTTCTATGAATTTCACATTTGTTGCATTGCTTTTTTACATTATTAGACATAGAAGTTTTTTTTGCATTAAGGTCAATAACACATTCCACTCCAGTTATCAATTGTAAGTATGAACAGTTATTGATACCAGGTAATAATGCAAACAAATCCCCAGATATTGCCAAAGAATTGAAACTACTTTTAATTAGCATATAAATAAAGTGACTAAAATATATAATAGTTGATCTAAGGTCAAACCTAATGTATGAAATTTTCATTCATTAATTTAATTAGTATAAAAGAAGCTGCTACATTTTAATTCCCAATCGATTTATTTATCACTCTAATACTTATAAGAGTAAGACTAGTTTAATATAAACTGTAACCTTATATTTTAGTGTAAATAGAGATTGACAGAACTGATTTAAAAATTTCTCTGTCTTCTTCTTGGTGATTTGATTGGCTTGGTTTGCATTCTGAACAGACTATTTACTTGCATTCAAAATAATTTATTGGTGAGAATAAGTAATATTTTGCCTTGCTTATTGCCTGTATTATTTTAATGTATTTAAAATTGCTCTTTTCCACCCACTGATTTGGGTAAAATATGTTTAACTTGTAAGAAATTGAGAGCACACATCAAGTTTAGTAAAATGTGATTAAAAATAATAATAATTCTTATTTATTTAAAATAATCTTAGAAATTATTTTCATTTAATTCAAAAACCATTTGTTTAACTAATTTTTAATTATTAGATAAAAGAAAGAGAGCATTCGTATTATTATTAAGAGACAAAATGGTATAAGAATAAGGTGTAAGCCAAACATGTTAAGCATATTTTAAAAATAATTAATAAGCAAATGGATTAACCAAGAATTCTCTTATGAATTTAAATATAAAATGGTGACATTTAATAATAGTATGAGTTGCTAAATTTAAAAGGTCTGTTTAAGTCTGCCGGCCAAGTGAATCAAATCGCTAATAATTTGCTCAATATCTACATTTTAAATATGTCGGAATGCTTAACTTTAAAAGTAGAATTAATAGCAGAAGGTCAGTATGTTTTGGAATACTCTATTGCATGCAAACTGGCAACATTAAATAAATATTTTACTTGCAGATGTTTTCGGACATGAAAACTTTACTTTTAAAAAAAAAAGAGGATTAAAATCAAATTAAAATTTTAAATTTTATTGAAACGCTACTTCAATGTTTCTGTGTATCATTTAAATAATAAAGAATTGACTACCTTATCTGAATGTATACTGCCAGTAATGTATTTACTATTTAATTTGTTTACTACTTGAATAATAATAACAGCCTTTAAACGATTAACTAAACTATTTTCTGATTTCTATCGCCAATCCTGATTTGTTAAATTATTTTGCTTTAATTATTATTCCTAGATTTAAATGTGGATAGATAAATTAATATAGCCTGGATATCATAAACTTGGAACAATGCTATATAAAAATGTAGAATTTATTAACTTATGAAGAACATTTTCATTTAAACTCTACATGTTATATTTTTGGAATTATCTCATATTCATGGAGCCAATGTAAAATTCATTAATTTAAAAGTACTCATAATAACTAGAACAAATGGATATAATCACATCTATGGAATTTGTATATAATTTATAATTATTACTTTGTGTAATGTGTATTGTTCAAGACATTTTATATTGATTTCACGGATAATATTTGATATTCCAAAAATGTTGTACACTTTTATTTATGTATTTAAGTAAGAATGAATTAATTTTAATTTTTATTGTTATATGAACTTATATGTGAGGTTCATGATTTATACTTTTACTATGTTTAAATTAAATTCATGGGATTGAATAAAATATTTATTTGAGGAAATAGAGCTTGCGAAAAGCTTGAGAATTACTAATAAATTTATGGTGTGTGTCAACCTCTTATGAAGTGTCTTATGAGTCTTTCCAGGGTTCTGTTCCTATACTCATGTCACTTGTATTACATTGTTATTATGTTTATATTTTAAGCAAGATAAATCAGTATATTAGTTGTCCTTATTATTGAAACACTTTTCATTATGTATGAACCCACATCTGCTAAAATGCTGGTGTTTTTCTGAATTGTCAGAATAACTGAGGAGGATGATTTTTGCACTTTAAATATGAAGTAAATATTAATATTGCTTTACAATGTTAAATGGCATTAGTCTGTGCTGGTGGTTAATCCACAGATTAATTATTTGCCACTTTCTGTATTTTTACACTCATTCCTGCGCTGGTGGTTAATCCGCAGAATTGTGTAATTATATTTGTTGCTTCATGGTGGTGTATAAACCCACAGGGCATTCAGTGTTGTATCATTCCTATGTGTAGATGAATGCATCCACAGGAATATCATTTTACTTCATAAATGTAAGTTTGGGCAAAGTATTTTGTATTATTATGCTAAAATCATCTTCTTCCATCTATAAGTATAACTTATAAGTTGAGTCATAAAGTGTAGCAGGGCATCTTATCTAAATTATCCTCATAATGATTAACTGTTTGTTAATTAATATTTTATCTGAACTGAAGTTTGAATTTTCACTTTGGTTTAGCATTGCATTATAGCTAATTCCTGCAAATATAATATTATTTATTATATTATTATAGGTTTATAGTATAGGTTTATTGGTTCTGGAACTGACACATTAGGTATTTCATGATTTGATGTTGAATTTCAGTATAGTTTCCTCAAGGCAGAAATTAGATCAAATTATAATAAAATTTATGATTAGGCTTTTATAAAACTGTGCCTATGATATATTTATTGAAGGAAACAAATGAAATGATATTTTATTTATTTATTTTATTTATTTGTTTATTTATGTATCTATTTATTATATTAAACATCCTACATCAATTATTTGTTAATCATAAAATTGTAAATAAATATTAATTTATAATTAAACTTACTGTGCCGTTGCTATTTGTCATTCACAAAACCAGAAATCCTATATCTTGAATAGAGCATACATTGCAGTACATACTGTTGTCAGTAAGACATAAGAGTTTTAGTAATATTCTGAGAAAACATTTGAATGCTTTTTGTCCTTGGTAATTTATGATGTGTAAGGTACAATAAAATCCCATTTGCCTTTTCCATCACTTTAGCTTTGCGTTGTTGATTCTAGTACATGATACAAAATTGATTGATTTTATAAACTTATAAACAGATTTACCAGGTAATGATATGATTGAATTTATTTGCTTAATGTTATAATTGTCATTCATCAATATAACAAGAGTCTCACTGCTATTTATTAAATTATAAATTTAAGTTTATAAGGAAAGAACCCAAGTTTTCCATGCTTATTATTATTGCAAAGCTCATACCTAGACTAGCATTTGTACCAAAACCATGCATGTCACTCTTAAAGAATAATCTTTAGTAGTTCCACAAATTATACCATCTTGTCCATGGTCAGACATAAAGTCTCATGCAATGAAAAATCGTAGATTAAAGTTTTGAAGAATAATAAAATTACATACTTATAATTTGTCTAATGTACTTTCACGTACTGCTACGATGGGTCTTTGCGGTATAACAATTTCATGTTATATCATTAATTTTGTTTGTTGTGATGTGATCAGACTTTTCGGTTACAATATATATATATTTGACAAAAGTGTAAATTCAATGTTAAATTAAATAAATGAAAGAGATAATGAGCACAATTATATATGTAGAGGTAATACAATATTTATTATTATGTATGAAAGTAAAATTGGAAAATAGAGTGTTTTCCGGTTAATAGAAATAATTGAGATAAATGAACATAAATATTTCCAACAGTCATTGAAGTTATTTACAATAATAAATTTGCACAATAATGAATTTACTGCCTGCTAGAGTTGGCATTATTACAGTTATTATGTGTTACTAAATAAATAGTTAGTTAAGGTAGACAAGATTGCAATGGCTTGCTGACAATGAATGCTATTACTTCCAATTGCCTCAGCTTGTCTCTGGAAACTATTTATTGCTAGCAACTTCCTGCTCTGGACTTGAGCATAGCTGACTGTATTCAATAAATAATGTAGAATGTGAGTTAATGTTATATAAGTGAATGAGTAAACCATCTTAGTAGTAATTCCAGTAATTCACTTCTATAATTGGATAGCCTCAAATCGATTTCAACTTTTCTAGACATATGTCTTCATTTTTTTTAATTCTTGAATTTTTTTTAGTGTAATAAAATGAATTCATCCCTTTTGCATTTGTAAAAATTTTTATTTTAATTTTCTGCTTCATTTAATTTGTAACCTTCATGAGAGATTGTAAATATACTCATTTTATTATATCTCATTTAATAATAAGTCAATATAATCCATAACACATTTAACTTTTTTTATGTATCTAAAATGATTTTAGTTATCTTTATTTAACTCTTCCAATTAAGATACAGATTATATACAAATGTTTGTAGCCAATGTAAGACTGAAACCTATCACAAGTTTTCAGTCTAATAGATTAATCTGTCCATGAATGCTTATTTTGCTGCTTCACATTAGGCTATTCCTTCTAGCAAAGCTAAAGATTTTATCAATTTTGTCTCTTGCTTTTTTTATATCTGGTTTTCACTATTATATTCTGGAATATTAATTTGACATTTGGGATATTATATTTATCTAAACATGGTTATTTTCTCTAAATGGATTAAATTAAATTTTGTAAATGTCTAAATTAATTTTAGAAATAATTTCTTCTATATTTAACATTCAAATGCTTTTTCTTGAGTTTTGAAAATTGTTATTATATTCATGAAGTATTTTATTTACTTTTGTAAAATCTTTTTATCTTTTAAAATGCTACACATTTCAATCCCTATTCCAGAATTTGAGGTGGTACAGGTTTTTATATTATCCTCAAATTTCTTATAAAATGTTGTCTTTTTTGCATCAGCATTTTAATTTCAGTTATCATTTCCTTTTTTATGGTCAATTGTCATAATAACATGGCCCATTCTGACAATTTTATTGATGTGAGAACATCTTTAGTGATTAATCACAGCCATTTTTCTTTACATTCTTTTTTTTTGCAAAAGTTACTTTTCTGGATTTGCAGATTGTCAAACAAATGCATTTCAATAGCATTATTTTAATCTGTCCCTGGTTTTTATTTAATAAAATAAATTAGAAAATTTATTTTAGTTTTTTGCTTCAAAATTAATTTATTTAGCCTATTGCTTTGAATGATTGCCTTCCAGAAATAAGGCTAATTTTTTCTGTGACTATATATAGGGGGAAATGATTTATTATATCATTATATTTAATTGGTACATATTATTCTGTTGTGTAATTCATGTGTTACTATTTTTTGGGATAGAATCTTAGGAATTTAGCTGATACTATATTTTAATCTTGGATTCACATTTTTGAAATTCCAAAACTATTTTCTATTTCTGTGTTAGCTTTGTTCTGTAGAATGTTACAATTCTAACATTAATTGTTTTAACCCTGTAATATATACATTGCATACATATTTAATAGATAATTTTTTTTCTCTATTTTTTTTGGGGGTGATTGGGAGTTTTTGACTTTATGATCTGCACGCAGGTGCCAAGTGATCTTTTGCATTATACTTGAAACATTGCTTAAATCTCTGTTTGCAAATTTTCACTCTGTGGCATATTTTTCCATAGCAATAGCATTGGTCTTGCTTTCACTTATCTTTTGTAGCTTACATCTCTGGTTAGCCATTTTAAAAATTGATATTTTTGATTTCTTTTATCATTTTGAAAGTTGTATGATTTTATTATTATCTTGTATGCTACTGCTTTTTTATTTTCTGTTTCATACGATCTAAAAGAGTTTTTTCAAAAAATTCTCCATGAACATATTCCTTAGCAAGTTTTTGAAAGAGCATATATTCCTTAATTTTTTTTCCTTCTGTCTGTCTTCTATTTTATAACTAAAGACATGCTACAATGGCACAAAGATCACAGATTGAAATAATCTGTTATTTTCTATATTATTTCATTGTTTTCTAAATTGTGGTAGTGATAAAATCAATGTATTAATTACTCTTTCTCCATTTTTGTTCTTTATTGCATTCAATATCCCTTTTTTATGTGTAATGCGCACATAGACTACTTGGATAAATAGGGAACATCAAATTTAACAATGTACATCTGGTCAATTGATATCAATAATTTCAAATGAACCCAAGATTCACATTTTTGAAATTAATTGGTATTTTCTCATGCAGATTTGAATCCTGTCGATTGCACCATTCGGATATATACAGGGACAATGTTAATATTAGCCAGTTGTATAGACATCAATATTTATTTAGAGATAAATTCAAAACTTAACTTACTAGACAATTTAATAGATGTTTTATTATTTCACTAGCCTTTTGGCTGAGTATTTAACACTTAACATTCTTGCAGATAAAATTGAGAATCTTCTTTCATTCTCTGACCACTGTATTAAATTGTATATTTTACTGTGCTAATCTCTGGATGCA
Source organism: Epiperipatus broadwayi (assembly GCA_028023455.1). NCBI lineage: Eukaryota > Metazoa > Onychophora > Udeonychophora > Euonychophora > Peripatidae > Epiperipatus > Epiperipatus broadwayi. The sequence continues at coordinate 5,432,587 of JAQFVV010012460.1, read as the reverse complement.
CAGTCTTTCACTTAGTATACACTGGTGCACTACTGCATTGCTGCACTGGCATATGTCATACATCAACACTCACTATTACAATTCTTGCAACAGCAATAACATAACATATGCAATAATAGTTCCACTTTTTATTTGGTATTATGTATCTTGCATAATTAGTCCTTTTACATACTTTAAGTTATTTCTTCATCTTTGTATATTTTTAATATTCTGCATATCAGACCATCTGCATTGTATTCTAGAATGTAAATTGACCACAGACATACTATGTATCTACTTTGATTATTTTCTTAAATAGATTAAAATAAATTTCATAAACATCTTAATTGATTTTAAAAACAATTTTTTTATATCCAAAACATTTTAATTAATTCTGTATATTTGAACTTTGGCAATTATTTGTTTATTCCAATTGGGAAGCATTTAATTTAATTTAATTTTTGTAAAATTCTGTGTTTTAATATTCCACATATTTCAGTAGTATAGGCATGTGGGTGTTATTCAATGATTGAAAGTCTGTAGTTAAAAATTTGTGGGGTTTGATTAATACTATTATATGATAACCATTGATTATCAATGCATGTGATATATGATTTTGGAATAGAATGATAAAGTGAAGCACTATTCTTAATTCAATTGCTGAATGTAAAGTGGTGTGTTTGGTATATAGAAAAGTCTTAAGATAAAAATATAAAATAATATTTGAAAATTCCTTGCTGCTAATGTGTAAAATTATGTTAAATATAAGCTTTAAAAGTTATTAAATTATACATTAATAATATTCATTAAGGCACATGCGTATAAAATGCGATAGTAGGGACCTCTATAGGTCTTAAACCACAAACTTACGCCAAGAGTAAGCTTGTGGTTTTAAGACCTGTAGAGGTCACTACTATTGCATTTTATACGCATGTGATTGAGGCTACAGCCTTAATGAATATTATTTACGTAATGAATGTGCGTTTAAATAAATTTATAATTATAAATTATACATTACTAAATTTTTTTTAAATAAAGTAAAATTAGTGCATATTAATTCTTTTTATGTAAATCTCTTAAAAACTAGATTACATCTATCAATGAATTATCCAAAATTTTTATCATATGAATTGTAATAATAAATAAATAATCATAACTTACTAAATATTTGTAATTGCTAAGCGGAAATAACTACATCCTGCAGAATTATGTAGTGTCAAAAACCAATGAAAAGATAGAATATCATTCTATCTTTGGGCTCTATTGTTATATAAGCGTATGTAAACTATGTTAAAATTAAGCTTATGTAATAACAGAGACCAAAGATAGAATGGTATCATTCTAGCTTTTCATTGGTTTTTGATATTATATAAATCTTGATCCTATATAACTCCACAGTAAGTAGTTACTTCCGCTTTGGAATTACAAATAATATGAATGAAAACTTTATCTGAATATTGATAATTCATGAAAAATTTTGTAAATTGTAGGTTAATAACTTTTTTAAAATAGTAATGTATTGAAAAGTTTTATATATTTGCTTAATTTTCTAACTCATTTACAAAAAATGTTTTAAACATCTGACTTTTTTTTCTCATGTGTCATGCATTAGCCGGGAAGCGAACCCGCTAACCCGGGACAACTGCTTGTAAAGCTCGCTGACCTCTCGACCACCAATACTTGACTTAAACATCTGACTTTCAATTTATTTAGATTAATACTTGAATTTTTGAAAACATTTCGGAGTAACAAGTTCAAATTCCAGATATAATACATATATTATTTTATGTGCTCATGATGTCATCAAGTTATTAATATTTTATTTTTTACACAAAATAACTACTTGGAAGATTTTTTAAAAAATATAGAATCAGTACTTTTTTTCTTTCCATAGTGCAGTTTATTTAATGAATGATTTTTTTTTTTTTTAAAGTTATTAATGTTTAAAGGAATTGCAAAGATTTCCAGAGAATAGATTCCCTCCTAGACTAGATTTATTCATTCTTTTGATTCTGCAATTACATACATAGAATGGACATTTTTAAAACTGTATAGATCATAGTTTGCATTTACCACAAACAATTACATCTTATTTTTTATCATTTTTTTTATTTATTTATTTATTAAATGTTTTTTAAAATAAAGTTTTTTTTTTTTTTAATGTTACTTTTTAAATTGTGCTTTTCTCTGAATTTTTAATTTTTAAATTTGTTCATTTTTTTTGCTTTAGTTCACATTATTAGTGAATTAGATTTATAATTTCATTTGGTATACCAAAGTCCAGTGTAATTTGACAGATTATCTGAAATGAGTCATCACAAGATACATTCTAAAAAACCCAAGGTAATTATAACATATTTAAAATCTTTAATAAATTTTAAAATAATTTATTCTATGATTTTTTTTAAATATCTTGTATGTAATTTCTGAAAAATTAGTTTTTTATTTAGACTGTGGTCTTTTAAATGGTCACTTATGATGTGTTGTAATATGGCTTCCCCTTAAATGAAATCAAGTTTCTTTGCATAGGACACATAGCTACAAACGTTGTTAGTTTCATGTGCAAGATTTATAGTGACACCTCTTGGCTATTAGTACAAAGAATGACAGATTCATCCAGCAGATTTACATATATTCTGCTATTCAAACTAATATAAACATTTCAACATGGTTTAAATCCAAGTTGATATACTTTTCTAGTTTTATAGATTTGAAATCAGAAATTATAAATTGTACACAGGTATTTTAAAGAGAATGTTATTTAGTCATTAGCATCACTGACCAAAGAATTGGTTATTGTTTTTACTAAAATAAATGGTATCTTTTTTAGATAGGTGATAAATCCAAATATCCTGTGTACTAAAGTAAAATGATACTTTTAAAAGTTTGCTAAAATTATCATTTGGTTATATAAAAAAAAAGAACAGCTATTAGATATAACTCATAAATGAGAATGACGAATTCCAAAAAAGAAAAAAATATAGATAGTAAAATAAAGAATGAAAACTTAAATCACAAATACAATCATTTATATTACATGCTGATATTTTCTGTTTATTTCATATATTGCAATGCTGTTTTAACTTCTTTTGCAATATCCATTACTTTTTGAAAATACATTGCTTAATTGTAATCCTGCATTGTATTCTATCCTTAATTATATCTTCCAAATAAAATCATTCAATATTGTAAAGGTCTTTGACATAATCTTTATAATGTAAATGGAATTTGCCTTTCCTATAAAAAATCCAGATCAGGATGATCATGAAATTTTTTTTTTTAGAATTTTTTCACTTCACATGCTCAATCCAATAAATATGTGTCTTATAATGTTTAATTCTATAGCATTTCTTCCAGTTGAAAGTCTATTTGAAAAGTGTAAAGAGAAAAAAAATTCTTCTTGTTATATTATTATTATTTCTGAACTGGTTAACATTTAATTCTTCTTTTGAAAATCTTGAGCCAAAAAATGACAGTCGGATACATCTTTTTTTTTTTTGATATATGAAAAGGAAGTATAGATATTAGACAACAATGATATCATTATTGAGATCAGAGATTGCTTTGCCTATATAGGTAGGTAATATAAGTTAGTAGAAAATGATTTATCTCGGATATATTTGCATTTTTGAAGGGGAATAATAATAAAAAAAATGTTGATCAATATTTCAGAATCATTTGAATTCAAATTATTAGGACTTCTTTCAATAAAAATTCTTTCTGGATAAACTCTCTCTCAGTAATTATAAATTAGTGTGTTTGTAAGGAAAACGTGAGATTTCTTATGTTGTTTCAACTAGAGATTTTTTTATATTCTTTAATATAATTGATTTCCTTTTCCACTTTGACATACTTTTTATACATCTGAATTTTCTTTTTTTTCCAGTTTTGTTGATTGTATTTCTAATATTATAGGTAATACAGATGTATATTTGTGATCTTTTTGACTGTTATACCTTTTAAAAGAAATTATTCAGCAGTTAGTTGCGTAAGTAAAAATTATTTTAAAAAATTTAGCTGTTTTAAAAATGCTCTAATTACAGGATTTTTTCGGAGCTACGATAGTAGAGTATTCATTGGACATGTGTGAATTTAGGTTAACACAATGAGAAAGATTTTTATTATCGGATTGTGATATAATCTTAAGAAGTTTTTCATTATATTAATTTTTCCTAGTAATATTAGCTTAAATATAACTGAAAAAAACCCCATCTAATTGTGGGAAAGAATACAAAGGTGTTACATTGCAAAATGCAACCATTGAGGTTTATTGCTTTAAGTATTTTGTTTTCAAACTATTTAAAAATTAGAAATAATTAGATTGAGAGGACTATCCATATCAACTCTTTATCTTGTTTGTAGAAAGCCTCATTGAAAATAAAATAATTTTTGTGAGATGGTTGATTAAATAATCATACTATAGAGTGGCTGAATTAAAATCTAAAGTTCCTGTATTGAAGCTCATCCTATCATACATATCTGGTGCCAAATATCATGAGTTCTGAAGAATTAACTATGCAATTATGTGCAAAAAAAAAAAAGTTATTGTCAGAATTAATTAGTAAGTTATTTGGAGATTCCTTTAAAATTGTGACCAAAAATAAAAAAAGGACAATTAAACTATAAATCACAGAATTTATGCTACTGACAATAATTCAGAGAAGGATGCTCTTGTTAATTTGGGTGCTCATAACATCTTAGAGGCAAATTTGTTTCACACGAAGAATTTTTGAGTAACATAGCTATTTTTCTTTCTAGAGATGTGCAAAAATATGTTTCTAAGGATTTAATTAGAATAATTTGAGTCCGTTGTGATCATTTAACTAAAAGTTTAATTATAAGAGGTTGAGATTCTAAAATGACATGGATTTATTATTAGAGTTTCAACTTTTTTTAATTACCTGTAATCTTATGAGATGAAAGATGACTAATGGAGGATTTAAAATATTGTGGTAATTACAATCTCTGTTATTTTAAAAAAATATTCCAACCAAGCGAATGTGATTATGATCACTTGTCTAGAGAAAAGTGAAGGACATCCAACAACCAATCAAAAACCATTTTCTATCATTTACAAATCTATTGTACTGAGATAAGTGTTTCAACATTGATGCTATTCTTATTTGGTATTCATGCATTTTTTTTGTTACATCTAAGTAATATCAAATTTTCTGATCAGGTACTGCAAAGAACAGAAGGAATGTTAATATTCAGAAACTTATTGATCTTTTATTCATACTTTTTAATGTAAAAAAACTGTTAAATTCAGAAACTGTTTTTTTTTTTTAATTCATATTTTTTAATCTAAAAAAACTGTTAAATGATTAGATATAAACACCACATGACACTTTTGTAAACATCATTGCCTTATTGTTTAATGAGCTCAAACAGATATTGGTTCTTTGGTCTTAATATCTCTATATGAAACAAAAAAAAACATTACATAATCCCAACTTACCAGTAGTTTTCAAAAGTAAAGTATTTAACCTTGGTTCTGCTATATATTGTACGTTCGCTTAATCAATAGATGTTAGTTGAAATACTTTTCTATTAAGATGCAAAATATGAATATTAAATTATAGGTAATAATCATTAAAATGTATTAAAAAACATTTCAATTGAATAAACTTCCACTTGGGATGCATTTATTTTTTATATATAGACATGACACATATGTTTACATTAGGATGAAATTTATCTTTTTTGTTAAACATTTTCAAAGATGAATTCTGAAATAGTAGCATTGGGAGTTGCTCACACAGTTAGAATTTTGCATATAATTCCTATATTGTTTAAATAACTTTTACCTTTTTTTTTTATTCAAAAATCAAAATTTTTACTATTAGATTACAATTGGTAAAACAATCAAATGCATTGTTAAGTGTTTTTTTCAAAATGTTTGCAATCAGTCTGCAAAAAAACCTTTCAGTCCTATACAGAATAATAGGATTGGATCAGTTCACTGACAAAACAACTTTAGTTTAAACAAGCGAAACTCTCCATACAGTAGTGCCACTCTGTGATTTCAATTTCATTCTCATGGTTTTGTAGTTAAGTAGAGATAAAAGGTGGCTGCTGGAGGGTTGCATTAGATTCTGAGATCTAGGTGCAGTGCTCTCAGATCCAAGGCTCCTAACTGACGAAGGCCACAAGCCAGAAACTAATCTGGGGATATTGGATGAGTAGTCACTAGATGGGGATTTTATGCACAAGCCTTCTGGCATCCATTGATTATTCTGGTTGGCACAGGGTAGCACTACTGTATGGAAAGTTTTGCCTTGTTTAATAACAATTATGTGCTAGTATAAGAGATGGTGATCATGTGATGTTTAGTGGTTTAACTTTAGTTTACATGTGAAGAAGTAGCTTTTGAAAGGTGTGGTATGAATGTTGATTTACCATGAATATTTCTATTTGTTTTAGTGATAAAAATAAAGCAATAATTCCTTCACATTTATTTTATTGCATCTTTTGATGTTTTATCACCACTCACTCAAATTATTCTACAGATTCATAACATCTTCATTACATTAGCTTTTTCAAGTAACAAATTAAACTGAATGATATTAGGTTCTTATTGAAGTTTTTTAATTTCTGCTTTACTAAGTGCAGTCAAGTTTGTGTTGCTGTCAATTATCATGCAGATAAATTTAGTATAAACTAAAATGTATTCTAATGAGTAGAAATCCTTAAACAACTCAAAGTTTATAAATCTGCAACTAATTTTCTTTTGCTGTGTTTTTATATTCTCTACAATATTTGCATTTTTTCTTTCTTTCAAATTTTTTAAGAGATCATATTAATTTTTCTTCCCAACTAACATTTCTGAGTGAATCCTCTAATTTTATTACAGCAATTTTCAGCCCAATAAAAAATGTAAATTACTATCTTTGCCCTCAAAATTTCATAATTGTTTTTAAATTTATTTTTATTATTTACGTCCAACTTATAACTTTTAATTTTGTTTATACTTATTTTATTTTGTTCATTTTATTTTTCAACTTCCATTTAATATAAAGTTAAATATGTTTTTTTCTTCCTCATCAAAAATCATTGTTTTTTTTTTGTTTCTTCTCAATGTCTTTTTGTTTAATACATAGATTATTTCTGATCATTTCTTGACCTTATAAAATCATAATCATATTGTTTTAATAATAATAATAATAATCAAATGAATATTCACTAAAGAAGTTGTATATTATTTGAGCACTAAAAATAACACTGAACTGCAATATTAATTATATTTAGAGTTAAAAAAAATAATTTTTTAATAAGAATTTCTTTTGTATGCCCATTAAAATTTAATATTATATTAATATCATTTCTTCTGTTACTATATACTACCTTTAATCCATTTATTTTCATTTTCAGGAAATTTAATTCCCATCTGCTCATTACAAACTACTGTATTAAGAAATAATAAAAAAATATTTATGTTGGGAAACTATTTGCTCTTTCATCTTGTGTCAGGTCACTGCTGACTAATACAGATTAAACTAAATATAATTTTTTGTGGTATAATTCCCAAGAATTCCATAAAAAAAAAAGAGACAGAATTAATGAATTGTTTTTTTTTTTTTTTAGCGTGTAAAGAATAACTTTTTTTGTCACTGTGATTCAGATAACAAGCAACCTGTGATTTCCCCATTAAAAAGTTTAGAAGATGTCTATAACTGGGAAGCAGAATTTGATGAGTTTTGCCGAGCCACTGTGACAAGTGTCAATAATATCTTAAAAGACAGCTCAAGAACAATTCTTTGTCATGATATGATGGGTGGTTACCATGATGACAGGTAAGATTTTTATTTTTATTATAATTAATTAATAAAAGAAATAAGAATAAGTTAATCAGAAAGTATTATAACAAAATTACAAGCGTGTTGAGGCGCTGGAAAGAAAAACTATAATAAATACTCATATGAATCCATAAAATAATTAATAGCTGAGCGCTTTTAAGGCATGTCGCCTCATATTCATAGCTATAAAAATATTAATATATTTTTCTCATCCATCTTTCCAATTTATTTTTTATAAGCGCTCTTGGCAGCAGTCTATTTTGTAAGCATTTTGAAAAATCTTTTTTTATTAGTCCAGACTTCAGAAAGGAAAAAAATGGACAAGTAAGTGATTTAGAAAATCCTATCACAGAGACATCTTTAGAAGAAGAAAGGAATTTAAGGTTTGATAGACAAATGCTCTTTTATGCTTAATTGAAGATTAATGTGTGAGGGCATTAAATGCCCATTAATAGTTCATTATGAAAATTAGATATGTTACATATACAATAGAGTTTGCTTAAAGCTCTTATTATATTTAATAATATAAGTCTGTAATATACTGATTACATAATTGATTATGAAATAATATTGGATTATTCAATGAATAAGATTGAGTAGAAATATATGAAAGAGAAAAAGTATGAAGGGGATACATATGTATATAAAAACTCCCTTAAAAAGAAAAACAAAACAAAAAAGAGTCACATATTCAACTATTTGGAAGTAATACACTAGGAGGATGATTTTACACAGAGAATCACAATAAATCATTTAAAAATTTTTTGGAAGATATAATTTATTAGGTCACAATTTATTATGTGAGACTTATGATGGGATTAATTTAACATGTATGTTTAATAGTAGTTATAGACATTATTATATCAGAATGGGATAGAAATGTAATAATATGTCATGAGCTCAAATTAAACACTGTCTTAACTTGGATGAAATAATAGCTTCTAGAATTCAAAATTATTAGTAATGTTGAAAAACTCACACGTCTGGTTTCTGATATTAAATTGCAACTCAATCAAGAAAAATTAACATAAATTCTAAGCAGAAGATCAATGCTTCTCAAAAATTATCAGTTAAAGGAGGTAGATAAGATATGATCTTTTTTCCTAATTTGGAGTTTAGAAGATTATAAGGAAATAAAGAAAATATAATCCTTTTATATAAAAGCAAGCGGCTTTTGGGAAATTAGCTCAACAAATTACCAATCAGTTGTGAATGACCATGAATGCTGATCACAGTTTAAATCAGTTTTTGGCTCTGTGAACTTTGCATTTAATAAATCAACTGTTGAGTAGTTGAATAAACTGTAATAGGAGAACAGTTATCTTCATGGAATGAGGGAGGGATATATGAAAATATCAAAAATCAAAACAAAAAGATTGTTGAATGATGGAAGCACTAGAAAGATTACTCTGGAAGAGAATAACAATAGATTATTTAAGAGTAAATATGATTTATATGATAACTAAAAAAAAACAAATATACAGAGGAGAGAAAAGAATATGATAAGCAAAATGAAAAGGAAAGTATTTATTTACTTCTAAATTTTTTTAAAAAAGAATAATTATGATTTTCCATAAAAATAATTTCATTACGAGATGAAATAATTTAGTATTTATTTACCATAGAAATAGGTGATATAAGAAAGACTTAAACTTATTAAAATAATATTAAGAATAGAGAATAAGTAAATCAGCCAGAAGTTAGGTTTGACATTATTATTAATTGTTGAGACAAAATTTATCATTGTATCAGATAAAACCAAAGCATTGACATACGATTATTTAAAGTGATTACAAATCAGTTTGTATCTCTCAAAGACCAAGAAAATATCACTGTTTTTTTATTTGAGTCTTATGATTTATAATTGAAATGTCATTTAGATTTTTTTTGAGAGCATGGTATTAATTACTCACTTTTCTAAAAAATATATTTTTACGCTTATGATATAGTGTACAAAAATAAATCATAGTTCTCAATTTCTGAAATTCTAAAGTCATCAGTAAAGGCAAAAGTTGACTATCATGAGCCGAGATTGCTAAGAATATTCCGATTAAGGAAATTGACTGACATTCAGTTTTATTTGGATATTATCTTCAAGTGATGGATGATTATATGAAGTAGGACATTGTCAGATTTAAAAATAAACATACATATTAGTTTACTATAAGAGCACAAATATTGGGAAATAAAAGGTGAAAAATAACTTTATGGAGATTAATGTTTTAACATATAGTTTGGCAAGATGAATTATTATTTTTAATGGAAAATAAAACAAATTTAGGTTTATGATTCTTTTTTTTTATCATTCTAATGAAATGAAGAACTTTTATGTAGATGTGCAGAATGCTTTTGAACAGACTAAACAAAACTTAATAGGAAATTTAATGCTACAATTTAATATAAAAGTCATTGAGTAAATTTGATTAATAGACAGAAATGAAAAAGGACTTAATGAATTTGCATTAAAAAAGTACAATATGAATTCTTTTTTTATAAGAAAAATCTCCCCAAAAAATGCATACATGGAAGTCTAGAGTAGGATTATATTTTAAGTATCAGAAAAAAGAAATTATCTGAAATTAAGTTTTGGGAATATTATCGTTTAGAAATTCATAGGATCAGCAATAAAAGAATCCTATTTAAAATCTTTCAAAATGTCCTATTCACAGACATAGCAACTCTTTTTGCCGAAATAGACTGCCAACATTCATCCTATCAAGATTATAGTATCTTGAAGTTCTATTAAACCTAAAATAATTTTGAGTCAACATGAGATTTAAAATCTATTCATTAGTTATTTTATCAAGCAATCGTCCAATCTTAAAAGGAGAAAGATTAACTAAAGTTTCTATATCTTTTTTTGTTTCATGGTCAAGTAATTTTTTTAAAATTTGCTAGAAGGAAAGGAGGAGAGATAAAACAATCAGTCTCTATAAGACTTGAATATGCTGAGTTTTCTCACACTTGTTCGAACTATTTGGTATGTTCAGAATTTCAAAAGACTCATATTTTCCTGGTCTAGCTAATATTTGTGTATTATCAAATTAGAATTGTGGCTAATGTTCAAGAAAATGCAATGTAAAAGCTGATGTAATTAATATCTGACTGAAAGTATTTTTATGCTAATCAACTACACATTAAAATATTTGCTTGATGATCTATAAGTACTTAATCTTTATGAAAAAATTACTATTTTTTTGCCTGAAACTAAAAAGATATCTGCTGATATTTTTTGAACAAGATGATTTTTATCAGGTAATCATTATGCTGTCATATAGAAAAAAGATTTTTAGCCACAAAATATTGAGAAGATGATGATGGAAATTAAAATTGAGATATAAGGTAAATATTTTTAAAAACCAAAAGTACTAGTATGCCATTTTAATAATTAAAATATCTAGAAAAAAGAGTTTTTTTAATAGTTTAAATTTTTATGGTAAACTTTATATTAGAGCATTACCCTTTAAGAAAAATAAGAAAGGAATGCAAAGTGTCAACCATGGAGACTATATAACAAATATGTCATCTACATATCTGAACCACATAGGTTTTTTACTAGCAGTATTCAATATTTTTAAAAAAATTCATGAAAAAATCAATTATAAATGATAGCAGAGAGTCCATAAAACAACCTTTTGATTGTCAATACTTTTGGAAGTCTTATATAAAAAATATATTCTCAAAGCTTTGTTTTGTCAATGGCATAATAAAATTAAATAAATTTTTATATTGTGCTATAACGGCTAAAGCCTGTTTTTCAGGAATACTGATAAACAAAGATGAGCTTTCAAAACTGATGGATAAAACATGCTTAGCAAATTTAAAAATTTTAATAATGGAAATAAAATATGTAGTGTTTTTAATTTTACATGGAATAATAATTATAAATACTTGCCTTAAAAGTGAGATAAAAAATGCATGGCAAACAATAAATCTTTATGGTATCTCAGGTTTATGTATTTTAGATAAATTACAAAATTTGAGGTATAATGAACTTTTTCTGAGGATTATTATAATTTTTATATCATTATCAATACTAGAATGTTTAATAAGAAATTTAACCTTTTTAAAATAAGTCAAAGAATTTCTATTTTTTTTTTTATATGTGTTGTCATTTAATAAATGTAAAAATTTTTTGGGTATATCCTGTCTATCAAGCTTGGCATCCATTTTTTTTTAATTATACAGTTTCATGGCCCCAGTATTTATTTATGTTTTTTTTTTTTTTCAATTTTATTTAACCAAATATTTGTTAGTTATTAAGTTTAAAAAAATTAATAAATCGATTATAAATTACATTCAGAAGGTTTATTACAATTTTTTATTAATATTTATATGGTAACATGTAAACACTGATACACTCTGAACATTGTTGTAGTTTGTTTACATTCCGCATTTTTATTTTTGTCACTATCATTTTGGAAAAATGATGAAAGTTTAGAACTTTCCTAGCATACAGTTGAATATGTCTAAAGGTATGGGATCCTGCACTCATGAAAAGTCTGTTCATAGGTATGATGTGGCAATGCTTCTTATATTTTTATTATCTTTATATTAATAAGTTGACTTAGTACAAAAAAAATAATAAAATGGAAATATTATAATTAATTTTTGCAGAAATTTTTTTTTTTAAAAAAATAACAATAATAATAATAAAAAAAACCCCCATGCAATATTAAATACAGCTACTTCTTGTCAGCCATTTTGTTTTAAATATTTATTGTATGTTCTTAAAACTATATAATTAAAAAAAAAAATGGCTGCCAAATATGATAGACAGGATAATATAGAAGTACTTTTTTTTGTTATAATCAGAAGGATCAAGTAAAACGTCAAAATTCCTTTATTTGCTGGGATGATTGCAATAGACTTCTTAAATTAGAATTTGCAAAAAATTTTCCTTTAGTTAAATTAACTATTTGGAGGTCTCATATTGTTGGCAGTATGTGCTTCTATATTTTTTTAAAAGAAGATTCTACATTATTAGTAATATTTTTAACTGGAATTTTGTTCTGGGACCACAGCATAATTAAAACCTTTCTCCAATAGAGAAATTTTATTTAAAGAAAGTTGAAGGCAAAATAAATTTTTCATTATCTGTAAACCAATGAAATGAGATTTACAATATATATATATATTTAAGCTAGTAGCAGGATTAATTTATGTGTGTGTGTGCGTATTTTTTAGAAGTTTTAAATTGTGAATTCCTGGTTTTTTTGGAATAAGCAATATATCAAAAATAAACGAGAATGCTGGATGAATAATATTTTAAAAAAACAATCAGTGCTATATATATTTTTCCTAATAATATAAATAAATTCAATCAAACTATTGTGTTTAGTCATTTGTAAAAGAATAAAAAGACAACACACAATACTTCAATATCACTTCCTAATCTCTACAATTTATAAGAAAAATAAAATCATACAATAAGTTAACCTTTTTAATAAAAAAAATCTGTTGAAAGCTTTTAAACAACAAAAACTTTACTCCCCATAGAATTTCTATGTATCTGTGGACAGGAAGCTTTTTAAAGGCTTTAAACAGAATTCCTTTATTATATTAGTAGGAATTTCTCAATATGGTAGATTATTACATAGTATTTCACAAAAATTTGCTTAATTTTATCTTTAAAACCATGAAAATCTTCATTTATGTATATACTTTAATATTGTAATTAATTAGTGAGATATAAGAAATGCATAATTATAATGCTAAAGAGAAAAAAACTATTAAGAAAGATAGTATTAACAGTTTATTTCTCTAATTTTTTAAAAATATCTCAAACCTATATATTTGAATTAGACCTATTAAAAAATAATAGACACTTTACATATATGGTAGGAATAAAAACTACAATTTGCCAGTATATTTTTTACTGAGAGAAAGTGGAGTGGAATGAAAATTATTAAGAGTTATTCTTTTGAAACAAAAATCTAGAATTCTGCAATATGCTATTGAAAAGAGTTAGTGATGATATAAGAAAATATAACTATGAAACAACGAGGAAAGCTGTAAAAGAAAATAAGTTCAAAAAATATATAACAGTATTAATTGTTATAGGGAAAAAATGTCATTTCAGCAATAAGAAGTAATAATATTAATAAAAGCAGAAAATTATATCATGATGGGACAGAAGAATTTTACAGAAAATTATTTAATACTAATAAGACTGAAAAACAATGTACATACAGTAATTAGAGGTTCATTTGGAATACCATACATTTTAAATGAAGGGGTGAGATATTCAAGAATAATTCTAGAAAGTGATGGAATTGCTATAAATATTTTAGAAGAAGCAGATGAAGAAATGGAGAAAATTATATCTCAAATATCGAAATGATAATGATATAATAGGAAGAATGCAATAATGACAATTGATATTTAAAAATCATTATCAATTCTTTATAAAATATATACTAAGAGTTTTATAAATTGTCATCAAAGATTTTTGGACTCAAGTCATTGAAAGAAGTTGTTATATCAACTATTATATTTGTTTGTGTTACGTTTCTGCCTGGAGATAGATTGAGTTAACCAAGTAGCAGGTTACCATGATTAAATATTAATTGGTAGTTTGCCATTGTTAACCATGTCTTAACAATTTGGTATACTATCTTAAATCTAAACATATATCATACTTTTGAAGAAAGAACTCATAAATAGATTATGTAATGATTCTATAAATGTTTCAGGTGTGGTTAATTCATTAGAACATTATAATATGGAACCAATATATTAAATTTTGAAAAGTATTTTATCAAAATTCAGCAGCAAGGATTACATTTCACAATGTAATTAAAATCAAAAGTAGTAAAAATGGACAGTAGAATTATTTCATCTAATCAATATGTTTTAATAACACAGTAATTATTTTGTGGATAAAAATTGGAATCCAAAGAAATAAAAGAAATTCTTATTTAAATTATTTAGATTTTAAAAACAATGTTGATTTCATAAGTAATGCATCAGGTGCAAAAAATGAAAAAAAAAAACTGTTTTAAGAGAAAAGCAATATAATAGAATTAAATATAAACCTTAACAGAAATGTATACTTTTCAAATAAAACAGAAAATAAAAATTGATGATAATGAATTTGAAGAAGTTAAGAGGTTTTACATGAAAACAATGAATAAAATTGAGCATAAAATTATAAGTTAGAATAAATAGGAATAAGGTAAAAGCAAATACATTTATATGCCTAAAATAGTGTTTTTATTAAATATATCATTACCAGCATATGGGTTTGAGAGTTGTATACTTAATAGTAAAGTATTACAAAGATTGCTGATCACAGAATACTGTATAGAAAGATGTATGTTGGAATTAAAAAAATAGAACCCAAGATAAAAACATCAGTAATATTATAAGAATTAAGAGCAAAATGGCCAAACTAAAAAAGATGACAATAAATAGACAACTGAAGCTTTAAATTAAACCCCAAGATTTTTTAAGATGAAGGTTAAGAAATTTTTCTGAAATGATGTGAAGAATCTGAATTTTAAAAATTGGATTAAATTTTTAAAGAGATTTTCATTTTGCAATAGATTGATAATGGCTGAAGATAATGCCTTCTTTCAATAGAAGACTTCAGATGCTTTTTTTTTTTTTTTACTTAAAATCTTCAGATTTATACTATTTGGAGGAAAAAATGGCAAATTTTCAAGATATTTGTTGGCTATAATCTTGGAGAATTTATTTCTACTTTGAAATACTCCTTTTTTCCATTTGAAGTAAATATTACCCAAAGTATTTGCTGCTTTGATAATTGTTATTTATTTTGCTCCTCCACATTCATATTTTCTTTGACTGAAATGAAATAATAATTGTAGTATGTGATGAGATGTGATATGGCTACTTCTTTATCAAAGTCCTAAATCTCTCGGTCACCATGCCCAGAGAAATCTGATAGCCACCTTCCCTTTTCATTCCCCACTCTTTTTTCATATTCTTCTCTATCCTGCTCCATCCTATTTCCACTCTATCATCTTTGTCCACTCTATGGCCTTTATATCTAGATCCCCCTTATCTTTTTCCAAACCCAGCATGGAAACCAAGAACCCACTTTCTGTACAATCACTTTGTTTATATTTATTCTCCCACAACTTCATTATTTGTACTTTTTTTGCCTGCAGATGCCTAATATTTTCCATGCCTTCCTTACATAATTTGCAGACTAAATGAACCACATCTCCATTAATGTGTACATTCCCTTGTTGCTAATAATCCTGTTTGAGCCTTAAACAGTAAGCTACTTTTCTTGATATTATTGTCAATTAACTCACACCCAATATTCTATTTACTTCTATATGTATTTAAACTTTATTCTCCATACTAGTACTCCATCTCTCCAACACACTGTTTTTTTAATTAATGCATCTATTTTCTGTCCCATTCTTTGCCACTATAACACTCAACAATCCTCCTAACACAATTATTCCATCTTTTGCACAAGTATATTGACATAAAGTCTTTATTCAAATCTTTTCTATACTGTACTACCTTTCTCACCCATTTTGTTGCCTGTCTTTACTCATAACCCATTTAAATACTATTTTAGCTATTCTCTTACTATCCATAAATTGCAATCCAGCAGACATTTTCATTTTTCTTTTACCATTTTTCATATAAAAACTTGACCATTTCCATTTTTCCTTGAATTGCCTCCTTTGCCATCCACACATCTGTATCTAATGCATGTCTTTCTACTTCTCTTTGTACTTTTTCTAAGTAATCTAACACCCCTTTACTAGTACATAATACATCACTACCATAAATTAACCCTGCTATTGCCACTCTCTTCCATAAAATTCTTGCTACATCACATTTATTATATGAAAACACTATTAATTTCTTTATCAGTTCCTTTCTTTTCTTTGCTTCATTTATCAATTTTTTTTCCCATTCATTCAAGCAATTTTTTTGATTACTCAAGACTATTCCCAAATAATTACACCTATTCATTACATTTAACTTTATATCCCCCAATAAAAATTCTTTCTCTTCTTTTTCCTCAGCATTTATCATCATTACTTTTGATTTTTCTTCACTACATTTAATCCCCATTTTTTTAATCCATCCTTACACAAGTCTTCAGCATAACTTTTATATCTTCCCTATTTTCTGTGTACAAGAAGATATTATCAGCAAATAAAAGCCCTGATAATATATACACTCACTTGCTATCTATTAATGGAATCTCTACCCCTCTTCCTAGTCTTTCTATTGCTCTCTCTCCATTTCTCTAAAATATAACAAAAACAAAATAGGTGATATAGGGCATCCTTGCCTTAGTCCCACACCACTTTTAACTAACTGATTTTGTATTTCCTAATTGATATGTATAGTAAATATTTTCATGCAATCTCTTAATAAGATCAATAAAGTTCTATTCCCAAATTTACTAAACTTACCCATAATCTATTTCAATTTACTCTATCATATGCCTTCTCTATATAACTGTCTACCTATATTACTACTCATATCTATAAGTTGTATGATTACAAATAAACTATTTCCTATATGCCTATCTGTTCTAAAACCTCTGCATTTTTTCCACTATATTATTTTCTTCCATCCATTTTGCCACCCTTCCAGCCACCATATATGCAAAAACTTTACTCACTTTACTGCTATTGGTTTATAATTGTTTATTTTTCTATGGTCCTTATCCCTTTCTTTAAATAATAGCCTTATTCTTGCATTATTCCACCAATCTGGAAACTATCTTCTGTATCATCTTATTAAAACATGATAATAGATTTAATTTTGCTCTATTCCCCCAAATTCATCACCATCTCTGCTGCCCATCCATCTAAACCTCTTGTCTTTCCATTTTTCAATTTCTTTCCTGCTTCATTCAGTTCATTTTCTGTAGAATTAATATTTCCATTGCTATGTGCTTTTATATTTGTTATCACTCTGTTCTTCAGTTCTAATATCTTTTCTATATCCATTACATACTTATTTAAGATTGTCTCTAATTTTTCTCTAGAGCTACACTCTCCTTTTAATATATTTTCAAAATTTTTTACTCCCATCTCTTCCACTTTTATTAATATCCTCCAATAATTTACTATTTAATTTCCTTTTCTCTCTATAATTATCTATTTTAACCAACTTCTTTTTTTTAAAATTGTTTTTCCATTTAATATTAACATATTTTTTATTTTCTTTGTTTTTAATAACATTTTTATTTTCTGCATGCTTTTTCCCTCTCTTTTATACCATCAATTACTTCATTGTGCCCATTCATATCTCCTATAAACATTATCCCCCCCCCCTTTTTGAAACTCTGTATATCCTTAAATAGGCATTCATATATGCATGCTACTTCATATATGCTTGAATATCCTGGCACTTCACTGATGGCGCCAGTAGCAGAACCCAATCTGGGGTTGAGGATTTTCTCAAAACTTGTTAAGAGCTTATTTTGTGAGCGCTTTATATAATATATGCTACTGTTCCACTCCATTACAGTTTGACTATTTTTAGTGACCATATACACCATACATTCTTGCTTTCTTAACCTTATCTAAAACCACAAATATTCTTGACACTTTACAGTATTTAAATATATTATTTTTTAACATAACTCCTATACCACCATCCTGTTTTTCATTTTTATTTATCTTCCGGTGTAGGTTCTTTTTCTTGTCTTAGATGTGTTTTCACTATTGTTGATATTTCAATCCCTTCTTTTTTAAGAATAATGTATCATTAATGACATCTAGTGAATAATTTTTGAATTATATTTTATAAAACATTCTTTTGCATTTTTGCATTATCCCTTTTTCTCTAACAAATATCTTTATTACTAGGATCTATTTATTAGTATTAGAATTTTCTACTCCAAGATAAATGTTTCTTTATTACTTCTTTTGGTATATGCTTTTGTGGTATTCTGTCTCTTATTAATGAAGTAAATTACAGAATGGAATTTAATAATCAATGAATTTTAGTAGCACACTATCAGATTGTAATTTTATTTAGGAGGTAATAAACCTTCCTCATTAGTGCTATACATAGCATTTAATCAACGATGTTAAATACGAGGATACTCTTGTTCCAGCGAGAAGATAAAGACCTTGAGAAAATAAGAATGCCTATCTTAATTATCTTTAACATTATATATGAAGTTAGCTTTATTCAGTAATTATATATAATCTTATTGGAATGATCAGAATACTTTAATTATCTGGATTTATTGTTTTATGAAAAAAATATAGCAGAGGCATTACTAATATTGCCAGCATAGAAAGCAGACTTGAATATCATTCATTCAGATTGTACATTAGGGAATTTTGAAAGTTTGAAGCTAGATTTTTTAAATATATAGCTATATAATCCATTACCATTTTTTTCTTCATATGAAAATATGTACACACAAATTAACAGATAACAGACTTCTTAATCAAGCCAGCTACTATTTAGGTGACAAACTCCTAATGTTTAATATAATATTTTCTCAGATTTATTAAACAGAATTGTCTTGGAATTATATTCTACAATTATTCACTATCAGCAGTTGTTATTGGCCATTCCAAGTATTTAAAGTTATTTATTATGTTTGAAAATCTATATTAGTCTGTTTTAATATTTGTTGATTATTTAACTTTTTGCTTGATTTTTTAAGGAAGTTAAAGATTATTTCCATTTTAGTGATGTCTCGCTGAATCATTCTACATTTCATTTTTATTTTAGCTAATACTCTTTACCAGTCTTTGTTTATCTTAAGATAGCAACATTTTTATTTAATAAAATCAATTCTTCATTAATTATTTAAATTTATTTCCAAATGTGGCCCATTAATTTCAATATACATAAAACAAATTAATTTTTTACATACTTTTTTATGAACCATTTTTCATTTCAATTTTTTTCCAATGTTTCAACTATTATTGTTGCCAAGGATTATTTGGTATTCGTGGCTGTGCCCGGCTATCAAACAAGTACCGATTGTTTCTATAAAATATATATATTTATACAAATATATGTTTGCAAACAATTTATAAAAAGAACATAAAATATTTTTGCATAACTTATTACAAGTACCAATTGTTTCTATAAAATATATATATTTATACAAATATATGTTTGCAAACAATTTATAAAAAAAACATAAAATATTTTTGCATAACTTAAACATTTTTTTTTGAAGACAAATATAGAAGTAAGCAAGAGTAAATAAAATAAATTATAATTTGTATAATATTTTATGTTGTTTCTATAAATTCTTTGTAAACATATATTTGTATAAATATATATATATATATATTATAGAAACAATTGTTGACAATGACAATATAACTGGTTGAAACGCTGGAAGAAAATTGAAATGGAAAATCGTTCATAAAATAAAATAGAAAATCTATGAAAACTTTTATTTGACAATTTTGATTTTAGTTCATTTATCTTATTTTCTGAATAGTATAATAGGGTTATGGTTACTTACATCTCTCAGCCAACATTGATTAAAATTTAATCATTGTTTTTCTAATTGTATTTTCTGCAGAGATAGAGACATGATTTCTACATCCTGAAGTAGTCCCCCAGGTCAGAATTTTTGGTAGGCTTTCTATCTATTGCTAAAGTTAAGGGTAGCAAGATAATTTATAGGATTTAGGAATCAGTTTAAATAAATCACACATTAATAGTATTTATATTTATTACATAAGTAATAACAAAAATGATTTCCAAAATATATTTTCTATTTTTTGTCGGTGCAGATTTTTTAATAATTTTATAGAAAATCAATCTTTTTAGATAAATCATTTTCATTGCACGAAATTGCTAAATAATTTAATTTGCCAGTCAGATAAATGATCTTTCTGGTAAAGAAACAGCTGGTTCTGCAGTAAATAGTTTATTGGCAAGGCAAATGTTGACAAATATGCATTGCAGGGTTTTTTGTCATAAATAGCATTCAAAAGTCTAATTGGTTTAGTGACAAAATCTGTCATATGAATACTTTTAAAATGGTTTTCATTCTGCATGTCTATTGACAGAAGTTTCTTATATGTATTTATAAGATTTTCTGTGCAATAAGCTGACCATCATCTAAGTTCTAAATATCAAAAATGGGTGAGAAAAATTTAACATATAATGCTAAAATCCAATGTTGAGCTGCTTCTAATCTTGTCTTTAAATCATTAATAATAAAATCCAATACTGGATAAATTATGGAAATTCTGACATCTTGTTTAGATTCTTTAAAAGTTGTTCAGTTTTGGAAAAATTAAGGCTGCACTCTTTTTGCTTTAACAATTACTTTTGCCTCTTGAACAACTCTTTTCCCATGAGTTACATAAGTGCTGCATCTTTGCATTAAGTCTCTTATAAGTGTGATCTTGATATCAAGGAATATTTCTTTCTTTTGTATGAGGAATATTTTTGTTTTTAATATTTGCTAATATTTTATATCAAAACACTATCATTAGTAGATCTTTGTAAGATCTGAAATATTTTTTCAGGTCTCTAATTGTATTTGGTGTGGAAAGAATTAATTCTATATCTTTCTCTCCAAGAATGACATGTAACACTGCAAATACACTGGAATATTTAACAGTCATATGTGTAGCTTGAATTCTTTCATACCTGTGATCAAACAAAAAGTAGAGGTATTTTATATTCCTAAAAAACAGTATTACATCTGGATTGGTTTTTGAAGTACATGATTCAATGAATGTATTCTGCAAGGAGAGAAAAATACGTATTTGTTTTTTTTCTTCTAAAATTTGCCATACCAATTGGTGCCATTATCATAACCCAACCTTGGAAAGCATTTTGTATTTTTTTTTTCAGAGTTGAAAGTATTTTTTTTTTCCCCCAGTTTTTCCAATAAAGTTCATGAACTCAATGCAACACCATTCATTTTGTATTTATTTGGGTGTTGGTTTTAGAATATATATTTAAGAATTAGGGCATTTTGTTTATTATGAGAGATATCAGGTGTTGCATCTATTATTATTGAATACATTAGTAAACTATGTCTCTTCTTTGGTCAAAAATGATGTGAAAAATTTTGTCTGCACAAAGGCCAATGAACTTATTTTGAGAATACCACAACAAATAATGTGCATGCCCTTTCATATTTGTATCATCCACCTTATGTTGTTGAACTTAGGTAAGATATTGTACTTTCCAATCAATTCTAAAATTTCCCAAAAATTTTCATTATAAACATATTCAATCTTTGTGTTTTCTCTTTGAAAAAATAAATCTCTAGATGATTGAAATAATACTATATCTATAATCTATTCTAGTAGTGCTCTTCACTTAGTTATCTGACTGAATTTGTAGTTGCATGCATTGATTCCACGTCCTTTTGATTGCAAAAGAGATTTTTAAGCCA
Organism: Epiperipatus broadwayi; assembly: GCA_028023455.1. Lineage (NCBI taxonomy): Eukaryota > Metazoa > Onychophora > Udeonychophora > Euonychophora > Peripatidae > Epiperipatus > Epiperipatus broadwayi. Next base: position 5,410,459 of record JAQFVV010012460.1, on the reverse strand, counting down.
AATATTGTTTCCTATGTTCTTGCACTATTTTTGTGAAGAAGTAAAATATTGTACAACATCTTACAAGAGTTTATCTGTTAATAAAAATACCTCTTGGATTAAATTGCTTAAATTTTTTATTTTCGAATCACAACAAATATAATATGTGAGACAGTAAAGAGTTTGTTTTATGCACTTTATGTTAACTATTCTTATTAAAAATGTTCTCTTTTTCTTTTAACTTTCATTTTACTATAGAGTTGAAGACTTATGAAATTCTCTACTATTAAAATCTCTTGGCAATTTCTTATAAATGTTTTAGAATTATTGAAAACTGATAATTTGTACTATTCCTTTTATAAATTATTTGAGATTATTTAGGTCAAATACCAGTGTCACTACCATATTTTATATCAGAGTTTTTGATAGAATCTGCAAATAAAGCATCAACTATATCATGTTATTTTGCAGTCATTCCTTTCTTAGATTTTAAAATTTTTTTTTTTGAGTTGCAATTGATTTATGAATCAGTATTTCTTCAATGGTTTTTGAGTTAATGAATCCATTTGACACTGATTTTTTGTTGGATTTTAATGTCACAATTATCATCATCACTATCTTCACTGTAATCAGTACTTGGAGTTATGTTATTTTCATTTTTAAATCTGAAAAATTTAGTTATGGATTGATAACCTCATAATGGTTTTGATTCTTAGATTTAAGTTTTTTTTTTTTAGGTGCATTACTTATGTTTGTAATTTGAATTGCATATATGGATTTTATTTATTTTATAATTTGAAAGAAAAAATAATTAAGTTTATTACAAAGAATTTATTGATCTGCTATTTTGCATGTGAGTCTAATAACTACCATTGAAGTGAATAGGAGTGGGCAAATATATACACTAACTTTTACTTATTACTGTCAGCAGAAATAATTAAGAAAAGCTTATTATTTCTTTTACTTATCAGCCAGCAATTTCAATTTAAATCAGATAAGAATAAAATTCTGCAGGAAATTTTCAGCCTCTTCAGATCACCTTTATCAATTTAATAAACTAAAACTGTTTCTACTGTAAACTTTTGACTGACTTGTTCAGATTATTGATCAAAAGTTATTAAGATTATTATCACCCGGTAGAGTAATATTCACAAGAATGAAGATTTTGCTTAGAAGTTAGGTTTTTATATTTCATGTTGCAGAAAAATCAGAAAGTGGTTAATTTTGTTTGTCAGCAAGCATCATCCAAAAAAAATGGATCACATTATCAAAATAAATAAATAAAATTCAGAGTAGTATAGAATAGGATTCTTTGTAAGTAAAACATATTTTTACAAATAAAATAAAATTATTTCTTTGGATGCCTTTTATGATAAATGATCACCAATACTAAGTAATACTAAAAATCCGTGGATTAAACTTTTAATTTAAAATTACAATTATTGGAAATTCATAAAGTTATCATATTGCATAAAGAATAATAAGAGTATCTAATAAATTTATTATTAGTATCATATTTCTACCTCTATTACACAGATACACAGTTTACTGAATGCTAACTCGCACAATAAAACAAATCAAGTCTTATAGAGTAAGATTATTCTGACTATTTATGTGTAGCAATGAAATGTGTTTTCAAAAAAATGCTGCTAGATATGTGTCAAGTTTTATAATTTGTTTGCCCAGGGTAGAGAATTCATTTTGTCTTGATCATTTGTGTAAGCCTGCACTGACAAAATTCAAACTCTGTCTGCCTGGTAATCGTATTTTATTATGTACTACATTTTTAATTATATATGCAAGTTTAAACTTTAAATCAAAAAATATTGCTTTTTTTTTTAAATGTATTAAAATGATGTGTTGTCCATTAATATAAATAAGAGTACAAATAGTTAAATCATAAAATCAAAAGAAAAACTTGATATATAATGTGCTTCATAAAATAATTAATTTTGATTGAATGGACAAAACAAAAGAGAAATTTTTTAAAAAATCCCTTTTTGTTTTCTGTTCATCTCATTTAGCCATCCAATCTGTAATGCCAGGCCCTTCCATATTCCTGGAATCGCAGACTAGAACTTTAACATCCCATGTCTTTGTGGGAGCTATAGATAGTATATACAAATCGACATTTTCTTATCTGCACAAATTTAAAAATGAGTTGAATTGTTAGGATTACTAAGATGAAAGTGAGATGATTAATAAAGCATATTTATAATTATAGTTATCACATGATCACCATCTCTTACACTAGCACATAATTGTTTATAAACAAGGCAAAACTCTCCATGAGCTTAGATTGAAAATATTTTTATGTTTTCAATTTCATTGTCATAGTTTTATAGTTAAGTAGAGATAAAAGGTGGTTGCTGGAGGGTTGCATTAGATCCTAAGATCTAGGTGCAGTGCTCTCAGATCCAAAGCTCCTCACTGACGAAGGCCACAAGCCAGAAACTAGTCTGGGGATATTGGATGAGTAGGCATTAGATAGGGATTTTATGCACAAGCCTTCTGGCATCCATTGATTACTCTGGTTGGCACAGGGTGGCACTACTGTATGGAGAGTTTTGCCTTGTTTAATTATAGTTATAAAGAATAATCTTTTCTCTGATCCTTTAATTCAGTATAATAATTTTGTCTATTTCTTTTGTTTTAAAGAACAAATAGTGCTAACATGCCAGTGCAATTGAATGGCATATCAATTTGTCTAAGAATTTAAACTATTTAGTTTAGTTGATTAAAAAATTTAGTCTAGCATTTGGTAATGTTTTCCGCTTGTGGTCTCTTTCTTTAAATGATATACTTTTATATCTTGTTAATATTTTATATAAAAAAAATATATGCATCATCTTTTAGATAATTTTTGTGAGATTATTAGTTTGAAGATATCATACTAAGGATGGAAAAAAAAAAGAAGAGGTATTTATCTTGAAGAAGTGGAGGGCTATAGATATTTAGTTATTATATTAAATGGGAAAAAAAAATTACATAGATAGCTAGGAAGTAGAAAAAAAGGGGAAAAAAGTGATTGATTTAAAACCAGGCATGTTTTTGATATAATAAGTGTGAAGTGTGGAAAATAATTTGGGAAAGAGTGATAGTGTCTGCTTTAACCTTTAGAAATTAGGTGCTTTGCATTAACCAGGAAAATCAAGAAATTTTTAGATAGAAAACAAAAAAAAATAGATAGATATGTATTGTATGGTAAAATGTGTCATTAAATGAGGCTTTTCAAGGAAAAAGGGGTATACTTCTCTTTAATGAATGAAGTTAAAGAAAATTAAAATGTTTGGAAAGTTAACATTATATGAATGAAATTAATTTAATATTGGGTTTAATTAGTCTATGTGTAAAGGACAATAAATCTTGGGCAAGAAAGGTTTTGCAATATGAAAAATTAATAATTAATTTATTTTCATTTATTTATATTAAAAAAGGGGTATATCACACATTTATAATTATCAAAGATTAGAAAAGAGGAGAGATATATTGGTTAGAGAGAAAAAAGTAGAGTTATGAAAAACAAATATTTACAAATACAAAAACTGTATTAAGAGCAAAGCTTTATTAACAATAAAAATGCTGTAGTGCTTAGCATACTTTTGACAGATTATTGTCCCTGTTTAAAAGATAAAAAAATTGGCATATTATTTTTCATAATGCATTAATTAATTAGAGCAAGCCATTTTTTGGAAAGAGAAATTCAGGATTCTTTCCTATTGATGGCGTAATTGTCCTTGGAAATGTGCCAAGCCTCCTTGGCCTTTCACTTGGGGTTATTGCATTCCAAGCAAACAGTGTTGAAACAGTGTTGCAATTAGTGAAATGCTTGAAAAAAACAGATTTGGTTTTTGCCCAGTTATATAGGTATTTATGCTGAGCTAATTGAGTAGACAGGTTAGCCCTAGATTCACCATAGTAAACAGATGTGCAGGAAGAAACCTGGAATTTGATTTCATATATAATTTGAGAATGAAGATCCGGTGGTAGTCTATTTTTTGAATTATTGATTAACCAGCACAAAGGGGAGGAGTGCAGAGTCCAACGATGGGTAGGAGCAATAATTTTATGAATCAAATGAATGACTTTAGTTATTTAAGAAGAGACAGCCAAGGTGTTTATCATTAGTTGTTGGGATCTATGTGATATAATAAAAGATCTTGACAGTTTGAATGAGGGATGAAATTAAATCCAATTTTGCGCAGGTCAGATATGTATATATCAATATTATTTTTATGGTCGGCCTCACATTTACAAAAATAAAAATTTCTGAATAAGAATGCTTAAACTGTGCAAGTTTGCTCTTAATACAGTTTTAGTAATTGTATATATATTACATTTGTGGAGAAAAGTATTTATAAATTTTACTCATTACAAAAAACAAATATGAATAAAAAAATATTTTGGAATTGGGCAAGAATAAAAAATATATACAATATGAAAGAATATTCAAGGAAGGTTATTATTATTTTGATGCAAAGGCATGAGCTTTTGATATTTGGGAAAAATTAATAAAGCAGTTTTTATTAAAATGGGATAAGAGGTTAAAGATGAGTAAGAAGTAGATGAATTAATTTGCTGTAATAGTTTTGGAGAAATGAAATATTTAATTTGGCTAACAGGGTTTCTGACCTTTATTTAAGGACAAGCTATTTTACATAATGCCATATTAAATCATGACATGAAAGGTTTTACAGTGTACAAAATTAATAGATTTATTTTCATGTACTTTTATAAGAAATGGGGTAAAATCATTAGAAAATACATTATAGATATATAATTATGTTAGATGGTAAAAGGAATAGATAAGATGAGTAGAGAAAAAGAAATAGAACTATGGAAAATGAATATCAATAATATAAGAATAAAGCTTATATACAGTATGAAAAGATGTATGATAGCACTAAAGAGAGCTTATTATTTGATGCAAAAAGCTTTAGACACCAGTGAAAGAAGAAAAATGGAATAATGATTATTTCAGATGTACTTCTTGTAGAGATGAGAAAAAGCATTGAACATTTATTTATGGAATTTAGGATAATTTGAACATATGAAGATAAAAGGATGAAAGAAGTACAACTTTTATGAATTTTTATTTAAATTCTTTATAATGAAACTGGGTAAAGGGGGATAGGATAGCGGAACTAATGAATCAGCTTTTATTAAAATGGAATAGAAGAAAAATAAGAATTAATTGAGTGAAGAAATAATTGGATAATAAGGAATAAGAAATAGATCAGTTTGTTGTGTAATATAATGGTTTTGGAGGATAATCATGTCTAATTTGGATAACAGACATTTCTGATTATATTATTTAGTCATAGAAAAATGATTTTGTTTAAAAAACTATTTTACATCATATCAAATTATGTCAAATTGCATTTTTAAAATACATTCACTACCAACTGCTATACTTTTATAATAATTTGAAATCATACAATGTAAAAACAATTAATGCAGTACATAACATTCATTGCACTATGGCCACTGATAATTTCAAATGTATATTTTGTCGTCATTGTGTTTAAAGAATTGATGGGAACAAGATATTGATTCTACATGGAGGAATTGGAGGAATTTGATGTTGTAGAAGCTCTTGTTGCAAAAGTGTAATTATTGAAAGACCAAGGAAATAATCTACAAAACAAGCTAAAAGTGAATTGACTGAATTAAATAGAAGATTCAGGGATTTGAAAACTGTTTAATAAGTATAGTAGCACCATTTGAAGGCAATTGGTAGCTTGAAGTGAAGGGTAACAATATTGAAAATGTAATTGGAAATTTTGGAGTGAATGGGCTAGAAAAGATTGAAACAAATAGCTTAATGAATTGAATGATGTGATTTGATAGTATATTATCAGGGGTGTTGCAAGGGTACCTGATGTTCTTAGGCAAAGAAAAACTTATGTGCCCCTTATTTACAAATACTTATATACTCACATGCATAGCCAAATATAAACAAATTTGAAATAAAATAAAAAATATTGACTTTTAAGTAACAAACAATATTGAAATTGCAAAAAATTATGAAAAGATTTTTCTTTAAATATATTAAACATCAATAATTCATTAACAATACTTAATATTACTTTTACAATTAAAGTTAGATTCATATTACAATTTGATTAATTTTTTGTAGTTTTGCTCTTGCAAATGTTTGAATTAATATACTGACATCAATGTTAGCCACATCAATTGATATCATTGTAAGACCAATCAGTCTCTTGAGCCATGATTAATTGAGTGTACTTTTTTATTAATTTCAATTTTGAACAACTTCTTTTTGAACTGGATACTGATACTGGCAATGTTGTATTCGCAATGTGATAAATAAACTTGGAACACTGATTTCTCATTTATCTTGGGCTTATATATGAGAGAACATCGATTGCTGATTGGCAAAACCAATCCTGCATATTAGTAAATGAAGTTGAGCAATAGTTCTTTTATGAAATCCCAATTTGCATTGAGATGTAGTGTTGAAAGTTATTATTGAGGAATTAAGAAAAAAATTGATTCTATAATTAAGTTATTAGAAGTTAAAAAGAAAAGATTTAAAGAAGAGCAATTTCAGACAGATCTAGAAAAGAATATGTAAATATGTGACATTTCTAATTTGAACTTTACTATCTCATGGATCTTTATAAGAATAAGCATCAAAGGGAGATCAGATTAGAATGTTTTGAAATTCATAGAAAATTTGATTAATAAAGTGCAAGATTTCACATTAATTAAGCTTTACAAATACTTTTTTTACAAGGTGTTGAAATAGTTGTATAGTATTTGCTATTATACAATACTACATTATTATGATGATATATAAAATATCTAAAATATTTAAACATTTTAAAAATTAATTTTTATATTTGTTATTGAACAATCAATCATATTATGGTATCATTTTTCCAAGACCATTTCTTTTATTTTCAACTATTGACTTCTGCAAATAATTTTACAAATTATTGTAACTATTCAAATTTTATAATCCAAAAAAAAAAAAAAAATTCTCAAATAGTACTTAGAGCTTTTTTTTTTTTTGTTTAAGAGAGAAAAAAGAAAAATTGGAGTGGTTAATTGCATTGATTTTATAAACGGAAAAGGAACTAAGGTAAAAATAATCATAGACTCAGCAGAAATGAAAATTATATCAAATTGCAATTGTGTTTCTTTTTTTTATGTAATTGGTGCAGCTGATTATTCTGGGATCTTTAATCTCTGGCTAAAAATATTTGGATATATTTTCTAACCACTATTGAATGAACATCACATTTATCACTATTTCTTATGCTTGCTCATAACTGTTACTATATAGTTTTGCCTGTTTCACTATTGAATGCTGGTTGAGCAGATTTGAGATAGCTGTGCCTTGGAAATTCTTATCTCCGCATTTGAACCTTAGCTATGGATATAGTAGATATGTTGACCATTACAGCATCTACCAATCTTGGTTAGCTTCCAGTATTCCTAACTCCCTCTGTTGTTGGTTGTTACTGAATGTTTTCAATTTTAAATGAAATAGTTTTGGGTGATTTGCTTACTAACTATAAATGTACTGCAAAATGGTCATTTTTTTTTTTGGTTCAATTAGTTGTAATTAATATTTAATGTGATTTTTAAAAGGGGAGAATATTCCCTTATAAAGAGACCAGGTATTTTATACAATTAATATCTACATCTAGTAAAAAGTTATCTAATTATTATTGAGAATATTGACAAATTAATACTTTAAGATTACATTGAATTTCAACTAGGCAAACACCTTCCCTTTATTTGCTTTATATGTAGGATTATTACTTGTCTACACATCTCTTTACCAATCATGATTAAGGCAAAGATGTTATTTTGAGTTCTGTGTTATTCTAACAGCTATTTAAAAAAGGTTGAGATCTGAAGACCAACTATGTTTAATCCAGAAATAAATATGGAAATTATGATATACAATATATATATATATGTCATATTATTATTACTATTTGCGGGATATTCCGTGTAGTGAAAAAGCTAAATGCTGACATTTCAGTACAATATCAAGTACCTTCCTCAGAGCGTCCTCTTTCTCAAATCATAAGAATGCACGTGAGATTTAAAACCGTTTTTATCGTTTTCTTTCTCCTCATATTTAAATTCTATTGGTTGAGAAGTTTTAAAATTTATTTTCTCTTCCAATAGCTTCTTCCAAATGTTGTTAATCTTCTTTAATTCACACCTTTCATTTATGCTCTTGGGCCTTTTAAAAATCTCTATAGCTTCTCTTAGCAATCTCTGGTCATATTGTTCAATTTTTGCTAAAATATTTGTTTTTTCAAAATTGATATCATGATTTGTTAATTTTATATGAGAATAAATAGCTGATGAATTGGATTTTTCTCTCACTGCCAGAATGTGTTCTTCCTTTCTAATATTTATTCTACGATTAGTCTGTCCTATATATGTATGTGGACAGACCCTACATGGAATTTCATATACACCATGACACTCCAAAGCAATTTTATCTTTAGGAAGTGGAAATATTTCACTAATTTTTTTATAAGTAGTGTAAATTGTGTGAATATTATTATTTTTTAAAATGTTACCAATTCTATCAGTTACTCCTTTTATATATGGCAAAATTGTCTTAATTTTTGATGTATCAAAATCTTTTTTCTTTTGATATGTATAAGCCCTATTAATAATGTTGTAATTAAAACCGTTATGAAGAAGCATTTTATTAGTAGCAAAAAGGTCCCGGTGAAAATGGCTATCATCAGAAAGTCTCTTTGTTCTATCCAATAATGTCTTTGCTACTGAAAATAGTTGTGCAGGATGGTGATGAGAGGAAAAATGCAGATATCTCCCAGTGTGTGTTGGTTTTTTATATATACCATGGGATAAAGAACCATCTTCCCTTCTTTCAATCAAAACATCTAAAAAAGGTAATTGATTATTATTTTCTATTTCCATGGTAAATTTAATATTGTTGTGAAAAGAGTTTAAAAAATTAAAAAAGTCATTAAGAGCATGCTTGCCATGAGGCCAAATAACAAAGGTATCATCAACATACCTCAGCCATATAGATGGTTTTTTAACTGCTAAAGTCAAAATTTTATTTTCCAAATCCTCCATAAAAATAGAAGCTAATGCTGGAGAAATTGGTGAACCCATAGCTAGACCTGATGTTTGTTTATACATCTGCCCATCAAAAACAAAAAATGTATTCGATAAGCAGTGTTCAATCAAAACCACAGCAAAATTAGGCAACTGAATATTTTTTAAAACTTGAATCGCTTCATTTACAGGTACACTAGTAAAAAGTGAAACAATGTCAAAACTTACCAAAATATCATTCTTAGTCAATTTAATATCCTGGATAAGCTCAAGAAAATGATTAGCATCTTTAACATATGATGACATCGTTGATAAATGCGGCTGTAAAAAAGAAGTCACAAAACGAGCTAGTGTCTGTGTAGGTGAACCAACTGCACTTACAATCGGTCTCAATGGAATATCTGGCTTGTGAATTTTTGGTAAACCATATAATTTTGGATAAAAAGAAGATTTTTTCCCTGAGAGTAAGCTGTATCTTTGTTTCTAAATCTAGATCAGTAGAATAAATTGTTTTCATTTTCTTTTCAAGATAAGTCATAGGATCTCTATAAATTTTTTTATAAATATTATCATTTAATAAATCATGTATTTTTTAAAAATAATCAGCCTTATTTAAAGAAAACGAAAACATTAATTTATTCTACTGATCTAGATTTAGAAACAAAGATACAGCTTACTCCCAGGGAAAAATCTTCTTTTTATCCAAAATTATATGGTTTACCAAAAATTCACAAGCCAGATATTCCATTGAGACCGATTGTAAGTGCAGTTGGTTCACCTACACAGACACTAGCTCGTTTTTTGACTTCTTTTTTACAGCCGCATTTATCAACGATGTCATCATATGTTAAAGATGCTAATCATTTTCTTGAGCTTATCCGGGATATTAAATTGACTAAGAATGATATTTTGGTAAGTTTTGACATTGATTCACTTTTTACTAGTGTACCTGTAAATGAAGCGATTCAAGTTTTAAAAAATATTCAGTTGCCTAATTTTGCTGTGGTTTTGATTGAACACTGCTTATCGAATACATTTTTTGTTTTTGATGGGCAGATGTATAAACAAGCATCAGGTCTAGCTATGGGTTCACCAATTTCTCCAGCATTAGCTTCTATTTTTATGGAGGATTTGGAAAATAAAATTTTGACTTTAGCAGTTAAAAAACCATCTATATGGCTGAGGTATGTTGATGATACCTTTGTTATTTGGCCTCATGGCAAGCATGCTCTTAATGACTTTTTTAATTTTTTAAACTCTTTTCACAACAATATTAAATTTACCATGGAAATAGAAAATAATAATCAATTACCTTTTTTAGATGTTTTGATTGAAAGAAGGGAAGATGGTTATTTATCCCATGGTATATATAAAAAACCAACACACACTGGGAGATATCTGCATTTTTCCTCTCATCACCATCCTGCTCAACTATTTTCAGTAGCAAAGAACAAAGAGACTTTCTGATGATAGCCATTTTCACCGGGACCTTTTTGCTACTAATAAAATATTTCTTCATAACGGTTTTAATTACAACATTATTAATAGGGCTTATACATATCAAAAGAAAAAAGATTTTGATACATCAAAAATTAAGACAATTTTGCCATATATAAAAGGAGTAACTGATAGAATTGGTAACATTTTAAAAAATAATAATATTCACACAATTTACACTACTTATAAAAAAATTAGTGAAATATTTCCACTTCCTAAAGATAAAATTGCTTTGGAGTGTCATGGTGTATATGAAATTCCATGTAGGGTCTGTCCACATACATATATAGGACAGACTAATCGTAGAATAAATATTAGAAAGGAAGAACACATTCTGGCAGTGAGAGAAAAATCCAATTCATCAGCTATTTATTCTCATATAAAATTAACAAATCATGATATCAATTTTGAAAAAACAAATATTTTAGCAAAAATTGAACAATATGACCAGAGATTGCTAAGAGAAGCTATAGAGATTTTTAAAAGGCCCAAGAGCATAAATGAAAGGTGTGAATTAAAGAAGATTAACAACATTTGGAAGAAGCTATTGGAAGAGAAAATAAATTTTAAAACTTCTCAACCAATAGAATTTAAATATGAGGAGAAAGAAAACGATAAAAACGGTTTTAAATCTCACGTGCATTCTTATGATTTGAGAAAGAGGACGCTCTGAGGAAGGTACGTGATATTGTACTGAAACATCAACATTTAGCTTTTTCACTACACGGAATATCCCACAAATAGTAATAATAATATGATATCTTTTATCCGTGAAAATATTAGAATATATATATAAATGAAATGGAATTAACTGTATCTTCCAATGAATTATGTAACATAAATAAATTATTAAAAAACAGAATAAGCTTAGTTTATTTATGTTATTTTAAAAGAGAAAGTGAATTCAATCTATTGATTATATATATCTATAACATAAATTGTATAGAGTCACCATTTAATATACAGAGTATATGAGCACAGACTTTTACATGACCCACCACTTCCACTCTATCTCATAACACTGATACACTTGAACACATATATATTGGTGATTGTTTATCTTTTCGACATATATGTGTTCAAGTGTATCAGTGTTATGAGATAGAGTGGAGAGTGGTGGGTCATGTGAAAGTCTGTGCTCATATACCCTATATATTACATATATTGATACAGGTATATAGTAAGCCTTTATTTCAGTTAATCACCATTTAAATGTTCAGATTAAGGCTGAGCTTAGTTTGAATTAAATGTCACATCATTCAGACACAAAATTAATTTATTGGGCTCATTCTCTGTCTTAAGATATCAAATCATTGCAACTTTCAAAAGGTGTTTCACTAAAATAGAAGTCTAGAAAGTGGATTTTCTTCTTCACTGGAATAGTGTTATGGAATTAAATAAATAGTACAATATAAAATAAAATATCTTTATAAAACAGCAATAATAGAACATATTTATTAACAATAATAATGCATAAAAGCTCTTTTCGGCATATATTGATTTGTACCCTTTTCAATGTGTTGGAACCATTTTACAATTTCAGTCTACATTGCATATATAGCTACATCTATCTCTTTTATGTATAAAAATAACTAGAACCTATTATAATAATTATACAATATGTACAAGGAAGAGAAAAAAATCCGTATAAATGTATACCATATAATTTTTTATTCATTTGTCAATAGCCAAGTATTACTTAAATTAATTGATGTTTTATATATATTCTTACAATTGTTTATTGTAATTAATATAATTAGTTTCATATATTTTTCTTCTATTAGTTCTTTAATTTAAAATTTTTAGATTTTTTGCGCAATGTTTTATGTCTGTATTTTAAATATTCACATATTATATAAGGCAGATGTGTCATCTCTATGATTAATTTCATTATTATATTTTTTTGGTCTTTCATTTAATTGTTTTTTTGTATGTCCATAATAAATCATACTGCAATTTCCACAAGTAATTTTATATACAATTACTTTTTTATATTTCATATCTTTCCTTATTTTATAATTACCTATTAATTTGTCAAGATTTTTACTATTTATCCATCTTATAGTAATGCTTTTTTATCTATATAATTTTTATTTTTTTAGTAATATATAGTAAATTGTAGGGAAATATAAAAGTTTTATCTATTTTTTATTATTCTTAAAGCTGTGATTATTATTTCTAATAGAATTATTATTTAAATTAGGTATTTTATAATTAAAAAGTACATTTTCAATATTCTTAGGGTTATTCATAATTTTTGTATAATTCAATAAACTTTTTATTTGCAAAGGAGCTATATTTTTATCTGTATTATATCTTATCATTTTTATATTTAAAATTTTTAATAATTGCCAACTTTTGTATCCATACTAGTTGTGAATCTATAGAAATTATCTGTCTTAAGTTATCTTCTTTAATAAAATATTTTAGTATAATTTTGTTATCATTGTCTATATTAATCTCTATATCTAAATATTTTATTTTAACATCAAATTCAATTTTTATAAATTTAATATTTATTATTATTAAATTCTTTATAAATATTATTTTAGGTCTTTTGTTATCATTTATTAAGGTATCATTAACATATCTAGAATAATTATTTTCCGATTTATTTATTATTATTTTTAATTATTTTAATTTCCAATCTATTACTAAATGTTGATGACATTAACCCACTAATTACACAAGCCATTATCTCTCCTTTATCTATATTTCAATATTCATTATTATAATTAAAATATAAACTATTATGTGTTAATGTTAAACTTTCTTCTATAATATGTATTATATTTATATCATTATTGTACATAGATAATTTCTGTATTAATATCTCTATATTTTTTATTCTTGGAATACTAGGATATGTTTTCTCTATATCCATTGTAAAAATATCTTAGTTTCTATTCAGTTGTATCTCATTTAATTTTTTTATGATATAGTCTTTAATGCAAAATTCCCCATAACCAATAATATTTGCTATACATTTGTTTGAATATTTACAAAATTTTTTGTAGAATGAAATCACTAAAATTAAATAATAATCTCAATGGATTACTATCTTTATGAGTTTTTATCTTAGTAAAAATATATAGGTTTTCATAAGAAGAAAGATACCAAAATTTATATTTATATATAATTTTGTGTTTTTCCATTTTATGTATTTAATTTTTATAATATTAATGGGATCTTTTAATAATTTATTATATCCACTTTTTTTATTTTTACATCCTATTCTTTCTATATAATCTGTAAAATGCAAAAGAACAAATCCACTATCTTTATCCTCTTTACATATATTTATATTCTTTCTTAGAAGTTTTATTTTCATATATTTGTTTGTTTAATAAACAATTTAATTTCTTCTTTTCTTCCATAAAATATTTGCCAGTTCTATCTCTGCAATAATCTTTTTAATATCAATATCTATAAATGATATAAAGGATAGACTTTTATTCTAAAACATTTTGTTCTGTAGAAAATTTATATGTTGCATAATTTATGAAATTATTTTGAATTTCTTTGATATAATTTATGTATTTATAAAGTTGTTTATCTTGAATATCAATATTTAAAAATTATATTGAACTTTAACTTCATTCCTTTCTTCATACTTCATAAGTGGGATTAATGCTTGTTTAGACATCCCTTTGTCCCTTTGTCAGTCATAATTAATACAAAGGCATCATTCTGTGTTCTAGGTTATTCTAATTGCTTTTTGACATTAATGATTGGGATCTGAAGATTAAATATACTTAATCCAGAAATAGATCTAGAAATTATGATATACATAAGCATTTAATAAATGTAATCTGCAATATATAGTAGCATGTTTATATTTAATAGTTTATATTAAATGTTACATTACTCAGCTACAAAACTTTCAATCTTTGTTTTGGCATATTGAGTCATTGCAACTTTCAAAAAGTGTTTTACTAGAATCATTACTTGCTGACGAAAGAAATTCAGAAATTGAATATCCTTCCTCATTGAAATGGTGTTATAAATTAGTTGATCATTTAAAACATAATCTAGAAATATGAGATTGACATATTATCCAGAATCATAATAATCATATGTGATATATTGTTTAAAGACAAAATTGACTGATTTCTGTCTTGACAAGAAGATTTCTTTGTTAATATGACTGAAATATAGTAGAATAGGCCTTTAGTGCTTTTCAAGCATTTTAATTAATGTTGAGAATAGTGATCATCATCAGATAATTTGCACTTTTAAGTTTTTATTATTACAATTATAGTTTTATAAAAAATGCTAGTTTGATAAAAATGGATTCACTTATTCATTACCTAAATTAATGATTCTTTATAAAGTTTTATTTTAATTGCTAAAATTCACAAATCTGTTTAGAGACATCTTTTTCTAATAGCTACATTTTTTAATAATAGGGGTTGATTATATTGAAGAAAAAAAAACAACAATTAGAGAATATATTAAACAAGCAATCACATGACTGAGTTTACTTTCAAATCTGCAGTAGGAACAGTAAGTCAACTCTTATTCTACCATCTAATTTCTATTGATTATTCAAGTTACTTTAGATGGCAAGAATAGAGAAATTGAATAGATTAGTATTCTAATACAAATGATGAAAAAATTATTATAGACATGAAAACATATAATTGAATGCGGAGAAAAATCTTAAAAATTCTTAGTTGTTATTTTACCAAGAGTTGCAAAAAAAAAAAAAAAAAATGATAAAAGAAAATTGAATAATATAGAAAAAACTTTTAAATAGAACTAACCAAGAACATATCAGTAAAGAAAGAACAAGAAGTATATCTTCTCATTATTAAGATGAAAAAGTTTCATTATTAAATATTAAAGACTACCTTGAATATGTTTTCATTTATAATTACAGAAGGGAAAGATGAAAAACTCATAAGAGAGATTTTACTTAAATGTAATAATGTAATATCGCTATAACATAGTGTATTGGGAAGAAAGCTATTATAATGATAGTCAAAAAAAAAATAAAAAATTAATGAATCAAAAAACTGTTTGGGTAAATATTAATTACATAAGTTCTTTTTATTCTTTGTTTCAGGTTTGTCCAAGGAGTGGTCAAAGATTCCTTCACTTGCTATTGTTTTTACAATTGGCAGCATGTTGATATTTTTATCTACTTTAGTCACTGCTTTATAACCATTCCTCCACCTTGTTGGACTAATGCAGCTCATCGTCATGGGACTAAAATGTTGGGTAAGAAAGAATAAATACAGGCCACTGTTTTAAAACATTTTTTTGTATATGATTTTACAACATAAAAATAAAAAACTGATAAAATGGAACTTAAAAAATCTTTTATATTATATGTGTTAAACGTTTTCATTAGTGTTTTGTTATCACTTTTAAGAAAGTAGCAAATAATTACAAACTACCATTGATGATGATCATGTAATATTGCCAGATCATAATATTCTATTACCTCATACTCAGCCTGCTTTTGGGCAGAAAATTAAACTTATATAGATAAATACATTTTAGGATTTAAATCCTTTTACATTTTTAAATTTTCTAATATGTAATAAATCAGAGATTCATTTTAATAAAAAGTGTTCAGAAATCCTCCTGAAATTAATAGGTTATAACCTACAGTTTTCCACCGATCATTTGAAAATATTTCAAAAATAGTGTTATCTTTCTAAAAAGTATTAAATAAACATTTTGGCTTTTAAGATGGTTATGCAAAACAATTGATTAATTAAAAGTATAATTTAACATTTTATCTTTTTTTTATTTTTTTTTTCCAGTTTATTTTATTTAGAATTCTTTTCATCAAAAGCACCTTATTAGTCATTCATAAGATAAATTGGATCAATTTTTTAAAAAATTGAATTTGATTTGTTTAGTTGGTCTAGAGTCTTCTATTTGAAGATACATATTTAATTCCATTACTATATGAAGACTGTTACAAAAAAATATTTTTTCAAAATTCTAATTTATAGATTGCATGGGTTATAAGAAGCATTTAAAACCAGGTGGTCACAATACTTGAGTTTGTTTGAATTTGTTTGATAGTTAATCAATCTGGAAATAAATTCATAAATGACTTTCTCAAAAGGCATTTTAGCTTTGTGACACATTTTTATTGTACTATTAATTGAGAGCTGTTTATTAAAATAGGAGCTATATTACTTATATGTTAAACATGGTTTAATGAGTTAATAGAAATCTATTTTTTTGCTTTATATAGGGACAATGATTGTGGAGTGGACAGGAGGTGCAGAAATATGCAAAAAAATTTTACAGTCAGAAGAAAGTTGTAAAGTTTTTGCACAGAAACTAGTTAAGATAGCTGAGTACTACAGATTTGATGGCTGGCTGATTAACATTGAATCAGAAATTGAAGTAAGTCTTTATTCTTATTCTCAGTTTGCAATATTTGTGAATTGTTAAATTAGAAAAAAAAAAAAGGCAAATTAAAATCATTACATTGCTATAGTGTGTGCATTTGTAGATTGTTTAATGAATATATGTAAATAGAATGAATGTTGAGTGAGTAAATTATTCGATATAAAATCTTTTACTACCCTTAAAAAAACAAAAAACAAGAATAAAATAAATGATTAATAATCACTATAAGATACATTCATATAAATCTTGTATAACGGAATTTACCGTTTTCCATATATATATCTTACACACATATATAATCTTGTATGATTGGGTGTATGTATATATAACGATACACGTATATGCGTATGTTTAAAAAAAATATTTATAATATTATTCCATTTTATCGCCCAGAATATTTATGAGCATCAATTTATGACCTCAAGCGCCAATCCTATATTTCTATAAGAATTATGCTGGGAGAGAACTGGAAGACCAATATGGAAATGCCGTGGGCTAGCTCTACTCAGGGGCGGGTGATTGACAAATCGACGGAAATCTACGAGGAAGGAGGTTACTATACTTTAATATGTTTGATATACTATTCTAAATTCTTTTTACTTTTATAAAAACAGACCTAAATAAACAATACCAATAAACATTCATTTCATTTTTAAATTTTGTACATTTTTATTTTACCATGATTAAATATTTTGTGCTCTTTATTTTAAGAAAAACGCATGCATACACATACTGCTTAGATATTAAAAAGAAATCACATGAATAAAACATGTATCAGTTCATACTAGTAAGAAAAATCTTTTTTTTTTCTTTGAT
This sequence comes from Epiperipatus broadwayi, assembly GCA_028023455.1. Lineage (NCBI taxonomy): Eukaryota > Metazoa > Onychophora > Udeonychophora > Euonychophora > Peripatidae > Epiperipatus > Epiperipatus broadwayi. Next base: position 5,392,705 of record JAQFVV010012460.1, on the reverse strand, counting down.
TTTTTATTTTTTTAAAAGTTTATACATATCGTTCATAAGTGAAGTTTGTAAAGAAAGTTTGTGAAAAATTATAAGAAACAGACGCTCTCTGGAACCCTAATTACATATTGTTGAATGGGTACGTACTGCATTTCTTTTCTTCCCCGGGGAAAACGATGGATTATTAGAAGTGAAAAATTTCATTCGTTTTGAGTCCTTTTTATAGCACTCGTACTGGCGATTAAATTTGATTAATTATTCTGGCTATCCTCTATTCTTGCTTGTTGATTCATTCCCTTGTTTCTTTATTTAGACTTCGGATCAATTAGTTTCTATCTTCGTCGGTTACTTTTCCTGCAGCCACCTTCGGACCTTCATGGGGCAGGATTGCACTGCCTGGGACGCTTATGCTTTCTTAAGCCAGCTTGCCCACCATTTTTACCCTCCGTTTCTCTCCACAAATCTCTCTCGCAGCACTCTCTACAAAAATCAGCAATAGAATGAATCTTTTTAGCCAGTTCTGCCGCTCAAAAATCCGGATTTCTTTTGAACAAAAACTTTTCGCACCTCCAAATTAATTTTGTTCTTCTTTTGTTTTCATTGAAATTCTTTTGAATCTAAACTTTAATCTCGTTAATCAAATTCCTTAGATATCAATCAATTTATTTTTGATATTTTTTTTTTCATTTAACTTTTCCAAAATGAAATTGAAAAGTTTCCATCTTGAAAAATAAAGTATATTTCATATCTGCATATATATATATTTATATTATTCTATCTAGCAAAATATATACATGCATTCTCAAAAAACAAACGAGCACACATACCCCCCCCTTCTGTTTATTTTAACTTTTTTTTTTTTAAAATCCCCATTTAGAATTATAAATTTATATATAACAAAGGAAATATAAATATGAAGAAAAAATAAATTTAATTAATCGGGCTATATACTGACGCATACAGGAAATTTTACTTTTTGAAACAGGGATTAAACTCAGCCCTGTTTCAATACCCCCCTCCCGGAAGCCTTTAAATACGGTCTACGTGTTTGAATGGCTTATGTCTAACAAATAAAACTATACGTATGTCCTAAAATCAATTTTATTCGAGTTTCACTCTGTAGCTATAAAACATAAGAGTAAGCGATCATTAGCCTAACGTATACACTGGGTCTGACCACAACTCACGAGTATGTGACATGTTACGAACGAACACAGCCAACTCTACCCCGACCTACTTGGTTAAATGACTAAACGAGAAGCCATTTCCTAACCACCCTCTGCTGCTTCTGAGTCTTATGGGTGTGGGTAACTAGGACAAACGCCGGCATCTCCTAACCACACTGCTGCTTCAGAGTCTTATGGGTGTGGGTAACTAGGACAGATGCCTGATTCTTATTTGGAATTTTCCAACCATGTTGGGAATAAAAAGCAGCTATACACAGAACGCAACACACCACATGCCCGATCCAGCAGGCAACCCCATATTCCCCTGTCAGACTTAGACCACTTTCCTCCCAAAGCTTCACAGCCACAACTTATTTATTCTATATACTTACACCAGCAAACCTATGTATAAAACATTACTTTGTATACGTCAATATATATAAATGCCCCTATAATAACCAAGATAAATATTGAACCCACAACCTAAAAAAATAAACAATAAAAAAAAACTTTCAGGCCTACTTTCCCTCCCCCGAAGCACCATGCTGCATACTTAACTTTCCTAACTAACCAATCCACTCCGTTGTCTATTTTCCGATTTCTCTTACTTTAAAATTCAATGAACTAAATTTTAACGTTTGACTACTTTTTTCCATTTTTTTTTTTTTTTTTTCAAAAAAAAATTTAATATATATCTGTGTATTTACTTTTCCTTTATGCTTAAGCCCTACACTCCGTCCCCCATACTTTCCACTCTTCAAACGCCCTTTAGTTGGGACGCCATTATAACGGAATTTACTTTTTCCATATATATATCTTACGCACATATGTAATCTTGTATGATTGCGTGTATGTATATATAACGATACATGTATATGCGTAAGTTTAAAAAAAATATTTATAATATTATTCCATTTTATCGCCCAGAATATTTATGAGCATCAATTTATGACCTCAAGCGCCAATCCTATATTTCTATAAGAATTATGCTGGGAGAGAACTGGAATACCAATATGGAAATGCCCTGGGCTAGCTCTACTCAGGGGCGGTGATTGACAAATCGACGGAAATCTACGAGGAAGGAGGTTACTACACTTTAATATGTTTGATATACTATTCTAAATTCTTTCTACTTTTATAAAAACAGACCTAAATAAACAATACCAATAAACATTCATTTCATTTTTAAATTTTGTACATTTTTATTTTACCATGATTAAATATTTTGTGCTCTTTATTTTAAGAAAAACGCATACATACACATACTGCTTAGATATTAAAAAGAAATCACATGAATAAAACATGTATCAGTTCGTACTAGTAAGAAAAATCATTTCTTTTTCTTTGATTCTTTCTTTTTTTAAAAGTTTATACATATCGTTCATAAGTGAAGTTTGTAAAGAAAGTTTGTGAAAAATTATAAAAAACAGACGCTATCTGGAACTCTAATTACATATTGTTGAATGGGTACGTACCTGCATTTCTTTTCTTCCCCGGGGAAAACGATGGATTATTAGAAGTGAAAAATTTCATTCGTTTTGAGTCCTTTTTATAGCACTCATGTACTGGTGATTAAATTTGATTAATTATTCCGGCTATCCTCTATTCTTGCTTGTTGATTCCATTCCCTTGTTTCTTTATTTAGACTTCGGATCAATTAGTTTCTATCTTCATCGGTTACTTTTCCTGCAGCCACCTTCGAACCTTCATGGGGCAGGATTGCACTGCCTGGGATGCTTATGCTTTCTTAAGCCAGCTTGCCCACCATTTTTACCCTCCGTTTCTCTCCACAAATCTCTCTCGCAGCACTCTCTACAAAAATCAGCAATAGAATGAATCTTTTTAGCCAGTTCTGCCGCTCAAAAATCCGGATTCTTTTTGAACAAAAACTTTTCGCACCTCCGAATTAATTTTGTTCTTCTTTTGTTTTCATTGAAATTCTTTTGAATCTAAACTTTAATCTCGTTAATCAAATTCCTTAGATATCAATCAATTTATTTTTGATATTTTTTTTTTCATTTAACTTTTCCAAAATGAAATTGAAAAGTTTCCATCTTGAAAAATAAAGTATATTTCATATCTGCATATAAACCACTAAACATCACGCGATCACTATCTCATACTAGCACATAATTGTTATTAAACAATTCAAAACAAGCAAAACTCTCCATAAAGTAGTGCCATCTTGTGCTAACATGAGCAATCAATGGATGCCAGAAGGCTTGTGCATAAAATCCCTATCTAGTGCCTACTCATCCAATATCCCCAGACTAGTTTCTGGCTTGTGGCCTTCATCAGTGAGGAGCCTTGGATCTGAGAGCACTGCACATAGATCTTAGGATCTAATGCAACCCTCCAGCACCCATCTTTTAACTCTATTTAACTACAAAACTATGAGAATGAAATTGAAAACACAATTAATATTTTCAATCCAAGCTCAATAGCTTATATAGTCATATGGGTCTGAACTCAATTCAGCACCCATACATTTTGGTGTCTTTGGCTCTTTAACAACCATAGCCACCACTATCCTATTAGGCAGGATTGGATGAGTAGGCACTAGATAGGGATTTTATGCACAAGCCTTCTGGCATCCATTGATTGCTCTTGTTAGCACAAGATGGCACTACTTTATGGAGAGTTTTGCTTTGTTTTGAATTGTTTAATATCTGCATATATATATATTTATATTATTCTATTTAGCAAAATATATACATGCGTTCTCAAAAAACAAACGAGCACACATATCCCCCCCTCTTCTGTTTATTTTAACTTTTTTTTTTAAATCCCTATTTAGAATTATAAATTTATATATAACAAAGGAATTATAAATATAAAGAAGAAATAAATTTAATTAATCGGGCTATATACTGACGCATACAGGAAATTTTACTTTTTGAAACAGAGATCGAACTCAGCCCTGTTTCACTTGTAATATTGATAACTAGTTAAATGTAAAATTTATAGGATAGAAAATGGCAGTTTTATAAAACATCATTTTAAAATCAATGATCACATGATTGCCATCCTCTTAAGAAATGCTTCTAGAATGAAAATAAAATCAGGGATGTCATAATTATCACTGGTAAGAATGACTATAATCCTCTCAAAAGAGAATTTATTGATTTAGAGAACAAATCTAGTTTTGATTTTTTCCATAATTTTTTGAAAAAGCATTATCATTTTCTTTCATTTTTTTTTTTTTATAGTTTTATTGTTTTTTTTTACCATTTTTATTTTACATTATTCCAAATAGCCATTTTAAAGCCTTGTATTGAAATTTACTGAAGTCAGAAGTAGCATAAGAAGAAAACTAATGTTCAAGTGCATCAAAAAATATTGTCTTGTATGATAGTATATATTCATTTTTGTCAATTGAAGTGACATAGTGGTAATGATTAACATTTTGAGATTTTATCCTTTAGTGAAGACTACTCACTTTATTGTATGATTTAATAAAAGTAATTAAACTTTATTGAATGTAAATTGAATTTTAAGAAGTTGAATGAAATAAGATTTTTTAAAAATTAATAGTGTTTGAATATGCTTGGTTTTGTTTTTAAAGTTTTTTTAAAAATATTCCAATCAAAATTTTCTAAGAGAGATTTGCTGCATTAACTGCAGTAATTAAATGGTCATAACATGACATGTATAGTTTTGAAAAATAACATCCAAAAAACTTTTAAAAAGTTTTCCATCAAGTGACCGAAGATTAAAACAGTAACGTTGTTGAATTTAGTGATATCAATGTGAATAATCTTCAGCAAGAATCAAAATTTAGAATTATATTAATAATGAATAATATTTCCGTAGTATATGATAAGTGTCAAATGTACTGCCCTTACGACTTTGATACAAACCACTTAATGAAAGTATATTAACAATTTTTATTAGTCATTCAGCAGACTAGAGATTATCCAATAATGAATAATATTTCTGTAGTGTAATTTTCACTACACCACTCTCACACAAGTTAGGGACTGGTTTCTATGAACTTTTAACATTTTGTGGGATGATATAATCATAAACATATGATCAATGACTTGTGAAAAAGACCTATGATCACCAAGATGTACATTTCATACTGAATCAGCACTCATCAGTTGGCCCAGACCACAGTCTCTATACGTATCTATCATTGCTCAGTATATATATAGATAGCAAATTACTACAGTTTAATTGATAAGTGTCAAACATGCTGCCCTCACAACTTTGATACAAATCACTTAATGAAAGTATATTAATATTTTTTATTAGTCATTCATTAGACTAGAGACTATCCAATAATGAATAATAATTCTGTAGTGTAATTTTCATTACAACATTCTCATGCAAGGTAGGGACTGGTTTCTATCCTCTTTTAGCACCTTGCAGAGGATTGTAATTATAATTATATGATCATTGACATGTCAAAAAGATTTATGATCCCCAAGATGCACATTTTATACTGAATCAGATCATATATAAGAGATCGTAATCTAAGCCAAGTGATGAGGAGTGCTAGTTTAGTATGAAATGTGCATCTTGGGGCTCATGAATATTTTTCACATGTCTTCAGCCATATGTTTTTGATTGCATCCCTCCACAAAGTACTAAAAGTGGATGGAAACCAGTCCCTATGGTACATAAGAATAGTATACTGAAAATTATACTACAGAAATATAATTCATTATTGGATAATCTCTAATCTAATGAATGATTAATAAAAATTATTAATATACTTTCATTAAGTGATTTATGTCAAAATTGTGAGGGCAGCACATATCAATTTAAACTATAGTAATTTGTTATCTATATAGAGACTGAGTGATGATAAAAATATGTGCAAGAAATTGTAGTCTGAGCCAACTGATGAGTGCTGCATTCAGCATGAAATGTTTATCTTGGGGATTGTAGGTCTTTTTCACATGTCTTCGGTCATATGTTTATGATTACATCCCTCTACAAGATATTAAAAATGAATTGAAACCAGTCCCTACCTTGTGTTAGAGTGGTGTGATGAAAATTACACTACAGAAATATTATTCATTATTGGATAATCTCTAGTCTAATGAATGACTAATAAAAATTACTAGAATTGCATTGGATTTGAATTCAGCAATATTACAGTGGTGAATAATCTTTAGCTCAAGAGAATTGTAATATATTTAATCTTAATGATGGTTTAATAATGTGAGTAATCTTTAGCACAGGGTCAACAGACAGAATGTTAATCATCATCATTAGCAGCTACTTATAAATGAGTATGACTACTCTAATTCCAGAAAGGAAGAAAATGATGGGAGAGAAAAATAGATAAAACATTAAAGATGAATTGTGTCAAATCAATCTGTGAACCATAAATATGGCTACATACATCATATATTGGTTTTTAATTTGTTTATTTGATATGTACTATCTGTGTTTTAACTTCTGTAGCAAACATTTTTTTTTTTTTAAAATTCAGTGCCTTGCTTAATTGCAACAGCTCCTGCATTCTATTTCCAGTCAACAAAATAAAATTGATCTTAATGATATTTTACTTCCAATGCAAGCTCAAATATCAGAAATACTTAATGTTGATTTTCAGTCACTAAAAAAATTGCCTGATCTTTTTTTCTTTATGCTTGCACAAGATGTTGAAGCAGTAATTTAGTGCAAAGACTTCAAAATATGTAGTTACTAAGCTCTATTCAAATCTGTATGACTATACAGGCAAATTATCTTGGATTAAAAACATTAGTGTGTTTTTAATTTGGACTGATAGTCTTATTGTTAAGTAAAAAGGTCATTTGATCCAAAAATCCAAGTGCACTGCTACCAAAGGCTCCCCTCTGATAAAAGCCATAAGCTAGAAACTAATCTGGGGATATTGGAATAAGACAGCACTGGATAGGGATTGTGATACACAATCTTCTAGCATCTTCTCCTAGGTAGTGCTATTGTGTGGAAATTTTTTTGTTAATATTGATCTTAGTGATAGTTTAATGATACGAATAATTTTCAGTATAGGATCAGTTAATCTTAATGGTGATCTAAGTATTAGTATAAACTTATATAGTGGCAACATCTATCTCTTGACATTAGAAGTGGTCATGCATTGTATTAGTACAAAATCATATAATGATGATATATGTCTTTACATTATACAATATTAGTTTAAACTAATATTTGATAACATCTGTTTCATGTTTAGAAATGTGTTGAACATTTTAATGCAGTGATAGCATTGAAAAGTAGATTTCTCAGTTAAATCATAACCTGTCATCATGGTGTTCATATGTAACATTATCTCTCAAGCAACTATCTAATTATTTTTACTTTACCCCAGAAGCGATCTGATAAATAATATTAGTATAAACTAGTATTTGGTAACATTTCTCTTTCAATCCTGCAAGTGATCAGATGCATAATATTGGTGTAAACTATTGACTAATTGATTTAATACATCTCAGTATTATACAGTAAAAATATTGCTTAGAAAAGAAAAGAAAATTTTCTGAGAATCTGAGTATTTTATAAATTAATTGTAGAATAATGTGTCATTCAAAATACTGTAAAAACTTTTTTTTTTGGATAACTATTTTCCAATCTAATTACAAGTTTTGAAATATAGATACAGAGGAGCTTCAGATTATGCTATATTTTGTTCCAAGTTTTATTGATAAATATTGATTAGAGTACAAAATATAATGTTTATTGAACTGCAAGTCAACCTGCACATATATATAACACAGAAGCTTTATTTTATATGAATATTATGCATATATAAACAAAATTTTAAAAAAAAATTAATAATAAATTGAGAGGATTCATTTGTAAATATTTTATGGAGTATGTATTTGCTCAAAAAAACATAACTACAACTGTATTTTTATTTTTAAAATAAAGTAAATAGCAAAATTTTCTGATTTTTATTGCTATTAAATACATTCTGGATAATATATATATATTTGAATACTTTTTTCTCTTTTAGAAACATAATAAACTAGTCTCTTTATCAAGAAATTACTATTTCTGTAATTATTTTAATATTTTTAAAATCAGTATTAACTTCATGTTTTAAGATTTTGTAAAACTTTTAGCAATTACTCTTACAAAATATTTTATTATGTACATCAAATTTGGAAAGGATAATAATGGTAGAATAAAATATTTGTGCTTTCAACATAAATTGAAGAAATTTTATTAATATATAATATAATGTCATATGGTCCTCCAAGATGGAAAACAGCTACTGCTGAATATCGTAAAATTTGTGAAATTTAATGATTTTTTTTTGTTTATTTATTTACATTTTTCTCTGAATAATATATAATTGAAGTCATATAATTAGATACAGCATAGATTGAATATATAGTTTTTATCTCACCAAATTCTACTTCCATAGTTAAATTATGCTTCTGACAAGAAACAACTTTGTAAAATAAAACTAAAAATATAGTATCAGCATATAATGCACTTGCTAAATGAGCATAGTTTAAGTCTTGATTTGTTGAATTACCATTAACAGAATACAGCTACTATAACTTAAGGTATTCCCAATAGTATATATATATTTTGAGAGCAAAAAATTGATACTCAAGCCTCAATCTTCTATTCAACAAATCCAGTAATAGTCAGTTATACATAATAAACTTCATATTGTTTTTTTCTCTGAAAATCTTATTATTATTATTTTTTTAAACAATTTTATATAAAAATCCTTTTATTCAATTTGTAATTTCATATTAATTACTAAAGATATTATTAATTTAACCCATATTCAAGTAGGCTCACAAAACCTGCACAGTAGAATTGTACAAGATTTCATTTTTTTAAAACTTGATTTTCTAGTTGAAATCCCATCTTATTTTTGGCAAAGTAAATTAGAATTGTAGTCAAATCAAAAACACATCTAAAATTATGATGATCATGATCAAAAATGATACCTTTTCTGGCAAACCAATGTTCTCACTTGAAGTAATAGAATCAATAAATAAACAAATAAAAAAAACAACAACAAAGGACTGTAGAAAAAATAATCTCCATAAACATTAAAACTTAACAAATTTTTTAGTGATTTTGGTTTATCAAGTAGTTTAAGAAATTTGAGTCTCTTTTCTGATGATGACTTTAAATTAATTATACTTTCATTAATAAGAGTCTTTATTATGAATACAATCATGGACTTGAAGTAAATTATATAACAATGTTCAAAAAGTGAAAGATTGAAGTTTAAATTATAATAAAATTTAAATAATTTACATTTTAATATTTAAAGTTAAAAAAAAAAATCTTTTAATATTTAAAGTAAAAAGTCTTTAACCATATTAGAGTTATATTTATTTATTAATTTCTTTTTCTAGGTTACTCATGTTGATCAGTTAATACATTTTCTTCAATTTTTGACTACTACAATGCACGCTGCAGTTCCTAATTCTCAGATTATCTGGTATGATAGTGTTATTCATGATGGTTCCTTACTTTGGCAGGATTGTTTAAATGAAAAAAATGAGTAAGAAGAATATAAATATTGCTTTTATTTAAATATTTATTTTTTTATTTATGTATTATTATTTATTTCAGATTTTTTTTTTCTGTTACGGATGGTATCTTTTTAAACTATAATTGGAATACTGAAAAACTTGAAAAATCATATTCATTGGCTGGCACACGTCATTGGGATGTTTATGTTGGAGTTGATATTTGGGGTCGGTCGGGAAAATGTCAAGAAGGATTTGACTGCCATCTGGTTTGTTTTATGATATTACTTAATGTTAGTTGTTACCTATAAAGATATCATTATTAGTTATCTTTCAAAAAGGAAAGAAGGTTCTTATATCAATTTAATAACTTTGTAAAAGCTTTTCTTTATTTTCTTCCGTGCTTTAAACACTTATAGCTTTTTCCTTATTTTAGATCAAAAAAATTTTTTTTTGTTTGATCTCTCTCTCTCTCTCTTTTTAACTTCTGTATACTTTCCAATATATTTTTCATGATTTCCCTATATCTTAAGTACCCATCTAATTCAGAATTTTTCCATATCATATTTAGTTAAAAATCATGTAACTTAAATAGGCCATAAAATTATATTCTGCCAAGGTTAATGTGACTATTGTTATTTTCACTGTAATATCTTTGTCACTATTTTTACAATTAAATAATTATCTAAATACTTAAAACATTACTTGCTTGCTCTATTAGTTCCTTACCATCCAACACTCTTAAATTTTTATCATCTTCACCTACAATTATTGCTTTAGATTTAAATATATTTATTTTCATTATAAAGTTTATGCGAATTGCAGTAATCTATCTACAAGATTACCACATCAAAACCACACAATTTTCTGCAAAATTTTATTCATATCTGATTTGAACTGAAATTGCTGGCTGATAAGTAAAAGAAATAATACGCTTTTCTTAATTATTTCTGCTGATAGTAGTAAGTAAAAGTTAGTTTATATATTTGTCCACTCCTATTCACTTCAATGGTGGTTATTAGTTTGCATAAATGGTCAAAAAGTTATAAAAAAATATTAAAATTACATTTGACATATACATGTAGAATACAATTAATCCATAATAATTTGAAAATACATTTCAACTGATCAAAATTGCAAAGGGGTCTTGGGAATTTTTGCAACACTCTGGTTTTATTATTATTTTAATATATATTATGATTATTTATGTAAAACTTACAATAAACAAATTATATTATAAATTCTTTCATATGACAATGTAATAAGTGATACTTAGCATTTACGTTTATGCTTGGATGTAGAATAAGTAAATTTTCAATTTCTAATAACTATTCAAATGCATTTTCGATGTTGAGTGTCATAATCACGACAAAACAGATCTACTAAATTATTATTAGAAAACCTATGTAAAAATATGTTTGCTTATTTTTTGCTTTATCTGTTTAAATGCTTGTAGTTGCTTACTTATTTATAGCATTATCTGCATTGGTGATGAACCACATCTATTTGATTCTTCTTTTTGTATTGGTAAGGTTGTTTGTAGTTAATGTAATACTGCGTAATTAAGCACACATTGGAACTATAAGGAAAAACGTCTGTAAATAGATTTTCTAATAATGAATAAAAGATTAGTTTTGCTGTGATTATAATGTTCAGTGCTAAAAATGCTTTTGTATAATTATCAGAAATTAAAAATTTACTTCACATTAGAATCATAAATATTAAAGCTTGATATTGATATTAAATGCATATAATTTAAAATAAAAGAAATAGTATATTTAAGAGAATACTTGTAGATTAATAAACATAAATGGCATCAAATTTTTTAAATCAATTTTATTACTCCCCCTTCCCCTTCAGAAAAAATTATCACAAAGTGAGAACTTTAAAATGACCAAGGGTTTGGGAAGTGGGGGATGGGGGGGACGGGGACGATGACAACCAGGATCAGCTAATATCAGTAATTTTTTATTTTATTTTTTGAAAATAAATATACCGAATATATTTATTTACAATGTATGTTAAAATTAAGGTATTAATTACATTTAATATTTACACATGTTTCCAGCAGCACTTAAAAAACAAGGGAAATTACAAATATGTGCTTGGGTGTGTGTCAAAAGAAGGGAAATAAGAAATGTATTGTTGAATTATTTTTAATTTATTAAAATTTCTACTTTGAGAAAGCACTGGAAACAAGAATTTGGTTAATAGCATTAAATTTATATTATTGAAAGATCTTACAACAAAGTGGTTAGTTTATCACCAACTTTGAAAAGGTTTTTAGGTCACAGGAAAACTTAAAATATCTCTTTCAGATAGTCAACCAATAGGCAACTCTGTTAAATTAATATTGATCAGTAAATGAGTTTATAGCAGATTTTAGTGTTGGCTATATGAATGTAAATCATGCTGATTGTAAAAAATAAAAATACATTTTATAATTTGATATAGCTACAATCACTGAGATCAAAACTTATTACTATTTTTTATCGATATCATTAAAACATTTAATAAAATATTATTTTCAAAAAGCACCAATAGATGATACAAAATGTTGTATTTTTAATAGCGTAGTATTTTTTCATAAAGTTTATTACGTGTACTATATAAAAATAAGATAATGACTGAGTCCATAAGTTACAGTTAAAATATAGTATGGATAACGAGACTAGTATCACATTAAATGAAGAATGTAAATAAGATTGCATATTGCCATTTTATCTATTTAATAAAATATACTTAAATATATATTGGGAAGATGAATTGTATAAAAAAGTATGAATTCTTCATTTATAATTGTAAAAAACATCAAGAATCTTGGATATGTTAATGATAACATTTTTATTATTAAAATTTGAGAAGACCAGAATATATTTATTAGAATATTAAAAAACAGAATGAAAGATGGTATTTGTTGTGTATTCAATTACAAAACTGAATGCCATAAATACTATATCTTGTGTTGGGAATGAAAGTATTCATTTATTATTAACACTCATAAAAAGTGCATGCACAATAGCTTGAGAAGGCTGATCTTTAATGTATTACAAAAACTATAGATTATAAATTGAAATAAAAATCATTAAATAATGATGAAAATTATATTCATTTACATTATAGTACTTCACACATTGTATACAATTTGACAAACCTAGTTCTGAATAACTGCTAATATTTTCCACTGTTACAGACTAAACAATGTCTTAACTATTCTCAGAGCTGAGTCAATACTACAAAAATTGTCTATAATACTCATGGCTCGATTCTGCACAGTTCTTCTGAGAGCCTTATAAGGTGTACACAAATAAAAATAAGACCGGTGCAGTCTGTTTAAGATCCCTATCTGGCTGCTGGCTGTTTTTTCACCTACAGAGGCTCGGTTTCTGGGATAATGTCCCTCATAACAGAAAAGTTGCTACAACTTTTCCAACAGCTTTTTCTCTGGGCCCTTTCTCCTGATGTCCAGTGATGCAACAGCACCATCACACGAAGAGTAAGAAAAAGCTGCTGTTCTTTTTAGCACACACTATTTATACTTTTTTGCAATTTAATCACTGGTATTAATTATTATAAAAGGTAATAACTATTTACATTAAATTATCCCCTACAACAAGGCATCTTTCCTCAAATTATCGTCAAGCGTTGCGTACATGCATATTTCTTTCCTCTGCAATTAGTCCTTCAAATATTTATTCTTTTGTTTGCTTAGTTTTAAATAGCTTAATGTTCAAATCTAAACAATACTAGCCTTTTTTATATTTAAATCTATTAGACCTTTCCTGCATTGTTATTCACATTTCTTTTTTTCTTACAGCAATCTTTTTTCATTGCTTTTAATTCACAATATCTTTCTATTTATGTTTCTAACCTTTTCTCTTTTTTTCTAGAGTCATAAATCCTAGCTTTATAACTTATGCAAAATACGGTTATTAAAACCATATTTTTTCCAAAATATAACATTATTATAGATGAAAATTATGTTGATAGAATTGCAATTTGTTTTTAAAATTATGTTAAAAATATAGGGTCATAGATATTTTATAATTTCTTGTATTAACAAAGGATTTGATGGCCAAAATGAAAACATTATTGAATTATTAAATTAAAAATATTATTGACTTTTCATTTTGGACTCAAAGCTTTATAGGTACAAGGTGGCTGCTGGAGAGTTATATTAGATCCTAAGATCTAGATGCAGTGCTTTCAGATCCAAGACCCCTCACTGATGAAAGCCACAAGATAGAAACTAGTCTGGGGATATTGGATGAGTAGGCACTAGTTAGGGATTTTAGGCACAAGCCTTCTTTCATCCATTGATTACTCTGGCTTGCACAGAATGGTGCCACTGTGTGGAGAGTTTTGCCTTTGTGGTTCTAGATAAATAATATGAAGCTTTGATCTGATGTAAAACAATTATCAGAGATCGAACAAGCACTAAACTTTACTCATAGTTTACACCAGTTAATTATATTAAGATTTTGTTACTAATTAAGTTAGTTTATTATGTCTAGAACTGATTATATTCAAAGAATATGCAAGGATGTGATTTTCCTCAGCTATTTTTTAAATCTATAAAATATGTAGGACAAGAGTAATTTCAACTAAAATTTTATTCAAATTTTTGTTGGGGAAAAAAGCCTTCCACATGAGCACCAAAATGAAAATAGTACATCTAGTTATTTAAGTTTGCCATCAGACAATTCTTATCATTGAGTCTTAATTAGACATTATTTAGTCAAGTCTTAACTATTTTTTAGCTTGTTAGTTTTAACTGAGAATTTTGTAATCTTTCATAATTGATCATTATCAATCATTATTTAGTCACTTCTTAATTATTATCTGATAGAGTTATTAATGTCTGGTTGGGTCTTAATTGTTCATTATCTATTCATTTAACTAGTCATTAGCATGTGGATAAATTTTAACCAATCCCATCTAGTTTTTTCTTAACCAATGATTATCTGGTTAATTTTAACTGCTCACCAATATATATTCTTCCACATTCACATGGTATTTTATAGATGCAGTTTTTGCCTTTCAGCATTTCAAGTTTAGGCTTTGTCGATGTTAGAATTTCTTGTAGATTGGTATGACTCTGGAAAGCTGCCCTGGTGTTATACTGATTGCAGATTTTCTTTAATTTATTTGCTATTTTTGATATATATATATATATATGGATATACTACGGTATCAGTAATTGTTTGTTCTTTTGATGTTTCTTTTTGTTATCAATTTAAGATTTTATTAATAATGGCTGATGGATAATCATTTTTCGTAAGAGTTTGTTTCATGTAGATCTTTTTTTTTTCCAAATCGCTGGTTTCTGAACAAACTTCTTTTGCTCTGTTCATAGTGATAGTATAACTCCATGTTTTGTGTTTCTGGGGTCATTGGATGTACATGCTAAGTATTTTTCTATATGTGTGGGTTGTCTGTAAACTATAGTTTTGATTTTGCCACGAGAGAGTCTTGTCACAAGAACATCTAAGAATGCCAATTTTTGTTCTTGTTCTAACTATTGTAAATTTAATTAAAAGCAATATATTGTTGATGTGTTTCCAGAAAGTTTGTAGTAGTGCTCCACCATGTGGTCATACATCAAATATATCATCAGCATAGTGAAGCCAAATTTTAGGTGGATATGGAATAGTCTTATATGGCTGTGGTTTTAAATTCTTCCATGTAAATATTAATAATCAGGAGTGACAATGGTGAGCCCATAGCAATTCCTTGATTTTGTTGGAAGAATTCTGTGTTGTATTGAAAATAGATTATGCAGAATACTAATAGTTCCATTATACTAGCAATAGGAATTGTTTTGGTTTGTAAGTAATATTTTTATACAGCGCAGACGGTATTGAAAATTAAGTTGAGAGAGTGCAAACTTCTCAAGCGCTTGTGACTATTAGTAACCAATCAGATCTTAAGCACTGGGACGGAGAATTTAACAAGAAAAAAGTGGTTCCCACTCTCTTTTTTACTTGTCTTTCTATATATCCAAGTACTTTGGACTGGCTTGGACATATAGAAAGACAAGTAAAGAGGAAAGTGGGAACCACTCTTTTCTTGTTAAATTCTCTGTCCCGGTGCTTAAGATCTGATTGGTTACTAATAGTCACAAGTGCTTGAGAAGTTTGCACTCTCTCAATTTAATTTTGTTTGTAAGCTATTATCACCATTTAATCTTTTTACTACATTTGACAATGCTTCTTTACAAGGTATATTTGTAATTAAACTTTTTACATCAAAGCTTACTAGTATGTTAGTTCTTTCAATTTTTATGTTCTTGATTAATTCTACAAAGTGTTTAGAATTCCTGATAAAAAATTGGGTCTTGTATGCCAAAGGACTGAAGAAGACTTCTCAAGAGTTTCTCAACCGGAAGAAAATTATATTCTACATTACACAGAAAAATAAAAGAATGCCAAAAGAAAAAACTTGAAAACCTACATGGGTATATCAAAAGTCATAATATACTGTAACGATCTGGATAAGATAGACTTACGTAAACTGCACTACAGGGCGCCATCTAGGCATTTGAATCTAGAAAAATTTATAAAGTAGGCAGATATATAAGTCAAAAAAAAAAAAATTTTTTTTTTTTTTTTAAAATATTTTGGTTCCGGTCATTAGCCCATGTCACTAGCTCAGTGGAATAGCAGAGATTAAATAATATAATCTAAGAGTATATATAAAAAAGAATAAAATAAGCCACTGCCAGTAATTAGCATACAAACATTTATTTATGCACATATATATAAGATTGAAAATTGTTTTAGTATCAGTTTACATTTTAACATTTAACATTATTTTTAACTTTACTTTAGATTTTAATTTACATTTTAATTTCTATTATATTATAAGTTTACATTTTAATTAAGTTCGCACAGATGGAATTATAAAAATTTGTTTTAATAATGTTGAGTATAGATCGGTTACATAGATTACAACGGTTAAAAACATTTCAAAATAAACATAAATGATCAAAATATAAAATCATTGATACTGACAATTGCAGAGGGAAATTTATAAGTAACCCAATAGTATTCACCATAAGATACTTGCATTGTCACCAATAACTTAAAAGACATCCGAATAAATACATTTTAGATACTCACCGTAAGGTATCATTATTTATCGAATGTCTATATATTTTGATCAAATATGAAAACCCAAAACATACTTAACCGATAACCAATCCATGCAAGCGTCTATAAACAACTTAAATTTAATGCATTTTTATTTAGTGTTGAGTATGAATAGACTACATAGATTTGCATTTGAAAATAAAACATTCTATCCCTATTTAACCTTAGGCTAAAGGTTCACAGCCAAAACTGGCGTCAATTTATCTGATATATCGATGCATTCAATGTAATACGAAATATGGCAGCACCAAAAAGTTAAGAGAAGAAATTGCCTCTCGTCAAATAGGAATATTACATCTATCTGACAAGAAGAGCAATAAAAAAAAAACTCCATAGAAAGGAACTGCGTTCTCCGTCTTATAATTCCTTCCATAGGCAAATGGGTGAGTGCGGCATATGAAACGATTCTGCCCGTAGCGAATCTGATATTACATCTACTAATCACACCAATATATCCCATCCATTGACCCAATTCAACTACGACACAAATAACCTAAGATTACCCTCCCCTAATATAACTTTACAAATCTATACAGCCATTCACGCCCGACTTAAGTTTAACATTTATATAATTAATTTAACGAAAAACAAAAATCATGATAAAACTTAACAAAAAATAAATAAATAAATAAATGGAAATGCTTTTACAAAAGAAACACATCAAATAAAATTATAACTAATTAATAAATATTTTAGTTTGGTCAGATAGGATTCTATTGCAGTATTTACCAAAAAGTTTTAAAATTTAGAGTTCTTATATTGTTCAAAATAATATAAAGTTCTTACGATTTTTTAAAACGTCCAATTTTATCCGTTGCTTCCCATGAACGTGAATTCCCACGCCATCCTAAGATTGGTATTCTGTTGGCCGATTTATTTATCCATCCGGAGGTTTTTGCTTTAACTGGTCCTCAATGTAGAAAATGATAGTTCATTTCTCTTTCTTTCTTAGCAGAACTGAAGGGATTGAAGAGTGCGTCTTTTCAATCCCTTCTCCTTCAACTCCGCACTAACACATATCTGTCACATCTCTCAATAATAATCCCCAATAATTTTCAAACTTGTTCTTTTATATTAATTTTGTGGATTGAATTGACATTACGTCATCGATGTGATGGTCCTTTCGCTGAGGTCCGATTCTATTGTTTTTCTCTCCTATCTGACCGCTGTTTATACATATAAATGCCCAAGACTAGTTTACTTCCGATCTAATTAAAATAATCATTTCCATTTTCTGATTACTTAATGTGTTTTCCAAAATTAAAGATATATTTTTATCTCTAAATCTTTTTAAGATTTAGTTTTAAAATACTTTTTCTTTAATAAAGTTTTATTTTAATAATTTTTTTCATCTGTGTGATTTTATATATATATACGAGTTTAAGATTTTCAATTTTTATGTCTAACAAAAAAAAAAAGGAAGTTTTTAAATGCGAACTTTTTATTTTAACTTTATGTTTAATAATAAAAAACAATGTAACGACATCTGTGCTCATTACATATCAGTAAAATTGCTTAAAAAAATGATAAAAAAAAATATTTTACTTAGGGTTAGTAATTATGGTACATGATTTTCGAAGACATTTACAAAAACATCCGGTTAGTAATTTTACAAAAGACTATACAGTATACAAGAAAAAAAAATGTTGGCTATCGTTTTTCAAGGACCATTTACGTTTACACCTCCTCCCCCCGAGAATTCTATTTTATTTTATACATTTTATTTTTACTCACGGCATGACAAGCAAATTATTTAAATTATTTAGGAAGGTTGCATTGAAGTAAATATATTTTGAAAGATAATGGGTTTATGCGTGTATATTTGCAGCACAATTATAAATACCACCAACTTATTTATGATTTATTGAAATGCTTATATAGGATTACACTGAAGTAAATTCCCAAAAGTACTCTCCGTAAGGTACCACATTTACCATCATAAACTTACGTGGCTGTGCGCTCCTATACACATTAAAGCATAATTTATATTAACAAAAAAAAACATATTTATTGCAACCTTTTGACTTTTTTTTTTAACAAAAATTAGTTTTAAAATTATTTATACTTTCTCGTGTTTAATATATATGCGCAATTTCTTCTGGCAGTGCTTTTATAAGATTTAAAGTATACGACTTTATGTGACAGATAAAAATATTTCATTTTGAAAAAAGAAATTTACTCAGGGTATACGTGGTTTTTATTCATAGATCGGCCCCATGTTGGGCGCCATTTATAATGGTTGTGGATGATGATGAACTTAACCAGTCTTACCACATCTGCCGACAGAGCGCCACTAGGCTACTTTGAACCTAGAAAATTTATAAAGTCGACAGATACGTGCTGTTAAGATCACGGTCTACAGCCCTAGTCACTAGCTCAAGTAGACAAAGAAACATATATTTAGTAAAATATATTTTTAATAATAAATAATAATAAAGGCAATTACTGTCAGTATTAATAACACAAAAAAAGGATTTTATTTATGTATATAATTAATAATGCACAAACTTCAAAAATAATTTTTATAACAAAAGAAAGTTGTTTTATTCTGTTTCATTAGTTATTATTTTATTTGTTTTTAACTTTTATTCTTAATCTTAGAAGTGTTGAGTATAGATGAGCTACCCAGACCACGCACCTAAAAGACTTTCAAACATTTGATTCCGGGCTAAAAAATCCGCAGCCACACCAATGCTCGCTTCCAGATATATATCAGCAACCAATGCAATATGAACAAGTTAGCATCGAATCATGCCACCAGGAATGTGCGTCTGAACAGCGTGATATTATTGGAGAAATCATGAGCTTCAACCAGTATAGGAAAGTGCTTCTATCTGGCGAAGGAATCATGTATGTAATATAAAGAGAACACGCTACGTATGGATGGGAGAGCGGTCTTATCTTGCCGACTTATCTTCTCAAACCATAGAGCTGGAATGGGTCAATGGCGCAGGAAATACGTCTGCGTCCATTTTCAACGATATGACTACCTCTTTGGGGTCATGCATTCAGTTGGACTCGTCGCCCTAGGTGCTAACATACTTCACATTACATTGATATAAACGTCCATATATCTCTCCACCAGCATTGACACAACTATGAAACAAATAGTCCAAAATCAAAACCCTCTTTAAAAGTAACATATTTAAACTAGTCTAGCAGCCATCTATACTCAACTAACATTTAAATCATTTTATTAATGTAATTCAAAACAAAAAATATTTAGTTTATAGTTTTAAAATCATTTTAAAATGAACATTATATTTAACTTATTTTCTTTCCAGAAATACTATTTTAACCTATTTTTAAAATTTAATAATGCACAAATAACGAGGTGTTTCTATTTTTAAATTTAAGTTTGCAATCGCAAACCCCTACCCTATTACAAACAGATATTAATTAAGCATGAATAAAAATATAAAAAAAATACAATACATTTTTTTTTTTAAGAGATTACGTTTAAGACTTTAAATAAGAGTTTATAGAAATAAAGTTCAGGTTTGCTTGAGAGAGAAAGTCTATTATTCATTTAAAGACAGATAAAGTTCGAAGATTTTAAAATTAACAGTTTATATTTCATTTATAAATTTATACTTTCCTTTGTTCGTGCTTGTTCCTTCGCGAGGAAGATCCAAATTTATACAAGATCCATTTCTTGTGGGCGATGATGATTTATGAAGACGCATTTACAATGTTTTCTGAAGACGGTACCAGTGGTTTGATCCTGGGATCCGTGGAGAAGAAAGCTGCCTTCGGCCGGCCGCACCGAAGGAAGCCCGATGAAGCTAATTACATTTTTTTTTTTTTTGTGACGGCGATAACTTTTAAAATTATTTTTACAGATGAATTCAAAACTTTAATTTTCTGATTCTCCAACTAACTAAACAATTATTGTTTTGGATTTTCCTTTTATAGTCGTCGGGCACCTTATCTCTGGAATGCACGGATTCATCAAACATATTTCATTATTTATATTTTATTGGTTAATTCAGTTTGTGGCCAAGTAGATTTTGGGTTTATGGCTAAGTAAATTTTTCCACTGAGGTCTGTGTCTCTATCTCTGGGCGGGAACTCATCTATTTTGTAATCATTTCTTTAATTGTGATTTTGCCTTAAAGATCTGTTTGTAATTTTTTTATAATTAAAAAAATCTTCGCTATTATTAAAAAGGTTTTTATTATATATTTTATTTAAAGATTAGAATCTTTGCTTCGATTCTATAACTTATTTATTTTTTTAAAGCTTATTTTAATGTTTAAATCAATCTAACATATTAATAATTAATAATTCGTTATTTGTGCATTTTGACAGTTTGTTTTTAATTCTGTATTAGATAAAAAAAATTACTATCAAAATTTGAATGTAACGCATATATATATCCCGTTACATATCACCGAACTTATAAAAAAAATTATTAAAAAAAAAGATTCTAGTTAGGGTTTGTACTAATTGCTATCAGTAATACGTTAAAGATCTTTTTTTTTTTTTTTTTTACACACAATATTCAAACTATAACTTTGTGTTAATACAAAAAAAATAGATTCTCATTTAAAAAAAAATATAACTGGCTTAATTTTCAAAGTATTCGCATTTTTTTTAAGTTACTAAATCATTCCCTTTCTTTTTTAAATATTAAAGTTACTCATTGATCATTTTTATACCTGACAGTGCCATCTTATCCTAACATTCTTACTATAACTATTCTGATGTTCAGGGTGCTATTCGCACTATTTCCTAAACTTACTTTTTTAATATTATATTTCATAAGTTTTCTTTCTTACGTGAATGCATGCATATGTGCGCAATATACATTCTGACAGTATTTTTACATCTACATTATATTCTACAGCTTTAAAATATAAACAAAAATTCATTTTAAAAAACTTTTTTTTTTTTTGTTACTGGCATAATCTCTTTTTTTTTAAATTTTCAGGGTACTCTTGGTTAATGAGTATCATGCCATGCGCTGGGCAGCCATTTATAACGGTCGTGGATGATGATGAACTTAACCAGTCTTACCGCATCTGCCGACAGAGCGCCACTAGGCTACTTTGAACCTAGAAAATTTATAAAGTCGACTGAGTGCTGTTAAGATCATGGCCGTCAGCCCTAGTCACTAGCTCAAGTAGACACAGAAACTTATATATTTAGTAAAATATATTTTTAATAATAAATAATAATAAAGGCAATCACTGTCAGTATTAATAACACAAAAAAAGGATTTTATTTACATATATAATTAATAACGCACAAACTTCAAAAATAATTTTTATAACAAAAGAAAGTTGTTTTATTCTGTTTCATTAGTTATTATTTTATTTGTTTTTAACTTTTATTCTTAATCTTAAGGAGTGTTGAGTATAGATGAGCTACCCAGACCACGCACCTAAAAGACTTTCAAACATTTGATTCCAGGCTAAAAAACTGGCATCAATTTATCTGATATATCGATGCATTCAATGTAATACGAAATACGGCAGCACCAAAAAGTTAAGAGAAGAAATTGCCTCTCGTCAAATAGGAATATTACATCTATCCGACAAAAAGAGCAAAAAAAAAAAAAACTCCATAGAAAGGAACTGCGTTCTCCGTCTTATAATTCCTTCCATAGGCAAACGGGTGAGTGCGGCATATGAAACGATTCTGCCCGTAGCGAATCTGATATTACATCTACTAATCACACCAATATATACCATCCATTGATCCAATTCAACTACGACACAAATAACCTAAGATTACCCTCCCCTAATATAACTTTACAAATCTATACAGCCATTCACGCCCGACTTAGTTTAACATTTATATAATTAATTTAACGAAAAACAAAAATCAAGATAAAACTTAAAGAACAATAAATAAATAAATAAATAAATAAATGGAAATGCTTTTACAAAAGAAACACATCAAATAAAATTATAACTGATTAATAAATATTTTAGTTTGGTCAGATAGGATTCTATTGCAGTATTTACCAAAAAGTTTTAAAATTTAGAGTTCTTATTGTTCAAATGAATATAAAGTTCTTATGATTTTTTAAAACGTCCAATTTTATCCGTTGCTTGCCATGAACGTGAATTCCCATGCCGTCCTAAGATTGGTATTCTGTTGGCTGATTTATTTATCCATTCGGAGGTTTTTGCTTTAACTGGTTCTCAATGTAGAAAACGATAGTTCATTTCCTTTTCTTTAACAGCTGAAGGAATTGAAAGTGTCTTTCAATCCCTTCACCTCCAACTCCGTACTAATACATATAGTCATATTGTAATAATAATCCCCCAATAATTTTCAAACTTGTCCTTTTATATTAATTTTGTGGATTGAATTGACATTACGTCATCGATGTGATGGTCCTTTCGCTGAGGTCCGATTCCATTGTTTTTCTCTCCTATCTGACCGCTGTTTATACATTTAAATGCCCAAGGCTAGTTTACTAATTAAAATAATCATTTCCATTTTCTGATTACTTAATGTGTTTTCCAAAATTAAAGATATATTTTTATCTCTAAATCTTTTTAAGATTTAGTTTTAAAATACTTTTTCTTTAATAAAGTTTTATTTTAATAATTTTTCATCTGCGCGATTTTATATATATATACGAGTTTAAGATTTTCAATTTTTATGTCTAACAAAAAAAAAAAGAAGTTTTTAAATGCGAACTTTTTATTTTAACTTTATGTTTAATAATAAAAATCAATGTAACGACGTCTGTGCTCGTTACAATACCAAGGAGTGTTCCAGCTTCATCTGATAAAAATCTCAATTCTAAATATCTAACCGATACTGAAATTTCTGTTCTTAAAAAATGATTAACTTTGCCATCATATCATTTAATATCCCTTATTAGATGTAATGGCAACTACTGAGGAAGTCAACTCAAAAAAAGTGCCTTTAGAAGAATCAGCAGAATTACACTGGGGAATAAAAAACACACTTGAAAATTAACAAAAATGGAGTCAAACATATTCTATGACGAGAAGAGAGCAATTAAATATCTCAAAGTGGTAAATCTGTAATCATTCTCCCTGCTGACAAATGCAATGCAACAATTATAATGGTTACAACTGATTATGACAACAAAATACAAGAACTTTTTACAGGAGGTCAATATAAAAAAGTGGCAAAAGTCCAATTAAAGTACAGAAACACAAGTTGCAAGCATTACTCAGGAAGCATCAGTGATTCAGAAAAAAGTAAACTAACATTATATTTCAAAAAAATTCTTCATCTTTATGGTTTACCTAAAAACTATAAAGATCATATTCCATTAAAACCTACTGTTAGTTTTAGAAATTCATCTTGCCAAAATTTGTCACGATTTCTTACCGCAGTTATTAGTCCTTTGGCAAACAAGACCCAATCCTTTGCCAAAGATTCTAGACAATTTGTAGAATTAATTAAGAACATGAAAATTGAAAGAACTCATCTATTAGTAAGCTTTGATGTGGAAAGTGTATTTACAAATGTACCATGTGAAGAAGCATTGTTTATTGTAAGAAAAAGATTAAATAGTAATAGTAGTTTACAAAACAGAACAATTCCTATTGATAGTATAATGGAACTATTAACATTCTGCATAAGAACCTATTTTCAATACAGCACAGAATTTTTTCCAACAAAATCAAGGAATGGCTATGAGCTCACCATTGCCACCCCTGATTAGTAATATTTACATGGAAGAACTTAAACACAACCATAAAGACTATTCTATATCCATGTAAAATTCATCTGCACTATGTTGATGGTTTGTTGTATGGACACATGAAGGACACTACTACAAACTTTCTGGAATAACATCAATAACATATTCCTTTCAATTAAATCTCAATCAAATCAGAGCAAGAACAAAAATTGGCATTCTTAGATGTTCTTCTGACAAGACTTTGTCATGAAAAAATCAAAAATTCAGTTTACAGAAAGTGCATGCCTACATGACAATACTTAGCATATACACTCAATCACATCAGAAACATGAAACATGGGGTTATGCTATCACTATGGAACAGAGCGAATGAAGTTTGGTCAGAAACCAGCGATTTGGAAAAAGAAAAGATCTATATAGAACAAACTTATGAATAATGGTTATCCACCCGCTGTTATTAAGAAACATTAAATAGTAAACAAAAAGAATCATTCAAAAACAATTATTTGATACCGAAGAGTATCTGTACATACCAAAAATAACAGACAAAGTAAAGAAAATCTGCAATCAGTATAACATCAGAACAGTTTTCCAGAGCCATACCAACCTACATGGAATTCTAACATTGCCAAAGACTAAACTTGAAATGCTGAAAAGCAAAAACTGCATCTATGAAATACCATGTGAATGAGGAAGGATATATTGGTGAGACCAGTTTCCCCATTGAAAAGTGATTGCGAGAGCACAAACTGATGATTGAAGAGAAAAAACAGATGTGTCTAAGGTAGCAGACCATGAGCTTACCAATGAACATATTGTAACGGTCAGAAACGTGTGATTCGTTAACATAGTGCAGAATTCGACCACCACACAGAACTGCAGCACCATCCAGGTAGTGAAGCCACCTGTAGTACTGAGTTCGAACATAGTTTATCGGTTCCACAATACAATCTATGAAACAACGCATCTGATGCTACATTAGTAAATACTTCTTTAGGCACGGTGGTCAGGGAGATGCAAGAGAATCAAGTATTTTATTTCGAGTTAGCCAATAATAACATTAATATTAAACATTTATCTTTACAGAATCGAGGAAATATTATATGGAATGGGTACCGAATAAATAAAGATGTAACGGCAGACGTATAGTTTGAAATTATTTATTTAAAACATTTTATAATAAATCATTTAACTAATAATATTTGGTAAGATTTAAAATATCAGTAGCGGGATTTTCCGATACTGTTAGATATTAAAGAGATACATTTATTTATATAGCTGACATAATCTAGCTGCCTAAATTCTCGAGCAAGTATTTCAAGAGCATGCCTTCAGGATTTATATCTTTGCAATGCAAGAGTCTAAATTAGGATTTATAATAGTAGTGGCGGACATATATTTATTTAATTAAATAAGATATTTATAAATTACTATGGACGGACATTTATTTGAGAGTGAATTATGTCACTAATGCAGAGACGGAGTTATACATTGAACAATAAAGTTAATAAGCAAAACACGTGGTACGTCTAGAAAGGCGATATGAGGGTGGCAGTATATTGAAACTGCGAAGCCGTGGATGAGTTGAGAACGAGTTGGCGTTTGCCGTAGGCCCAAAGAGGTAAGGTGTCGCATAAGCATAACCAGGGGCAAGTGGTTCATGCCACGATTACTTCCTGGCTGTGTGACTGTCGTCAAGCCCTACGGGAGCATTTATTATGTCCGCTTGTGTAGGACGACTGGGATTAATTTTAATCCTAAAGAATCCGGAGTATCCAAGGCTTGTAATAGGTCATCGCGTCTCTAAAACGTAACACATGTATAATGTACAGACTATTCTGCTAAGATTTAATATATTTTATAACTCGGCCCTACATCATCAACATTTAATAAAGAATGTTTTTAACTCTCAAATAAATGTAATTTACGGAATTGTTACTTAAAATTTAATAAAATATAAAAACAATAGGTAAGCTAGGTGAGTATTAATGACTAATATGTCAGTCATTTGTTAAGTAGTAGACCCCTGCATTACAATAAATGAAGCATTGAATACGTGTTGATTTATATGAAAATATTAAGTAATTTATGGAAGTAAATATTAATGAAGATTTGACATGCATCCACTGTTTCAAGCAATCATGGATTTATATTTAGAAAATTATGAGCATGCTACAATTAGATAATAAAATGTAAATTTTAGAAATACGTACCCAAGAAAGATAGAATTAGGCAAGCTAGATTATTAAAGAAATTTACAGAATGAATTAATAATTAAATTCAGTTTTACAAATTATAGTTTTACAAGTTATAGTTTACAAGTTATATATAGTGAGCTATAGCATGATTATTAATTTAGAGTATTCTAGAGCTTGGGTAGTACAGGTACCTGTTTTATAAGAAGTTTTCAAATTGAGCAGGCAGTAGCAAATTGTTCATGATTTCAGAAGTAGCAGTTCTTTCCAGCATTTAGGTGATTTATTTATTTAACAGCAGCAGCAGCTTTCTGATTGTTTGGGGCAGCAGATCCTTTTGGTTGATTTTGTGGAGGGCACATGTGTAGGTTCGCGGCAGACGATCGACCATCTCCGGGGAGAATAGTCTTTGGCGCTTTCTACTCGAACATACTGGGGTAGGTGAATTAATTTATATATCTGGAGACTCTCAACTGATCGAGAGCACAGCTAAAGTTTAACTGAAAGTTCTTAGAAAGTTCAAAATGTCCTCCTTTCTTGATCTTATCTTTTTACTTTTGTTATATTTTATTTTTGGATCCACTCATTTGCCCCGAGGATAATCAATGCATTCTTGTAAGTTTAATTTATCTAGAAAGCTGCATTTCTATTGTTCACATTTAATTTTACATTTACATTTTTGTAATTAGATTTTAGGGAATTTTTCTTTTTAATTAATCTATTATCTCTCACCGACCGTTACTTTTAAAATTTCAAATACAAAAGGGAACATATGATTATTTTTACTTTTAATTAAATATTACAATCAGATTTCTAAAATTATTATTAAATGAAATTTAAACAAAGCAATAAATAACGAACTTTATAATTTAAAATAAATTGGTTAAAATTATATATTTTTATATACTAAAAAAAATGCAAATTACATTAATTATTTTTATCTATTGCTTTAAATTTGTTATCGAAACGTGTGTGTGTTTATGGCGGATTTTACATATATTTATTCATTTTTAAATTGCTACACATACAATTCGATACCAAAAAAGTTTAAATTTGGGTAGGATAGAGTGGTGGGTGAGAGACGATAAAAAAAAAGTGAAACTTAAAATTTGAATACGAATCTTACTGTTTCAATATGTTTATTTAGGAAAATAGTAAAATGTTGGATAGAGAGGAAAAGATACAAAGAAGAAAATTCAAAGAAACTGCTCACATGACAGTGGTGAATAACCCCATAAGTCAACCTAGCGTGACTAGAGATAATGTATGGAAACCACTAATCAACTTTACTCTTAGAAAAAAGTGGAGAAATCTGGAGGAACTTTATAGATAAGTATATGAAATTTCTTCTGACTCTTACTTTTGGCATGGTGGCTCAGTTGGTTAGAGTGTTACCTTAAAACTGTCATTGGTCAGGCCAGCAATACCTGGAGGAAATGTACATATTCTAACCTATGTGCTATTACTAACAGTTGAATGTAATTGGAAATTTAAATAAAGTTTAATTTTTCTAAAGACATTCAATACTTAATATTAGATGATGGAAATAGTCCATTATATAAATATAACTAAATGTATGTTATATCTTCCATATTTCATTATATTTACATTTATTTTAATTAAGATGTAAAGAATATTATCACTAAACTATTTTGTGTTAATCCAAATTATTTTCTTCCTAACATATATATTTTTTTCTCTACACATGCAGCTTATATATAGTTATATATAATCTTCTCCAAACTTATAATCCATACTCAAAGACTAACTGATGTAAATGCATACAGAAGAATTGAATTGGAAATATATTTATATTGAAATGATATTAATCACTATAAAAGCTTAGATTATGGTGCTAACTAGAATGGATTTCTATCATTCTGAAAATACAGTTAATTTTACTTATGAAAGAAGTATTATAAAGTTTTGTTCCAAGAAGTCAAAATTTAGATATTTCATATTATTTTAGTTAAGCAATTTTCTTAACTTTATATCCAGATATCATACTTATTACTCAAAAGAGAATTATATTTGAGATCTGGGTATAATCAGTAAAATTTATCATAAATTATACATAAAGTTGGTCAACAAAAGTATGTTCATATATTTATGTGTAATATAGACTTCTAGTTAGTTATATTTTTAATATATAAATTTGATATACCATATAAAGTTATTACTCAAACATAATCTATCAGTTCATTGAGTTACATAAAATTTGTCTTTCAGTGAGAAAGCAGTGTGGAGTTTATTTCTGGTATGTGTATTGTTTATTATTTTATCTTAACCCTCCCCAAATTTCATGTCATTATCTATATATTATATGAATATATTTGAGCTCAGTTTATTTTCTTAGTGCTGGTTAGGAAATTTTTATTTTACGTTATTGAAGATAATAAATTGAAGGAAACAGTAAGAATGATTGAGAAAATTGAATTTGTAGGGAGAATAAGGCTAACACGCTGAAAGTCTTTGGTATTCATAGCATATATTTATGGCTTGAAATGTTTAGGAAACAAAGATAATTGAAAAACAAATTTAGGATTGCTTTTAATAAAAGTAATTTATTTTGAGGACTATTAATAGATAAAAAGATTAGTAAAATGTTTAATGGAGTTGAATAGAGACATGTATAGCAAATAAGAAAACTGTTTAGGAGTTATTAAAATGTGATTTGGAAATAAAAAAAAAGAGAAATAGAATCAAGTAAAAAATAAAGTGAAGTCAAATAAGAGGTAATATATCTAATATAAACCAAATTGTTTTGTAGGCTGTAAAAGAATGCCAAGAACAGCAGCTATCTATTGCTTTATTTGCTACTGCATGGACATATGAATTTCTGGGAAAAGATGACTTTTCAATGACTGAAAATCAGTAAGTTATTTCCATTTATTATCTTTATCTATTTCATAGAAACGTTTATTCAATGATTTTATATTTTATTTTTTACATTTTTAATGTTGGTTTTGCATTCTAATCTTGACCCTTAGGTTTTTTTATGTAAAATATTAGAATCTAGCTCCCTTCAGCCATCCAATCTATCTCATACAACCAATGCACATAACCACACACATGTGAAAAAGATAAAATGATCTCCACTATATGTATTTTGTGCTGATCCAGTACTCATCTGTTGATCCAGATTATCATCTCAGACATACATATATAATAAGTGCTTGGTTTATATTAAGATAGCAAAGCTTCAAAATTTAACAGACAGGTGTCAATCTATTCCACCCTCCAACTCTTCAGCCATCCTTACCATTCAAAATCTGATGATGGAACACTCAAATCCTTTAATGATGCCAATATTAAATTTTAAGTGCATGAATTATGCTTGTATTTCAAATATCTATATATTATTTTAAATTTAGTTTATATATTATCTTTATAATCTTTGTGATCATTTATTATTTGTTCTATTAATTTTTTAATCTTTTACATAATCTATTCTATCATTATGATTCTTAAATACCCTCCGACCATTTTCACTGCTATTTTTGTTTAGCTTTGCATTATTTCAAATTTTTTGAAACTTATTGATAATT
Source organism: Epiperipatus broadwayi (assembly GCA_028023455.1). Lineage (NCBI taxonomy): Eukaryota > Metazoa > Onychophora > Udeonychophora > Euonychophora > Peripatidae > Epiperipatus > Epiperipatus broadwayi. Next base: position 5,362,583 of record JAQFVV010012460.1, on the reverse strand, counting down.
TTAAATATTTATTTTATTTCTGCTATTTTTATGAAATATCAGAATTATTCAAACTGTGGTATTTCCGTTCTATGGATGTGAACATTGAATTCTGAATAAACAGTAAAAGAAATATGTTGATGTTTTTAGATTGATGTGTTGCTGAAGTCTTTTAAGAATGAAATAGCAAGAAAAATTGGTAAATGGATATATAATCAAATTAGATCTTATCATGAACAAGGAAATTTTCATAAATTGAGCTTATTATGATCTAATTCATTAGAAAAATATATCAGAAAGATTAAAGTTTAGAAAAGGATGACTAACAAGAAGATATATTGACTTTATTATTGTCATAATTATACTTTCAGTAGTCTTATAAAAAACAAACCATTTGTCAATAGATTATTTTGAAGAAATGCCATTCATATGATTGACAGGAGTTAGTGACAACTTGATGGCTCATAATAATAATATCCTTGGAGGTGTGTGGAGTGGGGGTGGATATGATTTATTTTTGAAATTCAAATTTTTATTAAGATGTCTAATAGCTTAATAAGATCTGTCTTAGTACTGATCATTGGAGATTCTCTTGTTCTAATATGTGTGCTTTGTAAATCATTTGCAATTGTACAGTTTTTAAGGAAACTAAATCATCACTAAATGCTGTTTAAATAATAATAATCCAAAATGATTTGAATTAAGCATTTGCTAAAAAGAGTTAATACAACTTTGTCTTCAAAAGATTAGTTTAAAATGAAAACAGATTTAATATTTTATTTTAGAATAAAGTTTTTCAGTTTTATCAATTTAATAATTTAAATAATTCAGATCCCCCAAAAATAGAAAAAAAAAAAAAACTAACAACTTTGTATTATCACTTTCTTATAAAATTTGATTCAGTTCTTTATTAAAATAATCTTTAAAAAGGCCACTTTTTTTATTTAAAAATATATTGTTACTGCAGAATCGGTCATATACAAACATTTGCTAAGTTATTTCAGCCCTCAACATTTCGACCATTTATTATATTCAAGAGTGTATTTACTTATTTTTATTTCTGTTCTTTTCTAAAATATTTATTTATTTATTTATTATATCTCATATGTTGAGTTTCATTTCCCTTCATTTAATAATTCTTTATAAAGAGATTTGCATCTATTTTTCCTTTATTGTTTTCTTTTATTTTGTTTTGCACTTTTCTATTTTTATATAATGTCTTATTATTAATCCAGAATAATATTGACAACATTTAAGCCAGTTATGTCAATAGCTAAACATTATATTAAGATTGTGTAGAAGAAAAAAATTATAAATTACTCTTTTATACTGTGTTAAAATTTTTATGAAAGATAGAATGCCACTCATATATTCAATAGTCAGTTCTTTAAGAATTCTACAAAAACATGAAAATCATTTTTTATTCTGAAGTTTTGCTTCTAAGATAAAGTTTTAAAATTTTAAGTCTTTAATATACATTTGTAAATTTTTTTTTTTTTTTAATATTTTAAGTGCAGGAAATTTATAAGTGAAATACAAAGAGTTGAAATCTTCATTACATCGTATTATTATATGATGTGATTTGGACTGTCCTAGTGAGCAATTTTATTCTAAGGGTGAAACTAAATTTTATTAGATATAGTATTATTCAAATGTTGAGTTAGCCAATGCACTAAGTCTTTGAGATAGTATATATTTGCATGTTCTGCTAAATTTATTCAACTGAGAAAATTATAGTAGTATTGAATGTTAATAGACTTTTCACAGAAAGTATAATCTAATGATTTATCTAGAATTTCATATTTATTATGAAATATTATAATGCCACAATTATCTTTATTATTTACATTTAATTCTTAAGCACTCATTGACTTTGAGTTGTGATGAAAAGGTATAGTAAACATAAACTAATTAAATGCACTGAGCCACTTTTCAGCAAAACACTGCCAGTGCTTTGATTCTGGAAATGTTTTTCCGAAAGCTAACTCAGTGCATTTAATTAGTTTATGTTTATTATATTTTTTCATCAGAATTAAGTCAATGACTATTTAAGAATTACATAGTTTTATGAAAAGAGTTAATACTTTGATAATTACATAATTTCATTTAACCATCCTTGTTTTACTTAAGTAAAGAGCCCAATGCTATATAAAATTTGTTTTATTATTATTATTTTTTTTAATAATCATAAAGCAAAAGTTATTGCTTATGTCATCTCTTATTTTGTTGCAGTATTTTTGTTTTTCTTTTTGTATTTTATTTTTTATAGTCCTTTTCATATAGAAATAAGTTGTAATTTTTATTATTATTGTAATGTATAATCCATTTTTTGAATTAAATTTATAAGATCTATTTTATGAAGTCAGTAATTGCTACTTTGAATGGTGATTGGCTATTTATGTTTATATATAAAGTTTATTATAAGCTAAATTATTTAGTTAATTAAAATGGCTGTACAAATATATTTTTAAACAAACTGAATTCAAATCTGTGTAGAATTTCATGAAGAAATTTACAATACTCTTACGATTTAAAAAAAAAGCAAAGTGATTTTAAAATACAATAGCCATTTTTTGACAGTATTGTCACAGTATTTTCACAGTATTGCACTGTTATTAGCATTAGTAACAAATGCTATGTATCTGCTAACAAGAAAATTTAACAGATCACAGCAAAATACGATAACTGGGAATTAAAGAATTTCAAATACCCAATATAATGAAAATTTATTTATTTATTGAATAAACAGACAAAATATATAGTACCACTATGCAATCCACATTAACTGAAACATTTATAATTCAATCTCATATTGATCTGCACATCTACATATATAGATGTATTTCACTATAGAGAATTCCAATTTCTCCATTCACAATATTAATTAAAAGTCTAACTGACAAAATAAAGACATATTACTTTCTGGTAGTAATTCCTCTGCGAGCCTTCTCAGGTGTATAAAAATAATAATAAGATCAGAAGGATCTGTATGGAATCCTAATTAGCTCATTAATGTTTAGGTAACTGATGCCTGGGATAGGAAACTACTCGATGTGATTAACATGACGATCTTTTCCACTAAATACTCCATGTCAGAGAACATCTCCCATGAAAAGCAACGAAGGCATAGAACTGTTTTAGCAACAATTTCTCCCTATTTATATGTCATTGCATATTTTCTTATCTTTGCACTAATTAAATGTTGACCTACAGATTTAATTAGTGTGTTTTAATTTAATCACAAACAAAAGCTTTACATGTTTTAATTTACATTTTTTCTTACCACTACTATTTCATTAATTAATTCTTCTTAAATGACTACACTTTTGTTTTTATTTGTTAAAGTAATCTTTTTCTATAATTAATTATTTATTATGTTTTCTTCTGGAGTACTTTACTTTTTCTCTGAAAACAATGTGCTTTTATGATTTCCAACTTTTATGCTTCCAGTGATTACAATTTATATTGTACAATTCTTTTTCTAATTTCAACTATCAAATTACTTCTCTTTTTATATAAATATAACACACCTCCCCGCCACTACAAAAGAATGCCCTCTACACATTTTATACATAATCTTCTAATATTTTCAGCTAATGCTTCTCCTATATTGGGCGATTTAATTTATTTCTGCATTTTTCACCATGTAGCTATCAGTGTGGATTTCCATTGAATTTTGTTCTTTTAATGCTTTATTTCCGATATGGAAGTTGTCTATCAATAAAAAACAACTTTTGTTATATTTGAATTTATATACTGTATAATAAAGAGCATAAATGATTTAATATTTTATAATTTATATAGTACACACACACACCAATACAAATGCAAACAAATTAATATACCACTTATCAAATAATTTAAAAAAATTTAAAATATTAAAAATTAATAATTTAATGATATTCCACAAAATAACTTTTATTATATTTGAATTTGGTACTGTATATTTACAATTAGCCTCTAGGTATGTGAAGAGCGCCGGTATTTCACATATTTGTATAATAAAGAGCATAAATGATTTAATATTATATAGTGCGCATACACCAATACAAACACAAACAAATTAATATACCATTTATCAAATAATTTAAAAAAATTTAAAATATTAAAAATTAATAACTTATGATATTCCGCGATTATGTTTATCGCATTGAAGGCCTCCATATCCTAATTATCTGCATATTTTTAGTCCATTATATTAGGGTTATAAGGCTGATAAAGATTTTCTATCTTTTATCACCTTATGTAAACTAGTAAATTGACCAGAAAATGAAAAATAAAAATTCATCTACTTATAAAAATAATTGTAAAAAATTCAAATTTTATCCGATATCAATGTAAGATAGGTCATTCAAAAGCTAATCGAAAGACGCATCAATTGCTGGGATTTCTGTTGATGTCATGCTTATAGTTTTTGCATAATTTAAAAAAGAAAACAAAATTTCAACCAATCAGCTGAAACGAGCGGTTGACCCGCTACTGTGGGCCAAGCCGTTAAGAATCAGATTGAGGTAAAATTAGTAAATATATTACAGCGAATAAAATATTTAGTAGTCCCATAATTCGGTCAAATCAAGTCATTTACATTTCTTCTCTCATTGATTCTAATTTGCTTTTGTATTTGATATTTTAAATTTAACTATTTAAAATCTGTTATTTCAAAGATATCATTTGACCATTAATGCAATTACAAATGGCTTATAAATAACTTTCAATTTTAAACTTAAAATGGAATGTTAAGAAGTTAAACTTAAAACTTTATTTTAAAAGACACAAATATATATGTATACTGCAGATATGCTATTTGAATTCTATAAAGCTTGCGATATAATTAATGAAACATATATGTATACTGCAAATACGCTATTTTCAATTTTCTAAAACTCATGTTATAAGTAATGAGGTATATGGTTCGATAGTTTATTCTATAAAACTTTTAATACAATTTAGTTTAGTATATTATCATTGTAAACTGTCGTATCAATATTTCCTTATATCTGTAATACCTATAGGTCAGATCTCTAATTAAGCAGGGAATAATTTTATCGGCAGAATTTTTCAATATATAACTGCGTAGATCCTGATTTAGCCTCATGTAATAAACATTCGCATATAATAATCTTATGACATGACTGTTCACGTTTTATTTATATATGTATTTAAATGTAAAGCCAATTATTCATTATTTTTTATAAATTGGTATTACTGGGTTGTATAACTTCATGTTTATTGTATGTCATTTCTCCAGCAGATGCACTTCACTGCTTTGGAGAAAATTAATTTACCAGGCCTCTTTTGAATATGATCCATGCCAATGCAGGAATATTTTTCTTACTTCAGACCTGGAGGACCTTTGTCTTTGTCACTAATTGGGCAGTGGATCCTTCCTGCCTGTTGGTGAAATTTATTAATGATCATGGGGAAGATGCTCATTTCTTCCTACTATGATCCATTTATTTCATAGAGACTTGATAGGCTTCACGGAGACAAGCATATTTCAGTCTATCTTGTTATTGGACTGTTTATTACTTTAGCAACCCAGTACTGCCTCTCCTTGCATATAGTCAAGCCTGATATTTCAGCATTTTTGAGTCATGATCATGAGAGCTTTGCAATCATCTATTTTAACCAGATTTCTTAAAGTTAATTCACATGTTTTCTTATGTCTGCTTAATTTAGTATCATATACCTGTTTAAGGGATATCTGTATTTGAGATTATCAAGTCTATTATCCAATATATATATATTTGTGTGTATTGAAATTCCTTATATATATATACAATCACAAATTAAATGTCATGTAGTCCCTTACATATATATATATATTATACACAGAATCTCTTAACAAATATAATCACTAATTAATATCATTTTCACTTCTCCAATGACTCTAGTAACAAATTAAGTGATGTTCATTTATTTTGTTTGTAATGTATTATTAATAAAGTATTTGTAATTTCACATATGTATTGCATTGGGTGTCTTGTTTACCACAGGGAGGTCATATATTTCTAATCTAATTCTAAAAGTCTCTATCTCTTCCTGATCACTGAGCCAATTAAAATGAAGTATTATTTGGGTTGGAATGAGTTGTGGTGATATAAACTATTCCAGTGGTGATTTTGCTGTTGTCTTCTCACCCTGACCATTACAATACAGATTTATTGTAAATTTCCAGATTTCTCTGGAAATTTACTCTCTCCCCACCATCTCCTGCCCATTTCTTTATAAATGTATTTATCACCCTCTTTTTCCAAAAAACAGTTTATCATGATCAATCCCTTATGCATTGTATAATAAATTAGTTTTTATTTCAGTAATTTTTTTTACATGAAATTATGTTCTTTATGGTCTTTTTCAAAGCATAGGTTTGCTATTTTTTTAGTATATCTTTCAACTTATTTAATAATTTAGAATGTCTTATATGTGGGATGCAGTTTTGATTAGTTGAATAGAGACATTAGTAACCCACTGATGAAAAAAAATTTCTGAGTCAATCCCTGACTAAGAAAAATAATAAAAAGTTAAGTATCTGTTAAAATGGAATTGTGTTTTATTATTTTATAGCATCTGATTTTATAAGCAATTCCCCATATTTTTTTATTTTATGGTATATGCTCCTTTATATAGTAATGAAATTTCTCTTACTCATCTAGATCAATCTAATATCTGAGGTTTTTTTTTTTTTGAAAATTAGCATTTTTTTGTACACCAACAAACTTTTATCTCAGATCAATTAATAATATCAGCAAATTAAAAATCCTTTTCCTTTTTTCTTTTTTTTTTAATTGAATGTTTAAATTGTAAGAGGGAGGGGGGTAAGATTTCATATATTGGCACAACAAAGAATACATTAAAAACTAGACTTAGACAACATTTATATGACAAAAATTTAAATATTTACATACATTGTAAAGTTTTAGGTCATAAAGATTTTAATATTAAAATGTTGGAAAGGGTTAAAAATTACAGGGAAAGGATGGTAAAAGAATATTTTTATATAAAAAAATATAATCCTACTTTAAATAGAATTAATGGAGTAGATAAGGAATCTAAAATAATGTATAATTAAAATAAATGTTTAAATAGGTTTAGATAAATTGTTAAAAGTTTTTTTTTTTTTGTATAAAAAAAGAATGTTTATATATTTGTTTTATATTCATTTAAAGCTATAGTTTAGGAATGTAGTTTTTGAGATGGGTTTTAGATAAGACTTAAAAAGGGGAGGTTTTTTGAAATTAGAGTGGGTTTTTAAATTTGTATAAAAAGTTTCTTGGATGATTTTAAGAACAGATTTATAATTAAATAATGTAAAAGAAAGTGTAATAAAAAATAGCAGTGGGAGAGAGATGTAAATAAAATATAATTATGTATGTTTAATATGTTTGTTACTGTTTATGTTAATGTAAGATGAAGGTATTTATGTAATTGAAGTTTATTTATAAATATGTATTTCATTGTTGTTGCAGATCCTTGACAATGACTGTATGGAGATAAAAACAGTTGAAACGCTGGAGTTTTGTATTATATAAATATATATATGTTCAGTATTGATATAAAAAAATAAAGTTTTTGAAAAGAAAAAAGAAGGATTTTTAATTTGCTGATATTATTGTAGAACATATATATTTTAAAAGAAAAAGTGATGGTATATTTGCTGTGTTATTATATATGATCAATTAATAATATATTCTTAGATCTGTTTATTTTTAATTTCTCATTTCTTCACTTGTGTTCTTATCTCTCTTTTATATTGGTTTAGGTGCTTTAACTCTCTTTTCACTATTATGAATAATGAAAATTCCTATATATATATTATCATTCAATCAAAGTAATGGCTATGGTGTCCACTTCCATTTAATTATCAATTAATAATTCATAAAAATACTTAATATAAGTTTTATTTTAAAATCAAATATCTTAATAGGTATTTTAATGTTTTATGAAACTTTTTTTAAATTGAAAAAAAAAATTTTTTTTTAGATAGCGGTAATTATATCTATTCATTTAGAACTGTTATAAATGTTGCATAAATCAATAGATACTAGAAGGTAATATGAGCAGAATGACAATGAGTAGTTGGTTTTTGGCTGATTAGCCTTATTCTAATAGGCAACTCTGATTTGCATTAAAACACTCTGTGATTATATTTACATTTTCATCTAGTGTTTATTGATTTGCTCATTGCTTTTAATATTTGTTTCTAAAATGGAAAGAATGATGCCACCAATATCTAGACAGGTTATGTAGTGTATCATATTAGGTTTTATGATAGCTGATTTATCAATTTAGATTTTGGTATTTGCTATCCAAGCATTCTTCTATACATGGTCCAACTAAGTTACCATTTGCAACTTCATTTTGTGAAGGTCATGGTTCAAAATTGTTCCAATATGGTAAGGTAAGTCAAATTATATTTACTAATATAAACCATTGATAGTGTTTTATTAATTATATATAAACATTTCAATAAGAATTTAATAATTGTTAAGTATTAAAGAGAGCTCTTATAAGAATGAAAGAAAATTAATTTGGTCAATATAATAAATGTAAAAATACTTGTTGCACTCACAATGATACTGGGCTTCTATCCTCACTCTTAGCCAAATGTTAACAAAGCATGGCACCTAAATTTGTTCTTAATTCAGAAGTGAAAAGGTAATATTAATAAAAAGATAGAACAGTTTTTGTTATACCAGTCCTCTTAACAGCTCCTCACAGGTGAAATGTAGAGAAGGAAGCAGTGCTTATCTGGCTTGCCTATTGTTAAATGGTGAGGTTTGAATGATTTTTTATTTGTATATCCATTTTCTGATAAATATTGGATGGTCATCTGGATTGTCTAAGTGCTGTCTATCTGGAAAAAAAAAAAATCTTAGGTTTTTTGTAAAAATTTTCATTTACTCAGATGCAGTCATATGCATAAGACATACACTTTTTTTTATGCATGTAAATTGTTAGTTTAATTAAAATTCTAATATAATGGAGTGTAGAAGATGTGGCAAACAAACAGCTAGTCTTTGATCATATTGTCTCATGTGGAGCTCTTCTTATCCAAAACTATCATCAAGGATTTGGATTTTTTTCTGTTAATTTGTATATTTCCTCATTCATTAATTTGTAATAAGCAAGATGCCATAATTTTCTTGCCCATATTTTAAAAATCATTTAACACTATGGGACTAGTAGGGTGCATCATGCTTATTTTGCATTAAAAAAAATGTTAAAAATTATCCATTTTAAAAGTATCATTTATTGTTTAATCAAATGATCATCTAATTTAATGTTTGATTTAAAAGAGAGTTAGATAATCTAGAATTTTTTCATTATAAATATACAAAAAACTCTTTTGAAGATTATAGGATTAGGCATATCTTTATTGAGTTAACCTTATTTGGATTAATTAAATATCAAGAATGTTAAGAGATAAATATTTTCTGTTAGTTAACTGAAAATTATTGTCTCTATTCAACAATTCATTGATTAGCTTTGTTGCATTCAGAAAGGAAATATTAAGGACACAATGTGGGTTTGTCATCTTATGTGAAGATTTTTTATATTAGAATTATCATATGAGAGAAAGGAAGGATTTGTAATCTCAGGTTAGATTAATTTCACTTTTTTGTTCTTTTCCCATATGTTTTAGTCCCACAATGAATGTTGAAAAGATGAGATTATTTTTTATCAAGTTCAAACATTGAAGTATAATCTCTTAAAATTTTTTTTCCCTTTATGGATGTTCAAACATTGAAGTATATGCCAAATAATTTTACTTACATGATGTCACAAAATATCCAATTCCTTTAAGGTTTATAAAAATTAATTTTATGTATTTAAAACAAAAGGAAAAAAGTTGTCCACATCTAATACAAAAAAGTAATTCCTATATGACAAACAAAACTCATTGATAACTTGGTGTTTTTTCAGTTTATACCATGAAAGTAAAACAGATTCTACAAATACATATTATGTTGGTTTTGGTTCTTCTCTTATGCCTTAAAGAAACTGTGCAGATCACATTCCAAATGTCTACTTTTATCTTCTTGTTATTTCAGCTATTATTTGTATGTAATTATTCACCTAGTAAATGAATGTGGATGAACTACTTACCAATGCACATCATGCATTTTTATGAGTTTATTAGATGATTTTAAGACCATGAAAACGTTTTAATCTTTTTTCTCAGATAGCAAATAGTTTTTAACTGTGATGAAGATGGGATCAATGTTTGTATGTAAATGCTCATTCTCTTTTTTATTCATGATAGACAAAAATAAATTATAACCCTCGTCACTTGGAGGATGTAAAATCAGCTGAGACCGCAATTAATGACTGAAGGCAGAGAATGCTAAGAAATTCTGGCTTATAAATACATCTAGGTTGCCATTTGATTAAATTCTGGCTTATAAATACATCTAGGTTGCCATTTGATTAAGTCTTTATTTGGTATCTAAAACTTTTTATCACTTTCAAACAAATGGAAAGTGCATAAAATGGAATAAGTCCATATTAGTAACAATTACAACATAATTAATTGTTGATTATATTTTTGAATTAATACTATTTTACTTTTTCAGTTATTAATTAATTATTGAGATAAATTTTTTAGTTAAATGATACTATTGTTATTTTACGCTTTGTGAATAGATTTATAATAAAATTGAATAAATATGTGATTATATTTAATGAAACTGCACATGATCTTAAAGTTGTATAAAGTCTGTCAGATAATGAAAATTATTCTTCACATGTAGTGTGATAAACAGAGTAGCTAAAATTCAAAAAACATTAATCACAAAAAAGTATTTGTCAAGCGCTTTCGGTATCGTGTACCAGAATCACATTAATCACAAAAAACTACTTGCCAAGCACTTTCGGTACCATGTACCAGAATCACATGGTACTGAAAATGTTTGGCAAATAGTTTTTTGTGATTAATGTTTTTTTAATTTTAGTTGTATAAATCTCAAATTCTTACTAATAATCTTTTGTTTAGCAGAATTGTTACTGAAAACTGATTTCTTTTTAGATCATTTCCTCTATTCCTTGGTTGAATTTAACATGTCAGCAGATTCAGCCCACCACAAGAAGATATCACTATAGGGATTATTGTATCCTAAAAAAAGAAGATTACTGGGAGATGTCAGCAAAAGTTTCCTCATCTACTAAGAGGGCCTGCTTTAGGTTACTGCCATGTTATTTAATGTATTAGTAGAATTATCTTATATTAATTGTATTTTCCATTAAGGTCATTCCCAAGCTGTTTTTTATTTTATTTTTTTTATTTAATGAGACCTGTTGTTGTTTAGAGATTGGGATGCCATTTCTGTGTTGTAATACTTAAAAAATGGAAAGGAGCTTGTTTATGCTCTGTTTTAATGATATCATCTTGCATATGTATTATGATTATTATTCTATACTGATATCATTATAACAATGGTAAATGTTGCTATTATATGCTCTAATATTTCAAGAACTCTGTATCTTGGTTACATTCCTATCATTTTATATTATTATTTACTAACAGTTATTATTATAAATTAATTGTATTTTGATTTTATTTGCTACCTGTTATAGCACCTATTCTATGATAATGACAAGATTAAACATCAGTATCAATGATTGTATTTATATCATGATGATATATCATAATAATCTGAATATCTTGAGGACAAAATGTGATCTTACTGATTCCTTTTTGCATATTCTTACATGATGACATTGATAAATGTAATATATTAGGTTATGTATCTCTCTATATACAAAAAGTATTTAAATTTAATGTATAATATCATCACTGTTCACTGAAGTTGTGGCTAGGAGTGGAATAATTTGAAATGGATTACGACTGTCAAATTGTTCAAAAAAGCAATAATACGAAGTAATGGTATGATTAATAATGTGTTATGATAGTAAAAAGTTATTCTTTCCAAAATGGCATTTAACTGGAGTCATTGCATTGGATGCTAATAGAATCTTTCTAATTCGATCTTTCTACAATAAGCTTAATAAACTCATTACAGACAGCTATCAAAAAGTCCATTTCTCTTGGATATCAAATGCAATTTATTCCAGGTTGGAACAATAACTGAAATGCTCCTAATAGTTAATTTTTATTGATCAAATACTGATAAACTTGTAAAATCACTGGATGATGCCAGAAATAAAAAATGGAAAAAGAAGGAAAGCAACATTTTTATAAAATTTATTTATAAGACTCGGTCATCACTTTTATATAAACTTGGTGGATGTAAAAATACTTATTAAAGAATTATTGTTGTCACTACTAATAAGATTTTTAATCTTGCATATCAGACTTCTAAACTCAAAATTGATAGAATGAGAAATGCATTATTAGAGCAGAATTACAAACTTCTCTTTCGAAGTATTTCTTTAATATCAGTGTGATGAACATGCTCTCGATTGTTTTAAGCCAAGAAAGGCTCCAAGAGCAGATAGTATTTTCCTCAAAGTTTCTAAAATATTTAAATATTTAGTAACAGAAAAAAATTATATAAAAAATTTAGCTTAAAAGCAAAATTAAAGCAGTTTTATAGCTAAACAAACCTAGTAATAATCTAAAAAAATATTGCTCAATATCATTATTATGTATTTTCTACAAAAGTTTTCGAAAGAATTATATAAGCAAGAATTTTGCTGATAATTGAGAATCATTTACCTATAGATTAGGTTGTGTTTAGGCCTAGAAGAGAACTGCTATGAACAAGTTTTTTAAAAACATTTACAATGAAAAAGCTTTCAAAATATATAAGAATTGATGCTATTTTTTTTTTTTTTCTAAAAGTGCCTCAGATTCTTAAAATTGACAAAATGCTTACCACTAAAAAAATTCAAATGATATTAAATAGTACTTGTAATAGATATAAAATTTTACATAAAGATCTATCGCCGAGTTTAGTTCTTTCACTTAATTTATTTAATATTGTGCCAGTCAAAATATGCTTATCCATCTAACACGAGCTGGAACTCACAAAATGTACTTCAAACCCAGTCAAGCCCGAGATTTAGGTCAGGGACCAGCCTGGATTCGAACCCACTCTCCAAGCACCAGAGCTAACACCCAATGGATAACATAACAATGGTAGCACACGAGATTTAATTCTTCATCCGGCCCACTAGCAAATCGGAGAAAACAATAAGACTCATGGACTTAAACATATATATAAACAACGTAAATACTAGACATTCCACAGATAAAATCTAACATATTTAAATAATAGGGGCTTTACTAATGAATACTTATAGGCAATTAGTGAATTGGATTGATTTAATAATGAGACAGAAACTGATATATGATGAATTAAAATATATTTATTGACAATTGTTGTTGGCAAATGCACACAGGCATTTCATTTATAAAGTAACATTCTCTAGACTATTTGAACAATAATTGATGTTGGCAAATAGGTTTGTGGCTATGATTTAATGGAGCCAAATATCCTGCTATACAACTAATCACTACATTAACTTTTACCAGTTATGCCCTTTCATCATCAGTTCGCGTGGCTATTGTACGTGAAATGAAACCAAGTCTGGAGTGAAGCTTAATAATCTTAATTATAATAAATTTATTTTAACTATGGGCTTTTAAAGCGTCCCAGATAGCTTTAGATCGAACGGGTTTTCAAGAATGCTTCGGATCAACGCCGAAGACTGCATATTAGGGAGGGAAGAGTTGGCTATAACGATTTTACTAATACGCTAGGCACAAGTAAAATATAATAATAAAGTGGCTCTGCGGATGGAAGAATAGTTTTAGGGTTTTTGTGACAAACAACGGTTTACCCAAGAACCGGTCGTCATGCTGGTAAAGGAAACCTTTATTTGGTTCATAAGAAGCGGGGGACTTACGTGCTAATCTGGCCCGTAGCTCAGACTTCGCTACTGCACTACCCATAAGAGAAGATGTGCTGGCAACGCCGTGGCTCCATCTTATATATGTATAAAAAAAACAGCACAACGAGGAAATCTAAATAAGTTTCACATCCGCCAAGCCGAAGGATATTATAAATTAAATATCATATATTAAATGAACACCAGTTCATCAGCTTGATCAAAAGAGCCAACTCTTCTGTAGCATGAGAAATACGATATGCTACTGACAGGAATATCTATACAAACTTTACTTTATCCCGTTCAATCTCTTTAGTTATCTATAACTAATAAACTCTTAAAAGGTGGAAAAGTATATTTAATAAGGGACTTACGAATACTTAACTAAAAAAAATATACTTATAATTACACTCCAGGCTAGTTTAATCTTTAGTAACATAATAAATAAAGGTTGAAAAGCCACATTTTATATTTATATTAATTAATTTACTAAATGACAAAAATATGAATTTGGGTTTCGAAACAGCGCACGAAATGACGCTATATAGATAATTTAAATTTATATGTTTAAAAACATATTCTATAATTAAATGCACGCCGTTTCGAAACATAGGCATAACTAATAATAATTAAAAATAAGCAAAAGAAAAGCAAAATATAACTGCAGTGATTAAATTATATAGCAAAATATTAATTAACAAAGAAATTTAGCAAAAATATTTCATTTATAGATTTCAAATACGATTTAGACAGAGTTTACAATATTGAATTAATAAAGAAATTTGCAAAAGTATTTCATTTTAGAGAATTTACAATATTATTTGGAAAATAATTTAGAAAGAAATTGCAATAATATGGTTAGCTAACCTGATTTTGAAGAAATAATGATTGTTGTTGAAATTCACACAGAGCTCTGCGATTTTAAATAATATTAAAACAGTTCTGTAGCTAAGGAGAGATTCGAGCTGGAAACGAAGGTGACTTCTTTGGCGGCTTATGGCATGTTCTTATTCAGTCGCGAGACGATTTAAAATGGTGTTGGAACGAAGGCAAGTTCTTTTAGCGGCTTATGACATCTTTTATTTGGTGTGGTTGTTGCTTCGGCATTTTGATGGATTGAACTCGGCGTTCCATCACGGGAATTGCAGCAATTCTTGCCTGACTTTAGCCAGACATGGTAAAATTAAACAATTTTGACTTGGATAGTAATAGCTCTTCAAAAGCAAGATGGATTCTATTTTCCCGCTTAAAATAAGGCCTATTTATATCCTTCTACTAAACTTTAACACCTTTCTGGAATTTCGTAAACCTCGGGACCAATTGACTTTTAATTAAAGCAAAATAATATAATTCAATTTCTACAACAACTGATAAAATCTCCGAGGTGTTATATTTAATTTCCTTAAAAAAATGTATCAAAATATATAAACTATATAATTTGATTCATTTTCATTAATTAAATTCCTTTTCAGGTGTTATTACTTAGCAGAAGGAACGGTATTCTGATTTAATGAAAAAGTCTTTTGTTGCAAACAAAAATCAATCAGAAAACAGATTTTACTTTTTTTACCCGGGTGTGTCACTAATTGATATCTTGTTTACAAAAATTCTCATTTTTAATTGCGAACAGATAATTCTTATTTTATAAAACTAAATAACTTTTAACATATTTGTTTATTAAAAAAAAAAAAGCAAATTTAAAGAAAATACCTGTTTCAACTATATATGTAAAACATTAAATCAGAAAACCGTTAAATAAATTAAAGAAAACATTTACATTACTTTTATTTAAACTTAAATATATATGAATCATTTTGCCGTTATTCCAAGGTTTAAATTATCCATCCACATACGAATATTAGCGAATATAATTAAGAATTGACTGAAAATTAATAAAACATTTTATAATAAATTATGAGCATTTCTCCGCTATAATCCCATCAAACCTGTCTAATTATAGCGTGTTTTCGTATGTAAATGGATGATGCCATTCAAGCGGCCATTGTAGCAAAGTTTTCCCGCTCGACTTATATATTACATTTTTACATTTAAAATAGGTTCGAAACTAGTTCAGACGAGTAGGTCATTAGGTTGATGGTGAAACGGAAAGGGATTGGAGATTTCCGTTTCAATATATTCATCTGTAATCTTCCAGAAACATTAATGCAGGAAATCTATTTATCCTGATGATATTGCATTGACTTTTCAAAACAAGTTCTTTCATGAAATAGAGAAGTTTCTCAATAAGTATATGAAAAAAGTGAAATCTTTGTCAAAGGCTTGGGTCTTATTCTTTATCGAATAAAAACAGTATGTTCAATTTTTCATCTCATCTCATAATCTAAATACTAATCTTGTACAATAGTAGACTGAAACACAGTCTTACCCTATCCTACTTAGGAATAATCTTGGATCATAATCAAACTTATTTAAGGTTAGTTCAAAATTATTTCTAGAAGTAATTTTTTTGGAAAGTTGGCTGGCACTACTTGAAGTTGTTTTACAAGTAATTTATAATTATCTTTTATAGTCATCAGATATTCAGCTGATTAATATTATTTGGAGATAAAAGTTCCAATGCTAAACTTCTCTATAATGAAATATTATCATGATAAATATTACCGACACATTGTATTCTTGCAATGGCTTCATGTTTTTTCATTTGTTTTTCTGCCAGGTATCAGAGAAGTTGTCTTACAGATAATGCATAAAAAGCTGTTAAACAAATAAGATTTGCCAATAATTCAAGATATAGTTTCATTACTTAAGACTTATTTTAAATCAAGTTCCTTTTTTTAGATATGCAATCAAAAATTATGGTATAAAAAATGAAATTCTCATGAGATTCCAAACAAATTTCTTTTTTCAGTGATTCTTATTAACAGATTCAGAACAATCCATGTCCATTGAACTTATTTTCTTCATAAATGGAATGTAGTAGCCATTGGTTTATGTAGATATAAACGAACAAAGTGTGAATTATATAGTTAATAACTATTGGATCTTGTAGTATTGAAAATTTTAATAGTCTAGTGAATCTATTTCCTGGTTGGAATCTACTTTCTTTGTGATATTTTGTTAATAATTAAGCTGTTCTCAAAATACCAAATAATACATAAATAGTCATAAAGTTGTAATAATATAGTTTGGATATATATATATATATCGATTGTATAGTGCTGCATCATTTCTGTTTCATTATAATTTTGCTTGAGACCATATCTGTTTGTAATCCATTTATTTGTATTGTTCATTTGTTGTCATTTTCACTTTCATTATATATGAAGTTGTTTTGATATTGTCTGTATTTAGATGTTAATAAAAAGTGTGTGTGTTTTTTTTGTATCATTTTTTTACATGTAAATATATATATTAATTTTTTTTTTTATGGACTTAATTTCACTCAGTGTCTGTCATATTCTATTTTCAAACTCAGTGTTTTTTTAAACAGCTAATTCAATGCAAAATAATTTTGTTATTTTCCAATATACTCCTTTTTCCTTTTTTTTCAATTATTTATTCCATCCACATTCAGTTCTCTTTCAAATTTTGTTTCCCCCAAAATAGGATGTATCATTGCAAAATTGATGAACAAAAGCCATTCAAAATTATCTGTACATATAAACTTTTACGGGGTTCTGCCATTCATCTGGAATTACTCTTTAAAACATCTAAAGGAAATGTCACTGTTTCTTTAGAGACATCAACTGAAGACTGTGAAATCAAGAGTTCAGAAGAAACCAATGATGATTGGATCACTAGGTAAGAGAGTTCTTTTAGTACAATTAAAGCATTTTATAAAAAGTTAAAATTAGATTTTCTAAAGACATCGTAAAGCAAAAGAATTGAGAATCAGTTCTAACATATGTCTAAAGTAGGTTAAATTGTAAAGATAAAATATTTATTAAATTGATCTAGTTCTAATTGACAATATAAATTAAAAAATGACTGAGAAAATATAATTCTGCATGAATTTAAATTTCTTTTTGTGGGATGAATAAGAATTGTAAAAATATGTTACATTAAAAATTAATAAAAAGCACTTCTTTTTTCTGTTATAAGCTATCTATGGTAATCTTGAGTAATCTGTTTACCAGATAATAGTGTAAAGAAATAGTATAGGCACCTTCCTAATTATTCAAGATAAAAGATATATGATAATGATATCAAGGCTTTTACCATTACAATTAAATAATGCAATTAAAACGTGAAAAAACTGTTAAGTGATTTCTAATAATCATTCCTTAAAATCTCAGTAGAAGCCGTGTGATTGAATAAAAGAGACATTTATGCATGAACTCTGTATTTTGATTCTGCTGTGTTAAACTGTCATATTATCCCGAACAAGGCACTGCAAAGACAAAAAATGTAGTTATTTATCCAATTCAAAGTAGCTAATGTTGGCAAAACCTCCCCCCACTTGATTTTTATTTTGTCTTTTTACTCAATTAATGATGATTAAATTAAATATTTAACCATATATAATAATAGATTTGATGTTATATTTTGGAAAAAATATTGCTTTAGTAACTGTAATTTGTATAAGTTATAAAGCTAGGATTTGTGACTCCAGGAACAATAGAAAGAATAGAAACTTAAATAGAAAGATATTGTAAGTTAAAAGCAATGGAAAAAGATTGCTGATATATAAAAGAAATGTGAATAATAATGCTGGAAAGGCTTAACGAATTTAAGTATAGAAAATACTAGTATTATTTAATTAGAGCATTAAGCTATTTGAAATTAATTAAACAAAAGAATATAGAGGAAGGGTCATTTTAATCAATATTTGAAAGACTAATTGCAGGTGAAAGAAATATACACTGACACAATTAAAAGCATTGTAATTTGTGAAAAGACGCATTATTGGGGGGGGATAGCTTAATGTAAATAGGTATTATCGTTTATAATTAATACCAGATATTAAACTGCAAAAAGGTATAAATAGTGTGTACTGAAAAGAGCAGTAGGGGTTTCTTACCCTTCATGTATTGGTTCTGTTGCTATTACATCATGAGATGTCAGGAGAAAGGGCCCAGATGAAAAGCTGTTGGAAAAGTTGTAGTGATTTTTCTGTTATGAGGGACATCATACTAGAGACCGAGCCTCTGTGATGCAAAAACCAGATAGGGAACTTAAACAGACCACACTGGTCTTATTTTTATTTGTGTATACCTGATAAGGCCTCATGAGAACTGTGCAGAGTCAGACTGTGAGTATAAACAATTGTTTTTAGTTATTTACTCAGCTCTGAGAATAGTGAAGACAGTGGTTAGTTATTAACTGTGGGGAGTAGTAACATTTAATGGGAGGACTGGTTTGATCACATTAGTAAATGCAGAACTTTAGAAAGAAATATGTGCGAATAACTGCCGGGTGGTCAGTTGTTAGTAGTCATCGGAATTACTGAAGTGGCAATTGTATATAATGTGTTATGTATATTAATGTAAATAAATATATTTTCATCTTTATTTTGATGTTTTCCTTTAAAACTTATAGTCAATAATTTTATTATTTTGTTGACATTCAGCTTCGTGATTGAATACACAACAGATGCATATATTAATAACATATATGAAATTGAACTACATTAAAACTTTCTGTTAAAATATGCAATTATATATATATTTGATTATAAAAGAGAAAAAATAAACCAAGTTATTTATTCTTTTTTTTTTTAATTTTTAAAAATGAAATGTGATAATATATTTGTAATAATTCGAATTCTAGGATTGCTTTGTCTAGCTAATCTAAGAGTGTACTTCCCATGAGTACAAATCAATACTAACAATTAATATTTACATAAATTTTTTCTTACAATCCTTACTACTATTTAACTATTTACATATATACAGTCATTCAACATAATAAGACCCGAAGACATACATAAATAACAATTTAGGTCAGTACAATCTGTAAGAGTTCTAGCTGGTTGTTCTCACGTTTGGAGGCCAGATCTCTGCACTTGAAATTAGTGTGTCAAGGGAGACATTCTGCTCCAACATATATGTCCAT
Organism: Epiperipatus broadwayi; assembly: GCA_028023455.1. Lineage (NCBI taxonomy): Eukaryota > Metazoa > Onychophora > Udeonychophora > Euonychophora > Peripatidae > Epiperipatus > Epiperipatus broadwayi. The sequence goes on along the minus strand of JAQFVV010012460.1, from coordinate 5,342,735 downwards.
GTACATAGATGAAGCTCCATGAATCAAGTGTGTTCTTGTTTATCCCATTAGTACTGAGGCCTTCATTGTTTTAAATTCCTGCAAATGATTGGCTAATATTCTGTCCGTCTGCTCAGGTGATTTTTCATTTTAATCTCCATACCAGAATTTACATCATTATTTTTCTGACTTCAATTAATGAGTTATTTTTATAGCTTGCCAAACGTTTATTTATAAAGGAAATCTAACTTGAATTCCTTTAATTATTTTATTTCATTAACGATGTATTCTATTCTATTTAATTAGACTATTATTCATTTTAGAAAATAATCTTTTTCTAATCTTAAAGTTACAAATCTTTTACTTACTAATTTTAAAAGAATCGGTCTTTTAAAATTCTTTAATTTATTTAACTTATAACTTTTTCTCTCTCTAAGTTTATACTTATATATGTATGTGCATTTAAGTATATACATACATATCATTACTTCCCCCAAGTTTAGAGATCAGCTTTTAGTTATTAAGATACCTGGGGTTTTTCATATTCCTTTTAGCACGCTGTTGTGAATTATGTTTCAACTCACTAGGTACATTTTCAGGAAATGTAGTTGTTTGAAATTCACAATCATTTTTATTTTTCCTCAGGTCTACACTAATATCTGACCACCAGACATGACTAAGTGCTAGAACTTTTGCTCTGCCGACGTCTCATTGACTATTATGCAGCCACTTTATTACATGCTGCCTACCCTTACCTGGAATCAACATACAATCGCCTTTCATAATGCAGCTTTTGCATACTGACAGTTGCTTCCGAGCATTCCATAGTTCTTTGTGAAGGAAACTGGGACATTGCTTTGGCCAGCCTTCTCAAATCTGCTTAATAATTCACTGGTAGCCATTTTCTTTGGCTGTCCAATGAGCTACAATTTTATGTTTTACTCTTGATTTCATTACGTCTTTGTACTTCATTTTCTTATGTTTCTGGTCATCATGGATCTTCTCAAACCTGATTTTGATAATTACTGGCTGCTGGAAAGATTCTCTTTGAGTATATCTATTTTATCCAAATCCCTCTTAACCCCCTCGGAAAGTTTTTTCCTCTTGGGGCTATTCGTTTTTTTTATTAATTGTTATTTTTACTCCCATTTCGCTGAACCAGTCTTATCCTAATATGGGGTTGATGGGGGTATGTATTATATATAGTAGAAGTTCATTAATTTTGGTCTGACTTTCACATATTGGCACTTCCACTACACCCTTTATTCTAATGGCATTAGCATTCATATCTAATGCCTTTAGGTCCGTTTTTTGAATAATGGGTCTTTTCCTATACTTGGAAGTAACAATATACTAATCGCAAACTGATATCAACCATATGCCACAACCACTATCCACTTCTATATAGATATGGGCTGATCACACAGCTTTAGTTTTAACATCATCATCGGTGGACATTTTTTTTTATATTGGTATGCTGAATTGCAGAACCTGATGTGCACATTTATGACTCTTACTTTTTTGTTTGGGATTGTTATGGTTTTCTTTACACATTTTATCCATGTGCCTTATTTTTTTACAATTATTGCAATGTTTTTGTTTATGAAAACAATTGCTGGCTTTATGGTCCTTTTTCCCCACAGCAAAAACATAGAAACAGGTTTTCGCTGTTAGCGCTATTTTCATTACTTTTCAACTACTCTTTCTTTACAGTTTTACACATATATGTTTGCGATTTGGTATAACTCTTGAACTCGGTGCATTTTCAAGATTGCTCAAGCCCAAGTTCTTAAGCTATCCCAAGTTTTATAGCTTCGATATAATCTAAATTGCTATAGGCCAATACTTATTGGCATAAACTATCATTACACAAATCAATAAGAAATTGTTCCCGCAGGGCTTTGTCTAGGAAAGATCCATAGATGTAATTTTTGCTAGATCATAAAGAGCACTATCGTAATCTTTTATACTTTTATTCCAACATTGGTTCCGAACTCAGAATTGCAGTCTAGCAACATGCTTCAAGGGTTAGGGGTTAAAGTGGTTTGACAAATGCTCTTTAACCTGATCGTATATACAATCTTCAGGAGTTAGAGGTTCAGTTAGCCTGTTGTCTTTCTCAATAACTCCTTTCCTAGCAAACCATTATAATGAAGCACACTTATACTTATCTATTTTAACTTTATTAATAAATAAGTAATTTTCTACATGTTGGACATACAGGGTCCGACTATTTGCCTCACTGACGTCAAATTCATCGATTATTACTTTTGCATTGCCTAGTCTTTTACCTAAATTTAAGCATTCTTTTAATTAATGGTTCTTATTAAGATTGTGACTGCATCTATTGCTATGTCTAGCTAATCTAAGTGTGTAATGTCCCACGAGTACAAATCACTACGAACAATTAATATTTAGATAATTCTTTCCTGACGATACTTTATTAGTGTTTAACTATTTACATATATACATACAATCATTAACATAATAAGGCCCAAAGGCATACATAAATAATAATTTAGATCAGTATGACCTGTAAGAGTCCTAGCTGTTTCTCACATTCGGAGGCCACATCTCTGCAGTTGAAGTCACTGCGCCAAAAGAGACATTCTGTTAAACATTTATGTCCATGTACACAAATGAAACTCCAAGAATCAAGTGTGCTCTTGTTCATCCCATTAATACTGAGGTCTTCATTGTTTTAAATCCCTGCAGTTGATTGGCTAATACTCTGTCCATCCGCTCAGGTGATTCTTCATTTTAATTTCCATACCAGAATTTACATTGTTATCTTTCTGACTTTAATTAGTGAGTTATTTTTATAGCTTGCCAAACATTTACTTATAAAGGAAATCTAACTTGAATTCCTTTAATTGTTTTATTTCATTAATGATGTATTCTATTCTATTTAATTAGACTATTATTCATTTTAGAAAATAATCTTTTTCTAATCTTAAAGTAATAAATCTTTTACTTGAAGCAGATGGATCTGTAGGCCAGATCCATGCTTCATATCTTGATAGATTACTAGGCAAGGATCAAACCTGATCCACGCGTGTTACGATGTTTGTAAAACTTTCCATCTGCCATTTTATCTACATTTAAATTTTAGGCCAGTAAATAAGTTATTAAAGTATTAATTTTCTATTAAAATGTTTTATTATGAATATTAGAGGGGTCTAGATATATATATTATAACGGTCGGGTGTAATTAGGTCTTACCGTATCTGCCATACAGGGTGCCACCAGGCCATTTGAACCTGGAAAATTTATAGAGTAGGCAGATACGTGCTGTTAAGATCCAATTTTTATATATATTTTATTCCGACCATCAGCCCTAGTCACTAGCTCATAGAGACAGAGATTTAATATGAACTTGTTTAAAAGAAATATATTAATATAAAAAAATAAATGAAATAAGCCACTGCCAGTAATTAACACACAAACATTTATTAATGCACATATAAATAAAATTGAGGAACAAAATTTATTATTTTAGGTTGGTTATTAATTTTTAAATTTAAATTTTTATTTTAAACAATCAGCACAGATGAATTTGATAATATTTTTAAGAGTGTTGAGTATGAATAAACTACATAGATTGCATTTGAAAAGAAAATATTCTATCCCTTATATAACCTTAGGCCAAAAGTTCGCAGTCAAATCCATCTGATACATCGATGTATTCAATGCAGCATTAATACGACAGCACAAATACTATACTGTCAGGAATGCGCATCTGAACAGCATGGTTATAGAAGACATTGACTCTCGCCCAGTACAGGAATACTACATCTGTCTGGCGAGAAGAACAATAAAAAAAAAAAACTCCATAGGAAGGGGCTGCCTTTTCCGTCTTATTATCTCATTCCATAGGCAAAGGGGTGATCCAAGGAGCAGGGAATACCGTCTGTCTCCGATGGTCAATAAGAAAGGCTTATTTCGCCCGAGTGCGGCGTATAAGGTGATCCTGCACGTAGCGGTCCTCATGCTACATTTACTAATTACACCAATATATCCGATCCATTGACCCAATTTAACTACAAAACAAATAACCTAAGATTTACCCTCCCTTAATTAAACTAATATAACTTTACAAATCTATGCAGCCATTTACACCTGACTTAAATTTAGCATTTATTAAGTTTAGTTTAACGAAAAAACAAAAATCATAATAAAACTTAAAGGAACAAAAAAAAAAAAAAAATAGAAATGATTTTTAGCAAACTCAAATTTATAAAATTTAAACATTAATAATTGGTTGTGAAAAGTCAGATTAAAGTTCATTAAAAAAAAAAAAAAATTAGGTTTAGCTTGTCAAATCTTGAAAGTTCTTAATTACCTTTTTTTAAATTTTTCCGTTTATATCTTATAGTAGAAGAGCTCCCGGTTCCTGCTGCCAATTCCCGTGAAGACTTTCATGGAAAAGCAGTCTGTTGTTCATACTGTAGTTCTCAATCCGGAGGCTGCCTTAGCTGGTTCAATCCTGGTACTATTTAATTGCAGCAGTACCCATATGATTTGGAGTATGCAACAGTACCATTCATAATTCAACAGTCATTTCATTTTTAAATAAGTGAGAGAGGGTGACAAGTGTGTCTTATCACACCTCTCAAAAAAAATCAAGCTGGAACTGTTCTTAATTTGGATATTTTTTTTTTTATAGTAATCCTCCGGATTCATTGAACATAGGTTCCTGTTCCAATCATTTTCATTACAGTCCGAGCATTGGTTTGCTGCTTCTATTGGACATCTAATTTCTTTTTGTTCTCTTATCTATATCTTTCATCTGACTTTTTTATATAAGAGCCCCAAGGCTCTAGTTTGCTTTTCGTTTAATTTATAAAACAATCATTTCCATTTACGGAGATTACATAGGAATCTTTTAACAAAAATATTTTATCTTTAGATCTTGTACTTTTTTATAAAAAAGTACATTCAAATTCTTTTTTTTTTAAAAAAGAAAATAATACTCTTAGTTTTCATTCCATCTGTGCGATATATTATATACGCTAAACAACTTTTAATTTTCAGTTTTTAAATGAAGTTTTTTTTTTCTTTTTAATAATCAATTTTTATTTATAATTTTTTTATTTTAATTTAAAATAATGTAATGGCATATTATATACCGTTACAATATATACGCAAATACATCTATATAGAATTACAGACAGAAACTTTTATAAAAATCAATATATAAATTTTTAATATATTTTTTACAAGTATTTTATTCTGGAGATTTGCTTTCACGATAAACCTTACTAACATTCTGTAGCATCAAACAAAAGAAAATCCATTAATAAAATGGTAATGGATTTTCTAATTAAAGTCAAATTAAAATAGAAAAGGTAATTTGAAATATAAATTCTGCAAATCTACATTTAATTAAAAATAGATTTAAAACAACTAAATCATTGGGTTTATCGGGAGAGTTGATCTCAAGAATACAATACGAATATACTTTAGGTATTCCAACAGCCAGTTAACTTGGAGTGTATGAAAAAGGGAATTTCCCAAAAATAGTTGAAAAAGGTATAAATAGCCAAAGAGAACAATTGAGGCCAGCCAGTCCCAGTTTTTGTCAGCAATTGCCTGGCAAATCTATGTCAGTCAAAATTTTAAAATAATGATAAAAGTGTTCTGAAGTATGATAGCAGAGTAGATGGCATCAATCTGCCCGCCTCCCGTGTCCTAAATATGATCATCAAAATACCATAAGTCGGAGAAACCTCATAAAATGAACTGCTGAACTGTTGAACTCTTTTATTCAATTCATAGATAGCTATGTCTGTGTGGAAATTCAGTTTTCATCGTGGGATTCCAACTTCCACCTGGACTCATAATAAATTAGGTAATATGTTTCCAATTTGTAATTTCTAACTGCCTAATTTATTTTTCTAAACTCCAGTGATTTAATAATGTAAATCCTGCTAATTGTAATGTCTTTTAAAAATGTAATCCCCATAACGTAATTTAAATGTAACTTAATATTCTGTAAACATATATTTGCTATTACTTAAAATCTAATGTCTTTGCTCTCTTTCTATCTGTTTTAAAATTATGCCTCTTCTTAATGCTAAACTTCCTTTTAATTGCGGTTTAGAAAATATTATCATTAATTACTTAAAATGAAATGAATATATGCCAATTTTGTTCCATCTTGACAAAATCTTTATTTAAATAAATATTTTGCTGCCTGTTTTCCGACCAACATTTGTCGGTAAATAAAAATGAATAATTTTCTAGCTCTGAAAGATAAATACTTGAAGCAACCTTTGTTTTGTCGAGATGAAACCATTTTTATATTATTATGTGTGTTTTTTATATTTATGCGTACACGGTTTAGTTGTGGGGAGATGTGAGATTCAAGTATGAGTGTTCATTTAGTTAAATTATTTCATTTTTAAAGAGTGAAAGGGAGGGGGTTTATAAATTATATTCATGTTAAATAATAAGAGAGTAATAGAATGTTATTTGAAATGTTAGTAGGATTTTGTGTTGAAGGGAGAGACGGTTCGCTAATTACAAATATTCGTAATAATAATTAATGCTTATTTTATTCTTGTTTGTCTGATTTTGGTCAATCTGTATAACATTTGTGCAATCTTTAGTTCAGCACAATTCTATATTTAAAGACTAAAATATATTTTCCAGTACTCGTATTTTGCCTCGCCGGCATTTGGCTTGATTACTTGTCTTTTGTTCTTTGTGATCGCTAGATCAGAACTAGACCACTTGATAATTTCACTGGCCATGATTTATCAGGATATGAAAGCAAAAATGGGAACAACCGAGGCAAACTAAGCTCAGCTAGCCTTGGCGATTCTCATATTTCTTTCACCTGAAATATTTTTAGGTTTGCTAAAGGTGCAGACCATTCTTTCTTTATTTCTTGGCGTCATGGAAATTGGGGGCAGGTGAATTGAGTCTATGCTGGTAATGTAATATCGAATGCTGGGATTAGTTCACTTTCCTTTGTCTGAGCACGTTATGGCGGATTGACCACGATCTGATTAATTTATGTATTTTAAATCTTGAAATATTTATTTGCGAATATCGCGATCCATTTATATTTTAAATGTATCACTCTCTCTGACACCAGTTCCTATAGTTTGATAATCATTTCTCTGTTAAAATAAATTTAATCATAAGAAAAGTATGTTTAAAATAGTTCTTTAAAATATCCATTCCGATATCTCAGATTTGGGCGGGCATCTTCCGTAAATCGCTAATCGTGACATTTGTTATATTGGCATATAAACTATACCACTCTCTTGCCAGAGGCATAATAAATAACAGAATAGAAATTTGTGTTAAATAATTTAGGAAATCAAATCAGAGACGTTAGATAAAGTATCAAAATGTTTTATTAAATATATATCTGTGAATTTAAACTACCTGTGGTTCGTCTCTATTCCTTCATTCTAAAATTAGTATTTTTAATTAATTATGCTGCTGCTATCTGATGACTCAAGGTCACACACATACCATTTTATATTTAAATAAATAGATAGTCTAATTAAAGATAATTAGAGTTAGACATGCGAAGTAGTTGAGGTTCATGCTCTGTCGTTGATGCTATTGGGCTAGAGTGTGGAAAAGATTAATTGCTTGCCTCGAAAATGTTGTTAATTAGTTTGCAGATTTAGAAAGTGGGTAAACAGGGCAGAATCCATAAATATTCTTTATTTTTGATCTCGCATATGGTTGGATTCTAGGTACTTTATCCAGGTGTGAACTGTGTTGAGTTAACATACAATTTCAACCGGTACAACTTATATATGTATGTGCATTTAAACATACACACACATATCAAGGATTAATTGGAAAGCAGAAAATTTATCAGCTTAATTTTGTTTAATTTGGTTAAATTCCATATTTTTGTAAAAACTTTTTGTAAATAAAATATGCTTACTGCGTAAAGCTAATTATCAATTTGTTTTTAATTAGGCCATATGTAAGAATTCTTAAATTAACTATATATTTATGAAATTCTATGCTAGAAAATATATATACAAACAGAAGACATGATGTTGATTTTTTATGTATTCTTATTTATTTCATAAGCATGTCTAGCTCCCGAAGTAGTTAGAAATCAATTTTTTTTAATCAGTTGAAGTAAGTTGGCTTTGAGAAAAATTAATAATTGTTTATCACTAACTATTCTGAATTATAAGTTTATGCTGGAATGTTCTGCTTGTAATGCTAGCTGCTATTAATATTCCTTGAAGATATGATATTTGGTTAGAAAATTTTTCAGAATCACTTAGTTTATGAACATGATTATTGTCTACCATCTATTAAAGAACTATTATTTTAAATGCAAACAGAACTGCATAAAATTATTTTCTCTTATAAAATGAAAGTTGTATGAAAATCTACCATGAATTATCACCTCAATTATGAACAAAAGTTGTATAAAATTATTAATTAGTCCAAAGTAAAAGCTACAGATTTTTTTTACCAAAGTTGCAAGCAAAGAATTCAACAAAAGTATCATTTCTCTTAAATTTTCCACCAAGCAAAACTTTTGTGAAGAATTTATTTTAATCACTAAAATACCATGAATAAATGTGTCATCCAAGAAAATTTAAAAGCTAAATAGAATTATCAACACTTTGAATTCTAAAATCTTATGAACAAGTTAATTGTTAGCAAAGTTTATAGCAAGAAGAGCTTTCTATGAATGCCAAATATGGAAAAATAACTTTCACAAAATAAATATCAATCATGCAAATATTTTTATTAAGTAAACATTTATTATTTATTTAATACCTAAATAAGACATGAGCTCTATATTTTTTATTTAGCATTATTTTATAGTTACAATTGTTGAAAATAATTTTTTCTTTTGTAAATTACATTATTAATATTTAGGACATTCTTTTGATTATTTTCCTGAACCATATTATTTTATTACTTGATAAAATATATTTGAATTAAAATATCATTTCTGTTGTAGTCTTATACAATTGTAATGATTTATATAACTTTAAAAATTAAACTAATCACATCAAGATTAGTAATTTGGTTCTTGCAAAAATATTCTGATTATTATTACTGATAATATTTTGTCTGTAAAATCTTTTATATGCATAATTATTATTTGTTATTATTATTATTCTCTAACTTAAGATTCTAACAATATCATTGGTAGATTGTGACCTCATATTTCTAGTAATAGATTCAGCAATTTGAATTGTAACAAATGTATATGTGCTTCGTTAGTTGCCTGGTATATAAATCAGTTAATTCTCTAGAGTTGCAGTGCCGATATGAAATCATTTTTGATTTTATAAAAATAAAAACTAGTGATCATTATTATGAAGGTTAGCCTATTGGGTAAAAATTGCAAACCTACTATTTATGGGTCATATATATTATTTGCCATTACTTACATTTAGTAATCCAAGGTTAAGTAATGTTGATAGAATTATTCAATTTAGCCAAGATTAAATTCTACAAAAGTATTTTCTATTATATAATTTGATTTTCATTGTGAAGTATTATCATTATTATAGCATGTGACTATTAATAATATGTTCTGTATAAATTAGGCTCCAATATATCTATATAATTACAGCGGTATGCAGTGAGATTAGAGAGAGGGAAAGGAATTCAATTTTTCATTGTAAATTAAAATATGATCCAAAGCAAATATTTTAAATGAGATCTTTGCTTTTAGATGATTTAACAACTTTTCTAATTAGCTTTAAATCATTAAAATCAGCTGAATTTCATGGCTTTTTTTTTATATATAAAAAGAAGCATCGCTAATAATATTATATTTCTTTACAACCTGTTAACCAAGATATTCTACTATAATAGTTGATATTGAAGAGCTGAATAGAGATTTAATTTTTTATTTAAATTTGTCATTTTTGATTTTGTGTCTTCTTATCTTTATTATTGTTTCTCTATCAATAAAATTCAGAAATTCAAATGCTTTTGTCAATAAAGAATCAATTAGATAGCATTTAGTATCAATAATTATGCACTTATAACGCTTGTTAAAGAAGTTATATATATTATTAAATTTATTTAAAGCTTAGCACTTTCAGAGCTCTATGGCTTCATAATCATAGCTGTGTGCGGTTATAGTGATGAGGGAGAGTATTCAAATTTATGTTAATTAGATGTTTCGGTATTTTATTTAAAATATTATTTGAATTAGTTTGTCCATCTTTTTGAAATGGTAAAACAGGTGTCTTTTCTATTGTTTGATTGGGTGTCATTATTTATGAAATATGCCTCCTTTATTTTGCACCTATGGTCGTTACTCTCTTTGCACACATTTAGTAATAGATTTGTTCATTTTGAAATTATAATGGATCTAAATATATATATTGATATAAAAATATTTACAGTATGAAGCAAAGATCAGATTGAAATATTTTTCTTACTGACATATGATAACTTTAATAAAAATATTTTTAATAATACTTCAATATTATAATACTGAATATTTTTCAGAATTTCTGGTTATACAAACTGTTCCAAATATCTTTGTATTAGTATCACTCATCATCACCATACTTTATACTTGTATTACATTATAAATTTAATGTAAAAATTGCTCCCACAAGAATAAATGTAATGTATAAACTACTTCCAATATTTTTAAACTACTGTCATACCGCTGGGGCAAATAATGGCATAACTTCTTAATACTGCATAGATGTGATTCAAAAATTATTTACACAAAATAAAGACATGATAGTTTAAGAAAATGCCATCAAAGCACAGTTTTTAAAAGCTACAGTTTTAAAATATTCAAAAACAAAAACAAGCTTGATTTTGTTATTTTTGTGAAAAAAAGTTAATATGGATATAAAAAAAATATATAATTATTTAGTGAAAGCAGTGTTTCCCTGTCTACATGGACTGAATGCCATTGGATTATTAATATACTATTTTGATTTATAATTTGACAATTCGAAGTGTAGTCATACTTACAACTTTTATCATGCAAGTTCGTACCATTTCATAAAAAATGCTAACTCAACTTGGAGAATAACTTAGCCATTGATATTATACATTTACTAGTTTCTATTACAATAAATATATATGAATTGTAATTTTTGTTTATAGGTCATATATGAAAATACATATCTAAATGTACAATTTTTTTGTTTTAAATTTTAACCAGGTATTGGCTTGCCTGAATTATAGATAATTTTTTTAAAACATGGGAATTTAAAAAGTTTTATGAATTTAGTTAGTAAGACATCATTCCAGTATATTTAATAATTATAGTCTTACTATTATACCTCACATTAATGGCTGCTTGCTTAATGCTCTTGATAATGGGCTGTAATAGTGCTACCTTTTAATTATAAGTGCATGCTTAAATGATATTTTTTTCTGGAGCATTACTGTTTAATATCTCTGAGGATTTCACAAGTTTTATAAAGTTTTTAATATATTCTACATTATATACATAAAATTTTTTATGTTGATTAAACATCTTATGTTTATGAGAAAAGCAAAATTCATAAATGTCTTACTTTAAATTTTTTTTTTTTAATTTAATATATACAGTATATACATACAGAAACTTTGCAAAACATTGTATAAAGTATATTACATCTTCGGTCCTAAAATATAAAAAAAGAACTTTCCTTTATTTGTAGAAAAATTAACTTAAATAACAGTTTAACTTAAAAAAAAAACAACAAGAAGTAATTTTCTTTTCTAATTTAATTTTTTTAGTCATTCTCATTTAAAAAAAGAGAGAAAAGGAATTTTCATTTAATAGTAGAAAACATTTTTTTTTTTTCTGCAAAAAAATTATTAATATTACTAATTATAAACTTGTAATTCAAAATCTTTAAAAAACTTTTTAATGTCTGCATAATGAATAGGTTTTGTATTTTTATTTTTTCATGATATAAAAACAGCTGAGTGCACTTTCGGTGAAGTTTATCAGAATCGCAGCTTTCATGAGAAATAATTTGTGTTGCTCAATTTATAAAGCTAGATGATAGTATAAGCATTTTATTCAAATTAGGTTATCTAAAACACTGTTTTTATTCTTGTTAATGACATCTTTATTGTTGACGATGAACCATGTCTCTCTAATTTTTCTTTATTCTATCATTCTGCTCAGCACATGAGATTGATGGTATAGGTTAAAAATGTGGCCAGGTTGCTGTTCACGGTTCCAAAATATGGATTTGTATTCAGGGTTATTTTTAGCATGCCTATATAAATATTTATGCTGCACTAATTTAGAGGATATATTAGCTTTAGATTCCTCATAGTATACTGCAGTGCAGTCTGGGTTGCTGTATTGTATACAATCTGCAGAGCTTCTTTCTTTTGTAATTTATCTTTGATGTTATTGGTTAATCTATTAAAATTAGAGGGAATATGGAAACTAATATTGAATGTTGAGCACCTTTTTTATTTTGCTTATTAGTTTAGGAATATAAAGCATGCTAATCTATGGTTTAGTTTTGACTTGGGGTTTTACAGGTTGTTTTATATTTTTATAGAATTGTATGACAATGTTTTCCGAAATATTTTTGTTATAGCTGATATTATGTAAATCTTGAATGTAAGCTTCAATGTTTTTTTTTTGTCTGCATCATAGTTGCAAAGAGTCAGATTTCTTTTGAGGAAGCCTTTGAGACTGGCTAGTTTATGAATCCTTATCAAAGATAAATTATGAAAGAAAGAAGCACTGTAGATTGTATACAAAATTCCATACAACAACTCAGACTTCACTGCTATAAATTACAGGGAATCTAAAGCTAATATCTTCACTAGATTGACACAACATAAGTACTTCCATAGGCAAGCTAAAAACAACCCCTAATACAAGTCTGTATTTTGGGACCATGAATAGCAACACGACCATATTTTTAACCCACAGACCCTCAATCTTGTGTGTGTAAAGCGGGATTATGGAAAAAAAAATCAAAGAGGCATAGTTCATCATCAACAAGAAAGAAAACAAGTCAAGTTATCTAATAAGTGGAATATTTAAATAACTAATTTGAATAAAATTCATACATTATCATCTGCCTGTATAAATTGGGCAACATCCATTATTTTTTCATGAAAGCTACAATTCTGAAAGTTCACTTGGCTATTTCTATATCTTCAAAGAAAAAATAAAAACCTTTTTTGTTATGGCAGAACTTTTTTGCAAATTTTGAATTACAAATATAAACAAAAGGAAAATCGTTATAAATTATAAACTTGTTAATTGCAGAGTATTCATTATTTTAAAAATTGTTAAAAATATGATGACTCAAATATTGTATATTTTTTTTTAATAAAAAACAGACTATAAAAAAAAATAATATTTTTTATAAATATGATTATTTAAAGAAAATATGTTTTAATATAGCAGTGCAATAAAGATTTATATTTATATAAATCTAGTTACAGAAGTTATGGAACTATCTATAGTTTCTTCATAGTTAGTATTATTGTTTTAAATTTTTTAATATTTTGTTTATAAATATTTTAATTAATTGTGCTAATAACATAATTAATAAAATATAAAAATGTTAATAAAGTAATATTATAGTTAAGAAACTTTGGTCACACTGTGTAATAATAATTAAATGTCTATTTGTCATTATATACATTTGTAAATGAAAAAAAAAGCTTAATTCACTTAATAGAAAAATTCTCTTAACAATGGTTACTATGAGGTGTTACTGTATCTGTTTAGCAGTTGACAAATACACAAAATTATTTTATTTAAGCTTTTTTATAGTTAGATTACCGATAATGAAAATTTAATTAGTTTAGAATTATAAAAAAGACCAATGAATGTTTACATATACATATTATATATATTTAGTAAGTCTTAAATATTGGAGAAATATATTAGTTGAATGCTTATATATTGATATTTATATCTATTCAAAAATGAAAAAGTTAATTTTACTTTACATGTAAACAAAAATATACTTGATATTTATAATTATACAATAGTCAATAATATGTTTAAAAATACATATATACAAGCAACAAAGATTACAAATTATAAAATTATCATAGAAAAGCCTTTTTCAGCAAATTGTGTTTTTTGCCCTTTTTAATATGTCTCCAGAATACCATGATTTAAAGTACATACAGCGACATCCATATCTATATCAATACATGAGAGAAGACAGATAAACAAATGGATATCCGACATGATCTATTACGTAATTTTTTTTTTTTTCAATCCTACTACAAAATTACCCTGTTACATATATTGAATGGATATATATCCACATATATTAATTAATTAACTATACATTTTTTATCCATTAACCACTTATTATTCAACTTAATGGATGTTTTGTATATATTCATGCAGTTGTTTTTTCTGTATAGTATTTATAATTATATATTAGATTATTTCCATCACCTAGTTGAATTATTAAATATTTTTAGAACATTGAGATAATTAAATTTATTTAGAAAAGTAGAAATAAAGTTTGATTTATTTCAAATCAATTAAGTGATAGAAATAGTGCAACATATAACTACAAGCAAAATGCCAATATTTCAAAAATCTTCAATCAAGCGTATACATGAAATCCTTGTGCTTATTGGGAATGTGGGATTCATTAAAGTTTATGACACAGCTCTATGTGATGATAGAATAAATTATGGTCAGACTGTTATCAACAATGATGATTTAATCATAGTACTTTATGGCCTAATTAACTCAAAACTATATGTAATCAAATATGCACCCCCCCCCCACACACACACATATATAAGTGGGAATGCGTATAAGTTTAATTTTTTGAAAAATATATTGTGTATTTAAAGGCAAGAGTGTTATGTGTAATGTAGAGTAATATATTTGAAAATTAAATACTTTTTCTGTTTTCACTTTTTTATTGGAAAAGAAAACGATTTTTTGGTCATGATATAAAATTTCATTAAAATCATATCTTTAGTATTTTTATTGTGGAAGGAAAGAATTGCTTAATTAATTTTTTTTCCACATAAGTTGAATTTGATATAGAAACTTCAATTAAAATTGAAATGACTGTTGACTAATTGCAGATATACTGATAATTTCTTGGAAATTTTAACATAATTTTCAAATAGTTTTATTATTAAACAAATTTGTTTAAAGGTTTAGTTTTATTATTCCTAGATTTGTTTATTTATCTACTAGCTGTTGAGGAAAAACTTTTTGCTAATTAAAAGAGAATTATGATTTATGTAAAACTAGAAGGAGATTGTTATTTAGTCATTGATTAATCTTTTGAAGTAATCTGTTTAAATGACAAATTAAACAGTGTTAAATCAATTTGACAATTAATAACATTACATTTTTTTTTTTTTTAGGATACTGTTTATAACAACAACATATCTTTCATTGGAAAGAATATTTGTTGTAGTTCACCAATCAGTTGGTAGTCATGTGATGCTGTTGATGAAAGATATCAAGGTATAATGTGTTGTTTATTTGAATAATTGTATACGATTACATGTAACACAATAAATAACATAATTTATGGGTCTGTTTTGATACTGTGTTTCCCCAAAAATAAAATCCAGTCTTATATTAATTTTTGCTCCAAAAGTCACTATAGGGCTTATTTTCAGGGACTGTCATATTTTTTCATGTACATTTATTTAAATACTTTTTTTCTTTATAGAAAATTCTTATCCTGGGAGTCCCCCACAATTTTTATACTCGCTGGAATAACTTTCTTTTTGCACTCATCTTATCTAGCAATCAGAATATTGTTCAGTTTAAATTTTCCATTAAATCAAGTGTTAATTGAAGATTGTGAGACATATGGTATAAGAAAAATGGTTACAGTTAAGAATGTTTTGTCCACACAAATGCAACAAAAAATTCAGAAAATATTTCTGTATTTTTTTTTAAAAACTTTTTTTTTTTTTATAAATAACTTCCGTTATTTATGATCTTTTAGGAGGAAAAAAACATATTTACGAAATCAAACTAATTTTTCTTTTATCTTGAATATTTAAAAACTATCAAGATAAAACTCTAAAACTGAATCGAGCAGTCTAAATCTGAGTATTAAATATAAATAAGTACCTAACAATATATAAATGAAATTATAAATTATTTGATATACTAGCTTGTAGATAAATTGTTTCTTTATGCAGGTAGAAAAAGAACTATATAATTTATATTACCATTTATCTAAAGCATTAATGTCAATAATATTGTTTATTTATACATTCATTACCTTATAATTTAATATGTCTAACAATCTTAACTAGGGCTTATATTTGGATTAGGACTTATATTATAAGCACCCTGACAAATCATGCTAGGGCTTATTTTCTGGTTAGGTCTTATTTGGGGGGGGGGTACATGTTATGTATGTATGGTAGTTATGATTATTTAGAAAGTGAGTGAATATTTTTTTATTTTTTATATGTGGATGTGTTTGCTATGCAGGTCAATCTATAAAATACTTTTCAAGTGAAACCTATGCATTGATTTTCTGATTCATCAGAAATCAAGTAATAAGTAAATTAATTTTCTTAATGCTTGTGAATTATTAGATTGAAATTATACCCTTCTTTAAAATTTTTTTATTAGCTTTCAGTTCAATTTTTATTGTAATTCGCTACTAGAAGTGTCATGACATCATGATGCAGTTAAAATCCTATATGTGTGTGTAAGTATATCTATTCTAGTCATCTTTCCTTTAAAATGTCATTGAAATAATGTAATATGATATCCTGACATAATTAAAAATTGCAATGTCGAAGTTTGGTTAAATTGCTTATCTCTTAGAGAAAATTCAACAAAATTCTTTTATTTGTGCATTTTTCACCAGTCTGTCATAGTTGATTCATTGTAGCAATCTAACACAGTATATCTTTTTCAGTAGTCTGCATTCTGTTATGTTTTTATAAATATATAAAAACTAATTTTTAAGTTAAAGAGATTATAAATACATAACTGTCAGTTTTCTGTTTTATTCTGTTTTATCAGAATCATTCTTTAGCACTGAAAATGGGAAAGTAGTAAATAAATAAAACAGCCTTTAAATAGTCTACTGCAGAACCAAGACTTCTTCAGCAGACCTTTATAAAGAAATAGTAGAGAGTTAATTATTCACCAGACTTATCAATTTCTGGGTAGTGAGAATTTGAACAGTTATTACTTTTTATCCTTTGGCTAAGAATAGTTAAATACCATTAATGATGTTCTATTATGTATTTACTTATTGAATTATTTTTGTGTGTAATAAAATAATGTACTCTTTTTTACACTTTAAATGTACAACACCTTTTATTATTATCATCTCTCTTCCAATTTTGACCATTTAGCAATCTTCTTCAAAACTGTAATTGACATATGTATAATATTAATTACATTTTTATATGTGTAGGTTATATATATAATTTTCTTATAAAAAATTTCATGTATTTTTTTTTTTGTCTGTTATCTACTTATAAATATACATATTGCATGAAGGTATGCACGTCAGCTATATGTTCATACTTTTGTATTCTACATTTGTGAATATGAAATATTCATATCTATATATTTGTAATAACTTAAAAAAATCAAATTTTTTTTGATATTTAAATCAAAATAATAATATGTCATCATCCAAATTAATATTAACAATTTAGGTATTTTATATGAACTGTTGATGAATACAAATGTATGCATATGCGTAATATATATATATATATATTTGTATATAGCTGTTAGATAAAAGAAAAATACATTTTATAATTTTTTGTATATGCTTAAAATATTAATATAAATATATTTATGTAAATATGTGTGAATATATGTTATAATTAATACAACCCATTTGTCAATTACAGCTCTGCTGAAGACTGCTATACAGTCAAAACTGAAAAAAGCAACAGCAATAAATAAAAGGTTTATATTTATTAGTGTATAATGAAGTAAGTGAAAAATTTAAATTTTGAAGTAAATATGAGAATTACTGAATTTCATGAAAGTAATTTTATTAAATTAAAAAAAAGAACTTGAATAATCTCTAATACTTCTGTTAATGTACATCTTGAATAAAAGGCATATCAAATTGAAATAATATACTTCTAGTTATTGTTCATGAAGTGTATGTGAATGGAATATAAATTTCTTGGATTTGTATAAAATAAAATTATTTATATAAAACTAATTCTGTTAGGTATATTAGGAATTGTAGGAATATCTTATTGAAATAAATCACCAGATAAATTTTAACATAATAGTTTAGATGATATATTTGTTTTAAATAAATTATGCAATAAATGTCTAATTGTTAGAAGATCTATTAGTAAAATTCATTTGAAATTATAAGTCAAAATATTCATCAACATTTTAACAAGTATTTAAAATTATCTTTTCATTTTAAATATTTATATGAATTTAAATATGTAGTTTAATTTAATTTGATGAAATTTAATTTATTAAATATAAGTTTTCAAAATATCACAAGAATTTTTAAACATAAAAAAAATTTGATTTTGAAATTTGATCACCAATAAATGACTCTAAATCAAATGAGTTTTATATCCTTTCAAAACACTGATAATTTATAATATAAATTTAAATATAAAATTTAGTCTCTGGTAAGCAAATTAAGTGAATCCAAAACAAGCATGCATACACTATTCTCATAGTCTAATAAAATCCTTTGAAAAATAAAATGATTAGATTTAAACTTCATCAAATGACACTAGCATATTCCATATTTCACTGATGACGCTAGATGCAGAAACCGGTCTGGGGTTGAGGATATTCCCAAAGCTTGTTAAGAGCTTGTTTTGCAGGCTCTATATATAACATCCATATTTCATGTAAATTTGTTCCAAAAAAATATCTTCATGAATTATTGAACTTATGAATATTTTATCTGCTTATCTAAAAAAATGTCAACTGCATTTTGTAATTGATATATTTTGAACCATATCAAATACTTATTCGATAGGAAAATAAAATTAATGCATTGTTAGAAATCGAAAACAATTCTAAAAAATTTTATTGCATTGCATAGTTTGATTTAAAGCTTATACCTGCAAAAGAAAAGCATGATGTAAAAGAAGTTGAGTGTCATTTTAATACAATTAAGTTAGTGAATAATTTTTAAAACTTTACTATCATTTACTATTAATTGTTGTTTTTAGAAAAAAATTAAACTTTAATTTGTTAGTAGTAGCATTCAGGTTAGTATATAGACAGAATTTCATGTAGTATTATTCTCCTTTTTATTTCAAGTACTGCTGGAGAGACAGTTACTACTAGCATGAGAATAGAACTAGGGACTTTTAGATTTAATTGAATTTACAGTGATTTTCTAACATATTAGCTTATTCTTTCGAAGATAATAGTTGATAGAAATTTCATGTACTTATCTATGGGAATCCTCTTGATTTCTTCATTTTTTTTCTTAAAGATATTATTGATGAGTGGTTTATAAACATTAGTTTCTTACACTAGGTTGACTTATAATGATTTCTGGAGTAACCTCATAAGTCAATATAAATCAACTTAGTATGAGAAACCATAATATTTGGAAATCATTCATTAACATTACCTTTAAAATAAAATGGAAAACTAAGGAGAACCATCAGAGTCAAGTATATGAAATTTCTTCTGACTATTGCCTTTGACAGGATAGTCTAATTGGTTAGATTGTTATCTTATATTTAATAGTCACAAATCTAAAAGTTGCTGGTTTGATTCTCATGCTAGTACTATCACTGATCAGGCTGGCAACACCAGAAGTAGAGAGGAGAATAATCCCACTCAAAATATACTAATCAGTGTGTGATATTACTAACAATTGAATGTATCTGGGAAATTCAAATAAGTTTGAATTTTTCTAAAAATATTTAATAAGTAATATCAGATGTTCGAAATAATCCAACATATAATCACAACTAAAATACCATCATCACAAAGTTTCAGATAAACATTTATTATGTGATCATTCAAATAGCATCATGATATATTTTCGTTAAAATAGTCATCTTAAATGAAAATTATAGACTTTGTAGCAAAGAAAATGAAACAAATTCTCTATACTTAACAAGATGATTTTTGTCATTATGGCTTTTTTCCTGCCTTTCCTCTCTCTTCTTTCTTGATATTTAAGTTCTCACTCAATCATTTAATTACTACTAAAGATGCATGCTGTTCTTAATTTAAAAACCTCTATACTTTTGAAGTAATTGTTTTTTATTATAAGACTTAATCATATGTAAATAAGCATTTATTTTTATAGCGCTATGTTTTATAAATTGTAATACATTAAAGATCAGCCTTTTCAAGCTATTGTGCATGCGCTTTTTACGAGTATTAGTAATAAATGAATACTTTCATTCCAACACAAGATATAGTATTTATGAAAGAATAAAATGAATCCACTTATTCTTTCCAACCCAAATGCTTATATTTGGGCAAATCTTAAGTACTGGAAATGAAAGCGTGAGTATACACCATTCACTTTAAATTACTGTTTACAATGTCTGAATGAATGACGTCGACGAAATTATCTAGAATTTACTAAACGTCACTCTCAAATGAAACTTAAACATATGTAAATAAGCATCGTAAACAATAATTTAAAGTGAGTGGTCTATCCTCGCACTTTCATTTCCAGTACTTAAGATTTGCCCATATATAAGCATTTGGATTGGAAAGAATAAGTGGATTCATTTTATTCTTTCATAAATACTATATCTTGTGTTGGGAATGAAAGTGTTAATTTATTATTAACACTCGTAAAAAGCGCATGCACAATATAAGACTTAATGTATAATTTGTAATTTTTTTGTCACTTTCTTTAACTTAAATGTTAGTTGATTGTACTTCAGTTTTAAGTTAGTTTTTTTTTTTTTCCATATGTCATAGTGTCTGCCGGGTGGTGAACCCACAACCATCTGCAACCATCTACTTGCTTGCAAGGTGGCTGCACTGACCTCTCAGCTAACAACGATTGACAGTTTTAAGTTAGTTTGAAGAAAGAGTAGAATCAGATGAAGAATGTTGTTCTCAATGCAAAACTGATGATAGCTTGAGAAAATTCCACTCATTATAATTGGTAAATATATAAAAATAAAAAAAACTAATTGAAGCTGCTTTCATGAGTTGGTTTCTATTGGATTAAACTGCATAGTAAACAATTAGTCTCTACATTTCTAATCACCAAAAGATCTAAAAATTTTAACTTACCAAAATCTAACCCCCCTTCTTCTAACACGTATCTTATAGAAGGATCAAAACAATTAAACTCATTTACAAATTCCTTCAATTTATCACTCTCAACTACAAATAAACAATCATCTACACGTCTAACAAATAATTTTACATATAAACAATTCTTTTTTAATAATAATTTCCTCCTCCATATAATTAATATAAACTGAACAAACTAAAGGAGAAATAATATAAACTATTATCCACCCTTCGATGTTATAAAAATTACCCTTATAAGTAAAATACATAGAATCTTCTAATAATAAAAGCAAATCTTTAATTACCTTAATTTTATTTTTTGATAAAGAACTTTTTTTAATCAATACAGACATAGGAACATCAATACTGCTTAACCTATTAATGGACAGATACATATTTTCAATATCTAAACTGCCAAATACCCAATTACTTTCCATTTTAAAATTATTAATCTCATCAAAAGCCTCAAAAGAAGAAGAAACTGTGTAATGACCAAAATCAACAAATTGTTTTAAAAAATCATTCAAGAATCTAGAAATACCCTCTACAACACTACCCGTAAAATCAAAAATAAATCTTAAAGGAAAACCATCTTTATGAGTCTTAATATTCACAAACATCTTAGTTGATATGAAATCATTTGGATAACATTTTAAATAATCTACTCTATTAAAAATTTTTAAATTTACAATTTTCTTCATAATATCTATCAACTTTCTTTTAATCACATTACCTGGATCTTTATCTAAAAACATATATTTACCATTATTTAATTCTTTATCCATTTTCTCTTTGAATACATCCCCTTTCATAATGACACATCTATCAGCTTTGTCTTCTCTTTTGTTAAAAGTAGAGAATTAAGATCTATAATTAAACCTGATAGCTATCAGTATGTATCTCATAAAGTAGCTGCTTTAAGGAATTATTGTCAGGAATAATAAATTAAATAATTCTAGTGGGGTAGCTTTGTTTCAGAAATGTCAATTTTATAAAGATTACTTGAGGGTTGGTTACTCTGATAAATTTGTTAAAAGTATTTTATTTAATAGTAATATTTGTAAGGATGTAAAGGATAGAGAAAAATAAGATTTTATTTCTTTGCCATTTAAATTGTCTTCTTATAAAATTGTATGTAAGAATAGTAAATTGTTTGGAAATAAGAAAATTGCTTGGAAAAGGGGTGTTACATTGAATAATTTATTAAATAATACAAAGGAAATTTTTGATAGAAAGACTATTCCTAGTGTAGTATATTTTATCCCTTGTTTTTTTTTTTTGTAAGAAGGTTTACATAGGTCAGAGTAGTTTGAGTTTAAATGAAAGGATAAAGGTTCATAAAAGTAGAGTTAAAAATAGATATCTTAGTTCTGCTTTGTATGTCCATGAAAAAGATACAGGCCACACTATTAATTTTGATGGAGCTAAGGTTGTCTTCTTTGAGAGAAATGAAATCAAAAGAAGAATTAAAGAATCTTTATTATTGAAAATATATTATTCTGAAGCAATTAACTTATTTAAGAGTTCTTTTAATATTAAGGGTGGATGGAAAGTAAATGGATTTGTGGGTAATGTTTAATATTATATATATTGTTAGTTTTTTTAGTTCTTTACACTTGAGAAGTCTGCTTGTAACAGTGAAACCTTTGGTTGTGTTTTAATATTAATTTTTTGCTGGTCTGGTTGAATTTTGGATTTAGGGTAATTTTAATTATATATTGACTAGTTTAGCTTTGTGCTTGTAATGTTTAAAGTAAGGAATTAAAAAGTATCTTTGTAACTTTGTTTAAACAATTCAAAATACAGCAAAACTCTCCATATAGTAGTGCCATCTTGTGCTAACAAGAGCAATCAATGGATGCCAGAAGGCTTGTGCATAAAATCCCTATCTAGTGCCTACTCATCCAATATCCCCAGACTAGTTTCTGGCTTGTGGCCTTCATCAGTGAGGAGCCTTGGATCATGTGATGTTTAGTGGTGTAACTTTGTATATTTAAATATTTTACTAAATGTAATTATTACAACAATAAAAAAAAAGCAAACATAAAATTATATACATTTAATGAAATAAAATAAATTAAATTGCACATAACATGTGGAATATCTATTGATTAACATTAAAATATATGTTTAAATTAATACTAAAATTTTCGTCTACTAAAACTATTGTGTAAAACTAGTTACTTAATAAAGTGGAAATAAATTAAAACATCAATTAAATAATGAGAAATAACTAAAAAGTAAAATCTGATTACATGTGAATTCAATTGGCAATAATTATCCAATAATTTAATTCTGGAAGGATCTAATATTTTTTTTAAAAAAAACCTTAATAGCTAATAAAAAATCTTCCACCTGGATAAAGATAAGACAGATAGATTACTCCAGAAAACAAAAGAAAACTATTTAACCAGGGGAAAAAAAGAAAGCATCTTTCTCTTCTTCTCTTGTGTGTTCGCATAACTGGGTTGCACACCAATGTGATGCAGCATATCTTGGCTCTTGAAGGTACTCAAGCCGATTAGGGATCAAACAGATCGCTCTGATCTTATTATGATTTATATGTGCCTCAAGAACCCCAGAAGTAAAGATATTTGCCAGAAACTTAGGTAAATAGTGACTTGACTTTAGGTCAACATGGGTGTGACAATAATCTCGGCTTCTGGGGGGCCTTTTCCCTCCTCCCCCCCTAAATTTTCATTTGGTGGGAGGGTTGGGGGGTGGGGGTTGGGGGAGGTTGGCCCTTTTCCTATAAGGGTGGAGAATTTTCTTATTTTATATCTCTTCTAACTTCTTGTATTATTTTTGGGAGGTGGGATCTGGCCCACCTGTTGGTTGTTGGTTATGCTTATATTCGGGATTTTGGTGTTTTTTTACTTTTTTACCTTTGTGGGTTTTGGGTTTTTGGGGGTTTGGGGTGGGGGGGGGGGGGGGGGGGTATGTGGAAGTTCTTTGTCTTTCTTTTTTTTTTTACTTTTTTGGATCAGGTATATTTTATCCTTTATTTTTTTATTTTATATTTTAGTTTTTCCCTTTTTTTTGTATATTTTTTTTTTGTGTTTGTTTGGGTGTGGGGGGGGCTTGTTGGGTTTGTGGGGATGTGGGGGTTCCTTTGTCTCCGGGTTGTTGGGGCTTTTTCCTCCTCTTTTTTTTTTTGGTTGGGGGGGTGGGGGGGGGGGGGGGTGGGGGGGTGGGTGTTGGGGTGTTATAATGTGGGGTTTTTTTTTTTTTTATTTTTTGTTTTTTTGTGTATGTGTGGGGGGTGGTTGGGCGTTTTTGTGGGTTGGTTTGATTGGTTTTTTGTGGATTTTTTTTTTTTTTTTTGTTTTTTGGGTTTTTGGGGGTGGGTGGGGGGGGGGGGGGGGGGGGGGGGGGGGGGTGGGGGTTTTTTTTTTTTTTTTTTTTTTTTTTTTTTTTTTTTTTTTTTTTTTTTTTTTTTTTGTTTTGTGGGTGGGTGGTGGGGGGGGGGGGGGGGGGGGGGGGTGGGGGTGGGGGGGCAATTAAGTATTAAGTGTATGATTAAGCAAGGGACTAATACTTCCTGGAAAGTGTCTTAAGGAAGTGCATAGTGTGGAATTGAATTGATATGTATTCATATTGTAATCTATGTATAGCGTATAACTATATACATATCTATATTACTAGAATTATATTGTTCTGTATTAAAATTAGTTTAGAAAAGTGATCTGGAGTGACTTTACTGAAAAGAGAAATAATGTAGAAATCATAATGTAGTTTTACCTGAAGGAAGGTTAAGATTAAGACATAGCAACATGTAAATAACAAATATGTTAATTGTCAATGTGACAAAAAGAGTATATATTTATATAATACAATATTATGCTTTCACTGCAGTATGTTAAAATGCTCTGAGTCTGGAGTAGTATATTGAAGTATTCTCAACTGTTAATAGTTTTATATATTTATTCTGTGTTGAACTTTGATGTTAAGGTATTTTTATATACATATAATAAATAAAAACAGGACAAACAAAAATGAAAGACATATATTAAAGCAAAATATATATTTGCTATTAACTTTACAGAAAAAAAAAAGAATTACATATAATAATAAATAATAGTATTATTTATTGCATGTATGTAGCACTATTATACATAGGCACATTAGTGAATAGAACCTCATGTCTGCTTATATATATATAATTAAAGTAGATGTTAATGAATTTAAACATCTTGTACATATAATTATTGATTGACAACTAACTAATAATCACATGGGACGTATAGAGACTTTTGCCTGTTTTAATAGCTGACTTAATTAGAAAGATATCATTTATGTTGTGACAGTCAGATGATGTATGTTGATTTAACCCAGTTCGAATACTAGGCGAAAGTACCTCAAGGCCAACCATACGCGAGATATTAAATCAAGAATACTATGGACCTCTGCCCTATTCGTCTAGTCTCGAAGCTATTATGAACCGAACAACACTATCTGAGCCACACATAAATTATTTTTCAACCGGCCACAAAGCTTAGCAACAGCGGTAGAGACATGGACGGGAAATCCTAAGGAGCTAAATAGTTAAATGTGCAAAAGTACTAAGAAATATGTGTTTTGCGTTATGCGTGCCTGGATCATTAGAAAAGTAAAATAAAGCATTAAAATAAAATTAGGAAACTCAAGCTTTTGCTAGTTAAATAATATGTTTAATTAATGGCTTTAAAATATGAATAATGATTTAATGGCCTCCGCTATTCCTCTATAATTAATGAAACAAAATAATTAGACAATAAAAACGGATTAATATGTTTGCGGTCTAAATCTTTTCCCAATTTTAATAAAATTGTCAACTCGATCTTCTCGATAAAGTCCAATAAAAAAAAGGATCTTTCGCAAAGCATTTCTAATTGCTTTGCGCTCAAAACAGTGTTTAAAAATTATTTAAAACGTATATAGTTAAATCAGAGATACGTAAAGCTAATGGCGGACAAAAGAGGCGTTATCAAAGAGATCAAGTTGGCACACAAAAGAAACTGACTCGTATTTAATTAACAAACATAAATAAAATTGGAAAGAGATTTTAAATGAACAAAAATTAACTATTAAACTTAACCGCAATGGGATATTAAATATTTACACAGGTTAGTAAGGAAGAATAGCGAAGGGAAAAAGGTTAAATATAGATAGATGATCACACAATATATATATATTTAAGGTTAGTCTAATAAAAATGGTTACATAGCAAATACATATAAATTCACTGAAGCAATTAGAAAAAAAAATGAACAAAAGGTAGCATACGAAATAGTTCAATAGAGGAGATACGATTACCGTCCTTTTTCCTTGGTCATGTTCCCTACGGCGTTCGTGGCTTGATCCGACCGTCGAGATGTAGTTGTCCGGACAATGAAAATATGTAGTATAGTTTCACGAAAAGTTCTCCAGACACGGCACAGAGTTCAGATGACTATTGAGTGGATATTAAGGCATTTTGAATGGTATTCCGGAACCTCGGCGATAGGCAAAGCTATTTATTTGCCTAGCCGAGCATAGTAGAATCTATCAAACTTATATGATTTTTAGCTTGAGCAGGTTCAAACTTCTTCATGATTTGTAGACGATAATTGTAGACTTTTGGGAATAAAATCACAAACAAAATCTGACAGAGTTCTCCTAAGAGAAATCTGAATGCACCTTGCAATAGCAGATCTGAATGAAACTTGCAATAGCAAAATCTTGAATCAACCTTGCAATAGCAAAATCTGATATCACTCTTCCAATAGCAAAATCTGAATAATGTGAATTCTTCAAAAAGAAAAATCTGAATAATCAATCTTTTGTTCTCCCTTCTATTTATACCCTCTCTGTCAGCTACCTTCTATTGTTTGTATGATCTGAGACCTTGATAAGCCTCCCCATGCTCCTTTGTTTCAAAGCAACACTTTCTAAAAATAACTTTAACTTTTTTACTCTAACTTTCTTACTTCAAAGTTTGAATTCTCTTAATTAAAAAGAAAGAAGAGCAGGCCATCTTTAATTACACTTGAATGGCTCACTAATTAAAACTACACATTCTTTTAGAGAATGTTGGCAGGCTTATCTCAAAATCAAATCATACTAAATATTTTAACAAAATTTTAACAACAATATATTATTATTTTTTTTAGTAGAATAAGCATTTTATTTCAGCAGAATTTTGCATTAACTCATATATATACGCTAGATGTATATATATGTTTGACTAATAGGTTAAGCAATTATTATTAATAGAATGACATTTATTTAAAACAAAATATTTAAATGTAATACACATTTAATAAGCATAATTATTTTTAACTCTAATGCAAAACCCTGCTGATATTGGACTATAAACTTAATTTAGGTCTACAATATTAATCAAGTTTATAGGAAGATGTGAAGCATGGATTGGACTTCAGATCCATTGCTTCAATGTTAATTATTCTTTTATAAAGTAGTAAAGAATGATTTTAGAGATTTGCTTTTATATTGTAGGTTACTAGAGTTTCTGATGAATTCCAGCATGATCTTCAAGTACTTTGTCTTACTATCCCAGAAGAAGACTATCTGTCTGTCACTAGCTGTCAAGAAATCGCTTATAATGGTGGGAACAGTTTGAGATTAAGAGGCTGTTTTAGAAGCTATGACAGCATTATAACTTTTAGGTAAATAATTAATCTTCATGGCTCATTTATTAAGATGAATCTGTAATTTAATTGTTTTATTAAATAAACTAAAGAGAATTGATTAATATTTAGTTAACATTGAAAAAAAAAAAAGTTAAAATATAATGTTTTATCATCTTTAGGTGCTATGATTTTTAGGATTTTTACTATATTAATATTTATTGTGTCCCCTAATTTTGAAAACTTTTAATTTATATTTTAAACTAAATATTTAAAAGCAATATGTTGGATCACTACAAGAGAAATCATGGCCATAATATCTTTATAAATAATATATCTGTTTACCATATGTAATATAGAACTTTTATTACGAATAGTAAGTAAGCCTGATTTATTAATGAAAACTATAAAAGTATTCTTTGTGTTACAATTTAAACTATTATAGGCTTACCAATCTAAGAATGTGGATAATTTCAATAAGAAACAATTAATATATGTGGATATTAAATGTATATGTATATATTATATGAATATGAGTTTCCAGTATGTTTTGGATTTGGAGATTATGAAAAGGCATTTGATTCTATAAGCATTTCTCCAGTGATTAAAGCATTGGATCATCAAGATATAGATCCAGAATATTATCATATTCTGAAAAATATTTATAAAAACATGACAGCAACTATTATGTTTTATAATGACACTAGAAAGATTAATATAAAGAAGGATTTACTACAGAATGACTCCATATTTCCAAAACTTTTTACAATAGTTTTGCATGAAGTATTTTGTGGATTGAAATGGGAAGCTAATGGAGTGAAAGTAAATGGAGATTATTGATTTAAAGTCATCTAGATTTGTCAGGTGATGTAATTATTTTTGCAAATAATGCTTTAGAGCTTCAGGAAATGGTGCAAGAGTTAGCAAATAAAAGTAAGAAAGTATGACTAAAGGCAAAGGTTAAAAAAACTAAAGGAATGTTTAGTGGAGTTTCTCAAAAGAAGAAAATAAAAATTGATAATGATGAGTTAGAAGAAATTAATAACTACAAATAACTTGATCAGATTATTTCTATGGATGGAAACATAATGGATGAAATTAATCATAGAAATAAATTTAGTTGGAATACTTTTGCTAGAAGTAACTTAATATTAAAAAGAAATATGCCTATGTGTTCAGGCCACTCAATGATGTATGGAAATATCCATTTTAGGAGTAACAAAAAGAAATCGAAAATGCACAGGTGTTATTGACATCATTGAAAGAATTAAGAGGCTAAACTGAACATATTGCTAGAAGAGATGACAATAAATGGGCAGTTGAAATCTTAAGCTGGATTCCAAGAGATTTTAAAAGTCCTAGAAAGAGACCAGATGTGAAATTGATAGATGAAATAAGGAAATGTGCTGGGGTGATGTGGAGATTGGAGAAAATGAATTAAACTTGTAGATACCTACATCCTGTGGTAAATTGATAATGATTGAAAATGATGATGATTATTATATTATGTTTTAATAATTTTAATATCCACTTAAATAAACAATGATTATTAAATATGTAGTGCTGAGAATATATTATCATTTTATAAAAGAATATATTCAGAAACCCTGTTAACCAAGTTCAACATTTTCTTCCTATTTCTTACTCCTTAATACTAAATCATTCTTTCAGCCCATTTTCATAAAATCTTTCATTATAAAGACCTAAACAAAAATTCACAAAATCTTTATCTCTTTTAATTTTTTCCAAATTTTAACACTGATTATCATGTATCTATTTTAATATTCTGTGCTTCAAAAATAAATGTTTAATATTCTTTTTTTTATTTCCATTTAAACTATATCTATAATTTAAATACTTATTCCATTTTGTTATTTTTTTTGGCATGTAAATGTCCTATCCTTGCTCCAAATATTAATAAGTTTTCTCTAATATTTCTTTAATATTTTATTATTTTGTTACTCTTATATAATTCCAACGTAGTTTTTAAAATTCATATTCGTTTTCTATGCCTCACATTTTTATTAACAAATGTTTCTATTTTGTTTTTCTGCCCCTCATAATTATTTCTCTGAAGAAATGTTTTTATTATATTTATCCCATTATTTATATAAATATACTGTGATGTGAAATTTGATGTCTTGATAATTTTTGTAATAATTAATTTCCAAGTATTATTAGTCAAAAATTTAACAACAAAATTTTTAATCAATTAATTTCACTTTTTGTATTTTTCTATAAAAAGCAGTAATTGTTTAGTAGTATGATTTGGTTCAGAAAATTAATACTATAAGCAACAAAAGTCATTTGGTATTTTGATCAGTTCTCAGATCATACCAGACAATAGTGATACAATATCCTTAGTTTTGTTTTTAGACAATGAATGATTACACCAATAATTAATCTATCAAGAACTTCACGTTATTAACAATTTCTACAAACTTCTTATTCTAGAACAACAGCTGATGTATCAACAACTACCCCTATAATTATCCTACACCATTTTCTATTAACTCTAGTCAGTATATCAAATAACATTAACTACATAACAACTACTTTGCATCAATAACTATTTTTAACATAACTATCATTATTATTAATAATTATTTTGCAACAACTCTGTATCTTTAGTAACCTTCATCTCTACAAATATATTTGCTACAAATTTAATATTTAAGTATTTAAATTTTGTTTTTGTTTTTTTTTTAAAATAATAATCATGAAATTAATTTTTTATAGAGAATGCTCTAATTGGTGATATTATTATTCAAAATTTGATTGTAATTCAAAGCCTTTTTGGTATGTAGTAGTTATGCTAGAACCATTTGACATTGATTAGCAATTGCCATTTGTTTATTAAGTGTGTGGGATGAAGAAAACATGAAAATGAGTTGAGATTGGAGCTTTCACAACAGTTCTTTAAATATTTTACTTAACACTTGCAGTTGGCATTTTCATATGCAAAAGAAATTCATAAAAATTTAATCAGTAAATAAAGACACATAAAAAATTTATGAAAAAAATGAAACAATGAATGATTTATTTTTAAAAAAGTTTCCTGATTAGTATCTAATCTATAAAACTGATATAACCTGGTTCCTTATGGATATTGTCCAGAAAATTAGAGCAAGATTTTCTAGATTATTAATAAAATTTTCATCATTAAAATACAAAAAAAAAAAAATATTATTTTTTCTAGTACTTTTGTTAACCTATCTGGACAGAATTTATTTGATATAACCATTTAAATATTTTACTCAATAAAGTTAATTTTTTTTTTTTTAAATAAAAAAGATAATACTATTCAACTAGAATTAATTATTTTAGTAAAAAAAAAAAAAATCCATTTTGAGAATCAATAAAACAATATCATCTAATATTCTTCTTAGTTGAAAGTATTATAGTTTATGCTTTGATATATAGTAAATAAGTACTTTCTTTTTCAGGTTATTTAAATGTGAACTGAAGTTGATTGAACCAGTTCTTTTTACTTATACATACAAGTCTGCAAACCCTATTTGTGTCACCCTAGGTCTTACCATTGACTATAAGGAAATACTTCTTTTAAATGAAGAAACTAAAGATGAGAAAATTCAGCCACTGCAGAAAGAAAATATAGCATCATTTGCAAAATATGGAGTCAACATTCATAGAGATCTTGAGAACGGATGGATTACAAAGTAAGTAATGTTTTTTATAATTAATCATAAAGATTATTGATACATTCTTTTCTGAAAACTATTTAATGTAATAACACATTTTACATGTTTACATACTATCATTTATATACATATGTCTCTGTGTGATTTTGAAATAGTAAATCAGTTCTTTGAATTGTACAAAGCTAAAAAATTTCACAAAATTCTATTAATTTTATATTACACATTGCAAAATATTTATATTACATTACAATATAAATTCTAGAATTCTAAATCTTTGTGTCATTTTTCTCATCCTTTTTTTGATTTTAACAATAAAATATCATAAACTTGCCATTTGAATTGAAATCATAGTTCACATTAATATCAAATTTGGATTAATATTACTATCACATTGATGCAGCCAATTAATCATTCAGGGATTTTTTCTTATTTCCGATTCAACAATTGCTAGCTTGGAATTTCATTGTAAAACAGTGTATATAAAATTAACTACATTAAAAAAAAGCTACTTCAGAATGTGAAATATTACATGACTATTTCTGCTTACATTTTGCATGCTTTAATTCTTTTTACGCTACTTTAATGCCATCTAGTGCAATTATGTTCATATTCCAGTTTAGTTTCTAATTTATGATTTTTGTCAGTGAGGAGTTTAGTCCTTCTAATAGAAGCCATATCTTACAACCTTCTTTTACTTTTTTTAAATATCAAGTTAATAGTTTTTAAATCCATTTTTTTACTAGTATGCTAAACTATATTAAGGCATGTAATTTGGCATAGTAGTTTTATGCTAAGATAAACAGTAATTATGCAAGTCATCTTTAATTTGCAGGTAGTTATTTTGAAACATTATGATTTATAATCAAGAATTTGTGAACTATACGTAACCATTTGAAGAAGAGATTGAAAATTAATTTTAGTATTGTGTCTGAAGAGATTATAGTTAAATGGGAATAAATGAATAATTATATTTAGTTGTTCAATTAATCTCAAAGCAAATGAAGTAAAATATATAAATAAAAAAATTAATATTTAGTAGACTCAATATTATTATATTTAGAAGAAATATGTATTACACTTTAAAAGAAAATCATTTAATTATTTTGTTTTATGGTTATAAAACATGAATTCTGAATTCAAAAATAAAACAAAAAATATGAGATAGAAAAAATATGGAAAGATTTTTGTTAGAAATAATCAGAAAGAATAGAAAAGAAATGAATGGTTTCAACTCCTAATAGTATTTCTGATGGCTTGGATTCATATAAAGAAAAAAATGAAAAATTAGAGCATTTTTGATAAGATACCTAGGATATTCTGAAAAGAGATCTGCTTTAAGATGGGACAAAATAAAGAACTTGGCTGAATCATTATGAGAGTAGAAATCAGTCATATCTTTTTTATATAATTAACTAATAAAATATTTTCAATCAGCTATCAAGAGCTGAAAATGATGATAATGATCTACTGTATAAATACATAGAAAATGAAACAAGCATATGACAATTGTGATAAATTAATCCAAATCTTTCATTACATCATTGTAATTCTAAACTTCATTGAACTGTTTTCACTCCCAGAACCATTTCTTGATTAATAAATGGGTGTGGTTTTTTTTCAAGTGATTTTGTTTGTTTGGCTTCCTATTTGTTTGCATGATCCTGAAGTTTTATAAAAAAAATTTCAAATACACTTCTAATATTTCTGCATTGTTAGTGATTGTAGCTAATTATATTTTTTGAATGACATGCTAATATAACCATAATGATTAAGTTGTTTTGAAACCACTGTTTTTGATTATAAACAAACTTTGTCTCAAGTTGATCCAATGATTATGCTTGCCCTCATTATTAGTTTTTATATTTGGGTTTTCAGAAAAAAATACGTGAGCTTTATGATGTACTTTAGGATTTTATAATAAAGTAAACTTGTAATATAAGCTGCATCAATATAAACTACTTTAGTTATAAACAAAGACTAAAAACTAAATTGCAATACTTTTTTCATCTCAGAATGCTGTATGCAATCACTTTATTAATAACATTTCTAGAAGTTAAATTGAAAGTACATACATTTTATTTTTCACTTTGGTGTGATAGAATATTCGCATAATAAAATGGTTTTTAATTGTAAAGCCATAAATTTTATGAAATTTAATAAAATTTGAACAATATCTTTCTTAGCTTGTTGAGTACTAGGATGTCATATTGAATTTTAAAAACAATGTAAGCATGATTTGTATAATACTTTCAGTATAAATACATTAAATATAAAATTATATATATTGTTAGAAAGAGCAAATATGAAAGAATGTAGTAAAGCTGAAAAATATAATCATTACCTTAAAAAAATAAGACTTTTAATACTTTTACAAGTACTTATTTTTACATAGGTTCACAATTTATTATTAAATATTGAAATATATATTGGATGGTGACTTCCATTTTTACTAGCTGACCCAGATTTTATTCTTCCATGCAGATAACTGCTGGATATATATTTTTTTGTAATGGGAAAAAATACTATTTAACAATAAGTATTGTATATCGGATATTACACAAAGAGAACTTTAATAAAGTATAATTTATCAAAAAATAAAAATTAATTTTAAACTTGCAAAAAAAATTAATATATAATATAAAAGAGCAAAGAGAAAAAGTGACCAGATGAAAGACAAAAGTTTTTTCAGGGTTTATGTGTATCACAGGTAGGTGGCTTTATTTTAGAAAACTTAGGATCAGTTGTGATAATAAATATGATTATAAGCATAACATGCAAAAAATTATATTTGTATAAAAAAGTAGGAAAAATACCCATAGATTGCAAAAAGTGAAATATAATTGCTTATATGTAGATGACAAAGTTATATGATTCAGATACATATTATAACAGACATATTTGTAGCAACAGAAATGACCATGGAATAAATTTGATTTTTCATTATAATCATTACTTTTGAAAAAAATTTAGAGATAAAATTGTTTATAGAATAGACAGAAAACAGACTTATTCTACAACACTAACAGATCATTATTTTGCAGCATTATACATTTTTTACATCAAGAAAAATATGAAAAATATTATATACTTATGGATATAGAAAATATTATCTCTGGAATTTCATATTTACAGTTAGATTCTAAATCCAAGGAGTTTTATATATATGTGCATCGGAGCACAAAACAGACTTATTGTAGATTATGAAACAATTCATTATTTTACAGCTTATTACAAATTATTTATATATAAAAGAAAAATATTTTATATTTATTGTTGGTAGAAATCTTTATTTATTTTGTTTCTAAGCCCTCTGACTTACATATATTTGCAGTGGATTTATATATTGCATTTTAGGAACAAAAAAAAATCACCATTCATTCTTTTCCATGAAGTTTAAAAAACAAAGAAGAAAAAAAGTAAAAAACTTCTTTTACTAAAATGTTTATAAAAAATGTAAGTTTTTTCATATAGGAAAAGAATATAATTACCATTAGAAAGCTGGTTTAATCTTTACCAATCACATGCTACATTGATTTAAATTCTCTGATTGGTTAAAATTCTGAAACTACATATCATGAGTCTTCATCTGATCAGTAAAATTTAAGCAATAAAATAAAAGGTATTGATTTATTAATGGCTAAAAATAAGAACTGTAAAATGTTGTTTTGTATCAGAAAGTTTAAAATTTGAAGAGTTGAAATTAAAAATGTAAATTGGGTTCAAGCAAGTAAAGATGATTACTGTATATAAGTTTTAAAATTGATACAGACTAAAAACATTTAAAAACTAGAAAGATTATAGTCTGTTGGTAATGAGACTGCCATTATTGGTTTTATAGAGGAAAATAAAATAAAAGATATTGTCCAGGGTTTGTTTAAATGTGATTAAAATCTGACACTTTGTTATTCATTTTATTTTAAAAAAATAAAGATATGATATAATAAATTTATTATTTTTATTTTTTAAACGAACTTGAATGAATAAAATTGCAGTAAATATATGTGTTAATGTGCTCTCTCAATTTATTATTAATAACTACATTATTTTTTTAAAAAAAATTCTCAATTCATATGCATACTATTATACTCATAAATAAGCAATATATATATGTGTGTGTGTGTGCATATTGAAAAATATTGTACACTTGCAGTTCAATTATGTGTTGTATTGTACCGGTCGAAACATGTTTATCCATCTAACATGAGCTGGAACTCACAAAATGTACTTTAAACCCAGTCAAGCCCGAGATTTAGGTCAGGGACCAGCCTGGATTCGAACCCACTCTCTAAGCCCCAGATCTAACACCTAATGAATAACATAATAGTGATGGCACATGAGAATTAACTTTAATCCGGCCCACTAGCAAAGTGGAGAAGACAATGAGACATCTATTAACTATGACTAAACTAAATATATATAAGCATGACAGTACTTTTGGAAGTGGAGAAAAGGAATTCGAACTACTCAAATAAGTTAGACAATAAAAATATAGTTTAATATAATGACAAATTATTATACATTATGACTTAATAATATACATTAGTGTGGGCGTGAATGAGTAAGCGGTAGATGATTACATAGGGTCATTCACGCTATTATTTCTCATATGCTCTTTTATTAGTTAAATAATATATACTATACATAAACAATATTAAGATGCCAATCGATTATTAGAAAGAATTACATAATATTGCTATTAACGCATTTGATTATATGATAAAATACTTGATGAAAATTATTTTAATTAGCGCTGGTAAGAAGAATGCTTTATTTTCCCCTAGGCAAATACTCTTAAATACAGTAATACATTACGACGGTGGGATTGTATAAGATTGAAATAAATTTAATTAATAAGACTAATAGTAGTGATACTCGGCATTTTATATATATATTTAAGCAGAGCACAATTTTAATATTAGATCATTAAAACTGGGTCATGAAGCAAAAGAAATAATAATAGGAAGAAGTTTGCGCTGCTGACATAATAGCCAAAAAATAACAGAAAAAATCGTGCTTCTGGACGAAAGACAAAGTAGATAGGCCTGCCGTGGACATCAGCAAAGTGCAGGCCCTTTTTTACGAAGAAAGTGGATAGGCATGGCGTGTGTCAGACTTAGGAAATCACCGCCAGAGGTCTTTTTATACAGAGAAAGTGGATAGGCATAGCGTGTACCAAACTTACAGGAATCACAGCCAGAGGCCTTTTAATATGAAATAAGTGGTACTGGGAAGATTAACTATTCTTAGGACAAGCCTTGACAAGAAATCTATGGTTTCAAACTTGTCGTAACCCCCAGATTAAGAAGCACATATATATAATCACGAAGATGAGCCGAATGTCAGTAACACGGTACAAATGAATCTCACTAACGACATTGAATAAGTTTTACTGCTTTAAAATAAATGACTCCTATTTGAATGCAATAATTTAGACAAATAATACACTATGCTGTTATAATATATATAGAGAGAGAAGATTTCATTTAATAAAATATACATGAAGATTTTATTTAGTAAAAGAAATATTAAGATTTACTCCCTTCCCTTTTCTGTTATTTAAAATAAATAAATCCCATCTTCGTTGATTTTACAATAACTGAAATATATATGTACTGTCTTTGATATTTTAAGAGGATGTAAAAATAAAACTAGCAGTTATAGAAAAAAACTAATTGGTCACCCTTTCAGAATTGAATAACATTTATAAAATAAATAAGATTTCAAAGCGTTAATTAGCATGAATTCTGGATTCACCCCGGATAGAAAATCCAGAGTTAAACAAATATATTTTTTATATTAAAACATAAATAAAATGTTGGCTTATAAAACAATCTGTCGAGTGTATTAATTAATAATGCGTTGTTTTAAATGGACATTAAAAACCTTAATTCATGAAAGTTTATTTAAAAAGAAGAAAAGATTTTAGAAATTCAGATCATCAGATTGTTTGAAATTGGCATATTAATAATAACTAAAATAGACATATAAAATTAAGTGATAAATGACTATAAATAAATGACCGCACCAAAATTAAAGAGAGAGAGAGCATATGAGAGAGAATTAAATTTATAGAAATTATTTGAGAGCAATTTACATATTATATATTAGAAATAAAGTTAAATGATACATTAGAGAAGAAGTCTTGATAATAAAGTTTGAGATTAGTTAGACTAGCTTTATTTGCGGCTTGAAAATTTACCTTGCACTATTTTAAGAGTTCATATTTTAAAGTCTGCTCATGTATGGCAATTGGTTCTTAAATAACAGCAAGCTTTTATTCAGCATTCCACAATTCTCCAGTCGGACTTTTACTTCATTCTATGGGAGCATGATATTATGGCAGTGGCAAATGATGACCCAACAGGGCTGAGAAGGGTGGTGGACTTACTACTACATCTTTTTAAGTTTCACAGTGATGTGTATCTGTTTACAATACAGTTCTCTCAGTAGTAGCTAATCTATTGGTGATGTAAAAACCGGCCATTTTATACTCTGCCCAGGTATTTCTGGAATGCTTTTAATTACTTAATTCATTGTTTTTGAAAGATGTAACTGTTAGATAACATCCAAAAATAAATTCAAATCTATTTCCAGATTAGAAATAGATTTGACAAAAATGTTTATAACAAAAGATTAATCTTAATCCCATTTTAAGTAAAAACTTTAATTAAAAATACCTTCACCAGATTAAAACAATAGTGTTTCCAACCCTTTAATTATTTTTAGACAATTAACTGTAGCATCTTCCATCTTGGATTTTATAAAATATACATTTTATTAAAAAAAAGTACTTTAAAAAGAAAAAGTTTAAAAATGACGTATAATAAAATATTTACAAAAAAATCAATATTTTGTTAGTATTTTGCTCCTATATATATATTTGAGCTGCACCTATGTACTTTAATAAAAAGAACTAATAATTAATAAAAGAGAATTAATAATAATTAAAAAAATTGTTAATGAAATGTTAAAATTTTATAACTTAAGCGCGCATCTCACATATATACACAAAAGATATATACATGACAAAAGGAGTGG
Source organism: Epiperipatus broadwayi (assembly GCA_028023455.1). Taxonomy (NCBI): domain Eukaryota; kingdom Metazoa; phylum Onychophora; class Udeonychophora; order Euonychophora; family Peripatidae; genus Epiperipatus; species Epiperipatus broadwayi. Next base: position 5,304,288 of record JAQFVV010012460.1, on the reverse strand, counting down.
GGTGGAATATAGGGTTTGAATACAGGTTAGTAGATGGAACTATGAAGCTCAATCTTAAGCTAAGATTGACTGCTTAAGTATTGGGATTCACAATTTATCAACAAAATGTCAGCTATTATACATGATGTGCAATGTATAGAGAAATGTTTGAGATAATTGTATTATGACCTTGATAATAGGGATGCTACCTTTTCTAGATGGATTTCAAAATAGAAGTTAATGTTTTTTTTTTAATAATTAATTAATAAAAATTTTTTTTGAAAAAGTTACCAATTTATCAAAACATATGTTAAGAAATTCAGAAAGAATTTATAATAAGCAAAACAGAGAAAGATTTGAATGTAATGTGCTTGAAGATTTTGATGCACTATAATGTATATTAAGTTTGAATTTGCAATTAGGAAAATATGGAAAAAGTTGGAATTGATAATTAGAAATAGAGTTGTGATGATAGGGCAGTATAGGAATGGGTTTTAAAAAGGATTGATGAAAATAAATGTAAGAAAGGTTGGAAGAACAGATTAATTATTTTAAATGACATTGATTAAGTGATGAGGTCAGAAAAAAAGTAAATTTAAAATTGCAAGAGTTAAATGGTTTTTCAATAAGAAAGATTATTTTATGAACCACCAAAATTTAAAAAAAGTGTTCAGAAATTAGTCTTGGGTAAAGAAAAAATAAAGGATGAGATGAAAAATTATTGAAAGCATTTAAATTATTGATTTGGAGGATTATGTTTAACATGAGTTGACTAGAAATATTGGAAAGATACAAAAGATTTATAAGAATATGATGATAATTATAATGAAGAGATAAAATAGAAGAAACTTCTAAAAGTTTTCTGTATTTAAAAGGAGAATGAAGAAATTATTATCATCATAATAAATTAACATTACATTTCAGTAGAACTAAGCTAGTTTTACCTAAATTTGAAAAAATCAGCATTGTGAATTTTAAAAATAGTATACAGTTGTTTGGAATTAATAATCCAGAGTGTTAGAGTGAAAGATATATTTTGTAAAGAAAAGTTGCAACAAAAGGAGTGTGAAATAAAACAAAGCACAGCAGCATGTGAAATGATGGAAGTTACACGATTAGTTTATTATATTATTTGATACAGCATTAAACAATAATTATTCATGATACTGGTTTGAAGTAGTTTTGACAACTATTAAATTTCTATAAATTTTGAAAGACATATTTAAAAACTAAATGATAGCATTATTATAAATATAATAGATTTTATTATACATATTTACGTTCCTATGTATGTAATAGGTTTTTTATATATATTTTTCATGTTTAGAGCATTCATGGTTAATGTGGAGACAACTATAACTGAAATATCTTTAAACTGTCGTCAACTTTCTGCACATGAGCAATTAAAATTCTACTTAGGAGAAATTAGAGTAAGTTTATAGGAAATAGGTATATTTTATTAATTTAGCAATTGTAAGTTAAATACTTTGTATCAGTGTGCTAATTATTAAATTACTTTGTAAACATTGCAAGATTTAATGAGAAATATAAGCAACTGTAACTGACTAATTCAGAAGTGTAACTGTAATAAACAAGAATTCATTTTAAAATTGTTTAGAATCAAAGGTAATTGAAGAACTCATTACTGATATATAATCTGTTGAACATGCTCAGAATAATACCAGATTAAGATATTAAACCAATTATGAAGTTGTTGTATGACAAATTTTATTATTGAATAGCCCAATAATTCTTTTTTTAAAAAAACTTTTGAAGTAGACATGACAATGATATATAATAATAATGATTTTTAAATGAATAGTAATCCCTATTGGATCTTTTTAATAAGAAAATAAATATCTTCTAAATAATCAACTTAATGTTTCAGAAATGAAAAAAGCTGAATATATTAGATTCAGAGACAGTCAAGTCATTAAAAATTGAAGAGATAAATATGTACAACATGTTATTTAATGCAAGTAATGAGGAGCAATGAAGATTCTAATGGTGGTATTTATGGTCACTCAGTGTTTTATCCTGTCCTTTAATTCCACATCATTGTGAGGTGTTTCAGGGGATGATTGCAAACATCAGCTAATAAGGGTTTACTTGCATAATGGGTGAAAAGTCAAGAAATTTTAAATTTTGATGAGCTCTAATAATTATCTGAAACATGACCAGTTGTTGACAGTCAGCAATAAGTCTTTTAGTTTACGAATACACTGAAACAAAAGTGAGTGCTCTGTAAAATTGCTTTTTGTAAATAAAATTTGAATCCTGTTTGTCCTTTCATTTTGCAGTTTATATTTGATTGGCTGCCAAATTTGATAATTTACATATTTTATTATTTTTCAGTACTGCTGCTACATTATATCTTTCTCTATGAGTCAATTTTTAGGTATAATGCTGTTCTTAAGCTATCAACAATCTCAACTTATAGTTAAGATGACATTCTTTAACAATAAAGGTGATTGTTAAAGAAGGTTACCTTGACTACAGGTTGAGATTGTTGATAGCTTAAGGGTTGATTGTTATTATTTACATTTATAAACCTATTAAAGCCTTGAGTATTTAGCTTTATTGTCTTAGATATAATGCTGTATATGGTATTAGTTTTATATCATTGTGAAAGTTATTTTTCTTCATTTTACAATTTTTGAAAATCTACTTTTGTGTTATTTCCATAATAGTATTAGTCCTGAAAGACATTTTCTATGTTAGATTTATTAATTTTTTAGATATAAAATTTGAAAGTCAATTCTGAACTGAAAGCAAAAAACTATTTTGGTAATAAATATTAATTCTTATTAAGTGCAATGCCAGCACGTAATACTTAAATAAGGCTATAACCTTAGTACATGAACCTTGAGTGCTTAATTTATTACAAGTGAGATCTCTACAGAAATAGTGGACTTAATCAGTGAAGAATTTATTAGCTTCACGCTCCCAAATCAGATTTGCCTATATAATTAGAAAAATACGTTAAAGGTAAGAGTGGGCCACTCTTATCTTTATAAAATCGAATCTTCCATTTAGATTTATAGAGGTCTCGCTTGTAATAAATTAAGCACTCAAGGCACATGTACTAAGGTTTTAGCCTTATTTAAGTATTTTGGTAATAGAAAAAAAAAGTCAGTACTAATTATATTCCTTTTTTTTTTTTGTAAAGATATCAGAGATTTTGAAGTTAAAAATTACATTAAGACATAATTATAAATAATAAATATGTCAAGATGAAGCATTATTTTTTTCAGAAACATTCAAAATATATCCTCCCATAATCCTTCATTAGTGTTTGAAAGTTTTAACAAACTTATTGGCATTTTACTGCTGCATTTGAGACTAAACTTTTATTGCTTTTGTAACAATGGTTGATCTGGAAACACTGTTGGAGAATGAAGAGTATTTTCTCTGAAAATGTGATCATAATACTTGAGGATGAGAATTCAATTTTGCCATCATATATCCATTATGCAAGATATAATGAAATATTACATCTTTGACAACATCTATATTTTTTAGATTTAAGTTTTGAAATATTTGATATGTCATTAAGTGATATAAAAGCCAAACTGTGTAATGCATATTTTTTGATCTTTGATTTTCAAAACCATAGCCAGTTTTAATATTTCAGTGGTATGTGGAGAAATATTAATTACAGGTATTTAACATCTAATGTTGTTCCTGGCCAAAGAGTTTATATTTTTTATACCCAAGTTCAAAAGAAATAATGTCAAACAATATGTAGCCAGACATACTAAAACTTTACATTATTATTCATTTATCTATTAAACATGGAAGTAGAATAAGTATTGATACTTAATTCCTCAAATACTTGGTAGCAAGCAACTAACTTTACTTAGTTTCAGAAATTATATCTAAGCAAAGAGAATAAATCATATCTATCACATTACAAGACTGGTCTTTGAAATGAAGTTTATAGAATATTTACAGTCTATCTTACATAGTTACATTCTTGCCATTTCTTTATAACTGTAACTAGAGAAATCAGTACATTCCATCTTTCTGATCACAGTAATGTCCTATGATATCTTATTGTTCTAAATATTTATCAAGTATTTATGAAGTTAATTTGATCATTTGGATCATATCTGATGACAATAGCTAAATCAAAATTATAGTTGGATATCATAACTGAGCCTATCTGAAAACTTTTATGTAGTTTTGTGCCCATTGTGATATCTCAATTTTTTATGAAGTTTGAAACTAAAGGGAATCAAAATTCTGTCAAAAATAAAATATGATATTTTTTTATTTTATTATAATTGTAAAATCAACTCTATAGGCAGCTCTTTAAACCTTAAACATTTTTAATATTTACAATATTTTTTGGTATTCAAGGCTCAAGTTCATGTTTGGACAAAACAATAATTCATATGATGTAACCATGTAGCTCTAAATAAATGATAGATATAGTCTGAATTATTTCAAGAGATCTTCTGTTTATCTCTTCCTGGCTGGTGATGATATTCATAAGATGAATTTATGAATTGAAAAATAGAAAACCAATCACAAAATAGTTGTTTAATAATATTGGGATATTGAAAATATTATTATAAGATAGGGGAAATATGGGAGATTAGAGATAAGAAATTGATAGAGGTGAAAGATTTAATGAGAATGAATGATTTTAATAATAGAGAGTTTACATTCAGAGTCCATCTCTCACAATTGCATCTTTTATTTGAATTTACGTTTTCAATTATATCTTTCTATTCTCTATGTATATAAAAAAAAAAATGTTTTTTTTTTCCTAATACCTTTTTCATTATCATTTTTGTTTTTTCTTGCTCAGTTTAGTAATAAAAAAATACAGTTTATTAAAAAAAAAAAAATGAAAAATTAGTAAATTATGAAAATAATATGAGAGCAAAATTCCTAATGAAATGATAAAGAGAAATTAATAAAATATATTTAGTATAATTTTGTAATGGTGAATTAGCAGCTAATTGAAGCATGAAAAAAATAATGCAAAGTAAGAATGCTTCAAACAGAAATATAAGAAGCTAAAAGAATTATAAAATATAGGTTTGATTAAATACATAGTAGAATAAAACAGTTGACTAAGAAGCAGAATCATAGGAATGAAATAATAATTGATTTAAGTTGTGAGGATTTATTAATAAAGAGAATACACTTATTGAAGAACAGAACAATGAAAGATTTCTAGTGTTCATGAAGATGACAGACAAATTTGTAAAAATGAAATAAATTTGCAGTAAAGGGGAAGAAGAAAAAAAGCTAGGGATCTGATGATATTTGAGATAAATTGTTTAGAGAGAATTGATTGCAATTTAAGGCTCGGTGAGTAATCAGTCAATTTTTTTTTGGGGGGGGGGGTATGATTCTATTAGATCTAATATGAGAATTTGTGAATAGTTACCTAATTTTTCCCATTAAATATTTTATAATATTATATTTTTCATAATTTTAAACAAACTTTTATTTCAAGAACAGTCTAAATTTTTAACTAAAAAGATGTATAGGAAAATTAATATTTCATTGATTTTTAAGAGGGAGATGGAGCTGTTAGGAAGTTTCAGGGTTTAAAACCTCTTTGTTATTTAATGATCTATTGTTTTTCTCTTTTTATAGTTTTTTGCTTATGGGTAACTTGAAAATATTATTTTATGATATAATTCTTAAAGATTTAATTATACAATATTTTTAATTCTGATGCAATGACTTTTAATGAATTAATTTATTTATGTTGTCTTTTTCATCATTCAATATTAATTGTTTTAATGTTTTAGATTTTGCCCCTGTCTGAACTGCCAGTGTTTATGAGTGGCTGTGACTTTTGTCAGTTATCGTTAAATTTTCTTGATCCACAGTATATTGTTATAGACTGCATTCTTCATTGGACTGCTTCACAAGTTCAGTGGTTTAATATTTTCTACAGTGCAGGAGGAGATAGTATTTTTCTAGGATTTACTCATAATACAATGTATAAAGTTTCAAATTTGAAAGTTGATAAAGCATTATCTTCCCTAACATTTTACATTGAGCCAGTTGCATCTTCTGGCATTATCTGTTCCCGTAGTGCCATCGTAATTCCATTGACATAATTTTAAACAAAATAGTTTTTCACTTATTTATATATATATATTGTTTTTTTTTTTTCTGATATTTTTCAACTTTCCAATTTCATTTTCTTATCTTGAAAATGAATGAAATTTAAATAAGAAAGATTGTAGTTTAATGATTTATTCAGCATATTGGTATAACTGTTGACAACAAATAATAATTGTAACAGGTAATTATTTAATTTTTGAATAACACTGAAAACAGTCTCTGCATTTGAACTGAGAAAAAATTGATATATTGTATATTTTATTGATTGTTTTAGTAAAATGTTTACACAAACAGTCTGAAGAGAATTGTCAAATATATCTCAAGAAGTGAGAGATAGGATTTTTTTTATAATTAAAATATTTAGACTAATAGCATGTGTCAACTTTGAAATGCTGTGAAGTAAAAGATACAGTCAATTTATTAAGTTGCATTGCTGAAACAATTGAATTACAAGTGATTGGATAATTTTATTGGAAAAATTTAGCAACAAGTTTGTTCACCTGCATAGGAAACATTTCTTTTTCTTAATTGCTTGATTTTATTTCAGCATTGGTTTACAATAAAGGATGGTTCAGCATAGTGTGAGATTAGATGTAGTCTTTCTATATAATTCTAACTTTGCAGTATATGCAAAAGCTTTAAAATCCATGAATCATGCCATTTGAGAACTGATATAGAAAGACTTTAAATAATTTGATACCATTTCAAAGAGAATATCATTAAAAGGTACTTCCAGTTTAATGTCTTTCTGTTTATATTAGTTAAAACAGCCATTTTATTAATGACTTAATATAGCAATTACCACAAATGTTGGTTTTGGGGAAGAAGAGTGCTGTCTAACAATCATAGAGCTTCTTATGGTGTGGGAGAAAATGTTAAGTATAACAATAACATCTTTTGATTTGTGTGAGAAAATAATTTTCAGTCTAATAAGTGTATAATTTATGTTTGCATGAAAGTCAAATGCCCTCTAATAATTATCCAATTTCATATTCTTGTTGTTTAGGCAATGATTTCTTTTATCTACAGTTAGATGCGGAACAATGCACTGCTTTCTATTACAGGTATTCTTATTAAATTTAAAAGTAGCAACCAAATTGTGTCATTCTCCAGAAATAATTGCTTTTTATTTGTAAATAAAAATATTGAACTTTTATTTATTATTGTTTTGTTATGTAGTTTTTATTAAAATAACCATATTTTGATTGTAACTCATCTGCTATCATCTGAGTAATATGAATATCTTAATAGCAGTTATTATTTCTAGAAATTAAATTTTTAATATATTCAAGTCTTTTTAGAATACCTGTGATCTTTTTAATCATGTCACATCTGGATAAGATTCATTATTAATCAAATCTATATTGGAGACTAGAATCAAACAACATAGAACGAATACATTTTCTGCAATCATTCGATAAGTAACTTATGCCTTATAAGAAACTTCATAAATCCCATTAAGTTATATAGGTACCATGGGTTTTGAGAGGGAGCAAATTCTTGAGTTTTATTGTTAATAGATTAGTTGATATTGGAAGTAATTTTGATTAATTTTGAATTAATAAGTTAATATGCGGCAATTATGATATTTCTGTGGAGTTGGCAAGATTTTTTTATATGGATGTAGGCGATTGTGTCACTAGAATAGGTGACATATTAATGCAGTAAACAACAATCATCATCAGTGTAAACATTCTCTCTACATATTTTAAACACTGTTGACAATATAATTTTTTTTTAATATTAAAAATTTTAACTGAATGCAATATGTGATGTATAAAGTCAATCAGAAAAATGATGGAATCTTAAAACTTTTATTAACATGGAAAAATTTCTTTGAACAAGTCAAATCTTTAATCTCTCTTTTTTTTTTTTTAACCTGATCCATTTTGGAATGGACAAAATAGTTTGGCAGGTAAACCATATAACACATGAACTTAATCACTAGAATCTTTAGCACTATTATTGAGTCACCTATAATATTCCAGTTTCTGGCAAGTGAGATCCTGCCAAAATATTGTTATAATAATAAGAATACATTTTTAAAAACCAAAAATAAACATCTTTCATCCATCATAATTTTTATTGTAAACATATATACAGTGATGAGATTCATCATTTAATAAAACTGTAGTTAGAATAAATTGTAACTCATATATTTATTTATATTTAGAAAGGATATGTGTAGTTGAAAGTATTAAACTAGAAATAATCAAATAAGAAATTAAAGTTCATTTCTTTTTAAAAGTAAAAATATTTTAAAATGGATTACAAATTTGGAAGAGGAGTTTGAGGAAAAATATAGAGATATATTTTATGTTGATTGTATAATTATATATAGTGTCATATAAAGATAATAGATACACAGTTTATAAATAATGTTATAATCAAGTATATAGAAGAAAGTATTTTGATATCTATATTTTTCAAATAATTGTTGATTTTTTTTTAAAGAAATATAAATTACTGCAATGTAAGAACTATATAATATTTTATTGATTAATTTGTATTTGTATCTTGATTAAAAAATAAAAATTTTAAAATTGTTATTAATAATAATATGTTTTTAAATTTGTTGATTTTTGTCTTATTTGGTCAAGAAAAATGTTTTATTTATAAATATACAACTTTCTATATGTTTGTAATTTACTATATATATATATAATTTTTTTAGGATAGATAAAGTAAATAAATTGAATGTTTATTGAAAATTAAAATAAGAGAAAATGTTTAGTTTAATGAATAATTAGCTTACTCAGAAATCTAGATATATTAAATATAATATAGTATAATTATGTCTGTGAGTTAGAGTTTTAGCTAGTTGAATCAAGATTTTGAGTTGGAGAAAAATATTAAAAAGGTCATTCTAGAAAGTGACACAGTGTATATATGTAAATGAAAATGCGAAATGCAAAAACTGTAGTGTAACATATAATAATAAAGAAAAACAATGCATAACACTAACTGAACTTAATATAAAGTATTTGAAATTTCTCAGAGCTATATTATTCCAGCCACACATCCTCTTTAAATAAATAAAACTCAAATTTTAGCACCTTACTGAAAAGGAAATCTTTTCAATGTTATGTGCAATGATCTAATATATATTTAAAATTCAAACTAATTTTTCTTTAATTATTTAAAGGGGGAGTGTGGCTGGAATAATATAGCTATGAGGCATTTTAATTATTTTATATTGAATTCAGCAAGTGTTATGCATTGTGTCTTTTTCTTATATTTGAGGTTGGGGAGTAAAAATGATTATTATATAGTTTTTTTAAATATATTTAAAATTAAACATGTTTGTTTATTTACAAAATAAGATCTTTGCTTTCTTATATTCTCACTTCTTATTTAAATTAGCCTAAGTTTTAATATATATTAGATCATTGCACATAACACTGAAAAAGATTTCCTTTTCAGTGTAGTGCTAAAATTTGAGCTTTATTTATTTAAAAGGGGAGTATGATTGGGATATTATAGCTATGGGGCATTGAAATGAGGAGATAATATCCATGAGATAGAGATAAACTTTAACTTTTGATATTACCAAGAAATTTCCTATAGTAGCTCTTTTGTTGGGGATCTTGTTGAAGTAAAAGAAATCCTCTTCTACTTCAAATCCAAGTTTTTATATGGATTTAAACTTAGAAAAGTATTTTTTATAGGTGTTAGAATATGAAAGAATAGCATCTTACTTGACATTCCGCAAATAATTTTTTTAACTTCTCTAGAGAGTTGTATATATTGAATTAAATGTTTTTATAAATTGTTATTATAATTTCTATTCATTATTATAATAACAATCCATAGAAACATTTTATTTAACATATATATATATATGTTTAAAAAATTTATTGATTTGTAGCTATAATTCAGTTAGGGAAATTAAATTGAAATTTTTATCTGATAATGAAAACTGCGACATTGAAATAATTTTACTAATAACAAATACAAAAACCTAATAATAAAATTGAATTCTTAAAGGTAAATTAAGAATCAGTGTATTTCAAATGCAAATAATTTAAGAGTATGAAATCTATTTTCATGTGGCCAAAATAGTCAAAAAAATCTTGGAAAATACTTTATTCTGATATTCTTTAAATATATTGACTAGTATTAATAATTTAGAAAAGCTGTTCTCATTTGATTCAGCAGGAAAAAAAATATATTAAGAGTTAGTTATTAATAAATTGCATATATGCATAAAAACAGAAGCTTAATGCTAATTTTTATTAGTCATTCATTAGATTAGAGATTATTCAAGAATGAGTAATGTTTCTATAGTGTAATTTCTCACTATACCATTCTTGCAAGGTAGGGACTGGTTCCTATCCACTTTTAATACCTTGTGGAGGATATAATCATAAACATATGACCAAAGGTATGTAAAAAAGATCTATGATCCTCAAGATGCACATAACATGCTGAACCAGCACTTATCATATTCTTCCACAAAATGTTAAAAGTGGATAGAAACCAATCCCTGCCTTGCATGAGTGGTGTAGGAGAAATTATACTACAGAAATATTATTCATTATTGAATAATCTCTAGTCTAATGAATGACTAATAAAAATTATTTAATACTAATTTGATCAAAATTTAAAAATGAAATATATAGAGTTAAACAAGCCATTATAGCTGAAATTTGAAAGAGAAGAGTAAAATCCGAATTGTATAATAATGAGAGATTCATTTTCAGTTAGATTTTAGATTAATATGCCTGGAAATTCTGCAGCTTGTAGTTGATATGCTTCAGTGATTTGAATGTTAAATATTATTACTTGAACAATTCTACAATTTATTTAAACTAATGTTTACATTATTTCTTCATTATCTTATTCTGTTCCTATTATACCTTGTACAAAACATTCTCAGAACTTGTTTTTTAAAAAAATAATGATTTACCCTTAAATATTGAAATTATGCCTTCTATGGATTGTTATGGCTACCTCACTCAATTTCCAGTGGATGACTGTGTGCAAAATGAAATGATTATAATCTAAAAATACAATCCTATCTAATCATAATCATGGATAATGACCAGACAAGTTCACATCAAGCACTAGTTTTAAAGAAAATTCAGTTATTTGTTAATCATTATCACCTCACATATACATTATCATTCTAATAGATAGGTGTTTAAATTAGCACAATTGGAGCTACTATATTATAAGATATCTAACTTTCAATCATACATCAAATACAGTTAGATGAGAAATTAATGAAAAACAAGACTTTTAACAATAACAATTGATATTATTTACAATAACATAAAAATAAAACAAAAATTTAATTAAAAAAATTAACTTCTAGTTCCTTTTATATTTATAATATATATAATCAATAAAAACTTTTAGAATGGACTGGAGAAATTAATCAAGCTTATAAAGACTAAATTTATTTTATTCAAGACTTTAATTGCTCTCAAATTGAATGATCTCCTATTCCAAAGGTTAATATAATTAACAAATCTTATAATACATAAACAAATTTTTCCATTCCTTTTCATGTCATAATGTAAATTAAACATTATAATAATAATAATAATAATAATAAAATAATAGATTTAACTTAAAAGAAAATGACTCTCTTGCAAAACTAAATCACTTGACAATAGTTAGTAAAGTTAGTATTCATTCATAATGGAGTCAGTTAAAATGATCTTACTGATTTGTGTGTATGTGTGTGTGTTGAGTTCAACATTTGCACAATCATTTTTTCTTTAGTATTTCAATTATTGAATGTTAAGGTTTCCAATCATTACTTTACAAATTCTCATGCATAAACAATATAAATACTAGTAGATCTTTCTAACATAGTAAATCTCCTTTGTTCTTAATAATGGAGAAATGTATGTTATTTCTTTTGTATACTCATCTTGCAATCCATGGATTACTTCTTTGACTTTTTTTCAATAGATATTATGTTTTATTAGGATGATGGCAAGTAAACCTGATAATGGTAGGCATAACTACGTATTTATTTTATAATTATTCAAGCATTACACTGCACCATCAAAGTTACATCCTGGAAAGATGAAGCAAACATTCTGACTGAATCGCTACTCAGCTATGGTAAATAAATGTGTATACAATTGATTTAAAATCATCCTCACATTGACTAATTGGTGAGCTACACAAAGTGGTAAGCTTTGAAAAAAGCTGACTGATTAGAGTGTTTTTTTTTTGATTGACTAGCAACAGTCAAAATGTCAACAACAATTTTTGTAAGAATAGAAGAGAGAGGGAAAAAACCTTTATAGAATAATTCTACCATTGTTTGTAGATTAATCTGCCTTTGCTTTTTTAATTTTTATTAATTAATATTTACTATTTTCAAAAATTAATTTTATATTCGAATCACAACTACAAAAGGTTTATTTAAATCTTTTATATATTAGATAGGATATTTGAATTTTAAATAAGAGTACAAGGCGAAAATATTTTAAATAAACATTCAGGACTAGAGATTTTTAATCTATTTTGGTTTATTTCCTTAATCCTTCATTTATTCTTAATTAAACTAAATCTTGATCTAAATATGTGATTAAACCAAAATTTTATCTCAATATCTTCAGATTTTTAAAAGGAAACAAAGAATCAAACTCATTTTTTTTCAATTTTATTTTTTAAAATTTATTATTTCATTATGGTTTGCTTCTCAATTTTATATAGCTGAACCTTTTAAAATTTTTAAAACACATAACTTTTTTTTTTTTAGTTTTAGATATTGAAACTAGCTAAGCTGAATTTTAACTTTCTCTTAGCATTTATATTTATCAGGTTGCATATGGAACTCACATCTGTAATTCATTGGTAGAACACTCCAATAAAATAATATTTGATTATTATCTGTAATTGTTCTTAATAGTTTCCACAAATTATTGTTTCTCAATGCTAGAGCTCGTGAATAAATTTTATTAGAAAGCTATTGGGTCTTATTTTTTTTTTAAAAAATATACTTTAAATACTTTCTGTACTTATTTCAATTTTAAAGTAAGTATAGGAAGTATACACAACTCCAAAAATATTTTTGGAATTGGGTGATTCCATTTTCAATTATTTAGCTGCTCTTGAAATTTTTGTGTCATTTAGGTGTTTGTTATTGTAAATAGCTTTTTAATATGTCAAAAGTTTACTTAAAGATTTTCTGTAAATTAATAGAAAATGCAAATCAGATTTTTTTTTTTTTAAAAAAAAATATGTTTGGCAATTTTGAAACTATAGACATACATTAGCATTTTTGTATCTATTCTGAATCAATATATAATTCAATTTGATAACTTTCTCTATTACCTTGGGCTTTCCATGTATTCAATCTTATATGTTTTTTAAACAAATGTTTGCAATCACAAACCTTCCTTACCTTTCACCACAACAGTATTCTAATCACCCAATAATATACACGCATTTTTGCCTTTATGTTGAATAATTTCCTCGATCTTCTCATATATTTAATCAATTTTACTATCAGCATGACTAGTAATTGGCATATATGATTAAAAAATCCCTAGGACTTGCATTTATCTCCATCATCATCCACCTATCAGCAATGCAATTCACTTTTGCCACACTATTCCAATTCTCTTCCCATCAGCAATGCCAACTTTATTAATTGATCTATCACTACCCGAATAAAATAACTTCATATCACCACCTGAATAAAATAACCATATCTTCCTACTTACTTCACCATGTCCCTCCCATTTCATTTCACTTAATCCTATAACATAAATATTATTTAGACATAATCCTCTTCAAATTTACCAATTTCCAAGCTCTTTCCAAAGATCTAACATTCCATGTGTCAATTCTCAATGTGTCTTTTTTTAATGAATGAAGTTTATGAGGATTTCATAGGTTAATGACCTAGCCTCATGTCTACTTCTGCTGGCCAAGACACCAAAACCATTCTTAGCTAAGATCTCGGCACCAAATTTAATGATTCCTATAGAACTACTCATAATAAAACAAGGGAATTATAAGAGAAAGTGGTTTCATGTTGCCTTTGCCCAGAAATAGCCATCCTAATGCTTAATGTGCTAGTTGAATCTCAAAAAATGAACATTTATATTGCTTCTCACTGTTGTCACCTATAGTGATTTTCGATGACTTGGAAGAATGCTGTTGCTGATCTCAGTGAGGTGTTGATTATTTAATCACAGTCAACCCTTGCCATTATACATCCATCATCATAGGAATTGTGACATTTTATAGAAGCATATCACTGTCTTCTTCACCACTTCCATGTTGATCCATTGTCAGCAACTGCTTATTTATAGTACTTGTTTATTTGCAGCTAATCTTCATATCTGAAGGCCAGTCCCCTATCTGCAACCTGGCAACACTGGGTGACATGGAATCCATGCCCTGTCACTCAATCTATCCTTATAGTGTTCAATATTTAATTCTTTTCCAAGCAGATTATTTTATTGTCTTATTATTATAAAATGGAATATTTTTTTGGAACAATTGAGATTCTCCTGTTATTAATCCCTAAATTATGCATATTTAATAAACAAGTTCAGTCTATTTTAGCATCTTTAGGATGGTTGCATTAAAGATAACAGAGAAGGGAAGTTTATATATCTAATATATGGATGTGTTTTTTCAGACAGCTAAATATTCACAAATGTATGTATAGATTGAATTGTCATTAACTACATGATTAATGTTTCTCAGAGTTAAGTAATTAAGAGCTTTTTAACTTCTAAAACACACAACCATAGTAATATTGAATGGTCCTGAAGTTATTGGTGAGGCTTCCTTAATCTCTAAGAAGATCAAATTGAATTTGATTGTTAGAAATGCAAAACAAGAAAATATTCGGTTCTTGCAAGAAGCTTATTTTTTATACTGTCATTTTTTATTTGTTTGAAGAGTATCTTAATCAAATATTTGAGATGTGTTTTAGATGATAAAACTATTTTGAGATGGTAGTTAATAATACCTTTTGATTTCTGGTGGATGAACCTTTCAAGAATCGGAAACTATAGCAAGGAAGTGAATTATGTTGTCATATATTTTATAATAATATTTCATTGGTATTAGCATTTTTTCTCCAAACTAGGACACAGTATTTAACAATAGAAATTGCTATTGCCCTGAAAACTGAGCTTAGAATATTTGTATTACAATTCCAAGCAGTGTTAGCCAATTTACCAAGGAATTTATTTATAGCAAATGTTTTAGTTTTAATGTTCAACAGAGAGGAACATGTATTAAGTTTGGATTCAAGATTGTTCAAAAGTGTCATGGGGTGGTACATGTCTCATATAATTTTATAGAAAATTATATTCAGTTTATAAGTTGTTTTTTCATTGTTTAGATGAAACATTTTGCTTAAGGGATAGGGACAAATCTACTATATTGGAGGTAAAATTCTATTCTTTTCATGTCTTTATTAAGAAAATTTTTATTTCTGAACTTGCAAAATCATCAGCATAGATAAATTTCCTGTTTCAGGAAGATAATACCCACATTTTTCTGTTGGCAATCATTTTGTCAAGTAATTTAATGATTTCTGCATATTTAGAATTTTAAAGATTTTTAGAAGGCCATTTTTTAAAATCAAAATCATGAGCTGAGTTTGGACCAATAAAGATAGCACTTGTCTTTATTTTGAAAACGTGTACCTTTTTCTGATCCAAATCCAGTCTATTCTAAAAGTTGTTCACTATTACTTATTGCTAAATATATTAAGTTTTAAGACTTATAGTTTTTTTTTTAATTTTTATTCTAAATTTTTAGACTTGTTTCTATATGAATAACATTAGTAAATTATTTTGCCAACTATCACTTATCTTTAGACATTAAATTTATTAAAACTCTGCAAGTAAGTTATTCACTTCTGTAGCTTTTTTAGTTTGAGATAGTTAATGGCAAAAAAGAAGCTATTCTTACTCTAAATGTGCTTTTTTCTGATGCTATTAAACTTGGATTTAAAGTTTAATATATAAAATTGGTAATCTCATTGTCAGTGACAATAGTATTTTAATTGGGTTTCTGCATTCATCAAACCTGCATAATAAGGATTGGGCTTTTTGATTGCATTTTGTAAAGTTTTTTTTTTTTTTGTGGTTTCTTTTCACTTTTATTTTCTAACAATATTAAGAGATTTTTAAACAACATTATTTTGTTTCAACATGGAATAAATTATTTTACCTCTCAACCCTTTGCAGATATTTTTATGTTAAATTTATAACATCAAGGTATTTGAAGATATCAATTTTGTCAATACTGTCAGGTTTTTTTAAAATGCAATTTTGGAGTTGGGTGGATTTCATTTGTGGGAATATGATATGCTTGAATAATAAAACTTTGTTTACTTTGGGCATGGGGTGAATGATTCATTACTAATATATTATTTAGCAATGATAAACAAAGTCTGTTTTAATACATCTACTTTAATGGAAAATTTCTTCTTGCTAAGCATCATAAAATTCATGATCATTGGTGGATTGAACTATTTTGTAGTGGGAGACTTATGATATTACACACATGCAGATAATTTATTCGAATGGTAATTTCTATATTATTTGAACTTTTTTCAAAAAAGGTTGTTTTGCTAGATGATTTGAAGCATCGGTCATCATACCATGTTTAGTATGCATTAGCTCAAAAATCAATGTGATGTCATGGATTTCAAGAAAATACATATTGTTAGAGGCATCTGAAGAGCAATTACATCAACTACCATTTGCAAAGAATCTCTATTTTTGACTCAAATATCTTTCAATATTTAGTTGAAGTAATTTTGTTGCATTTCCTAGCTGAAGAAAATATTATTTTGTGGAAGATATATCTGATAAGGAGATGTTCCACTACTGCCAACAGTATGTAGTCTTTTTTTATTTCAAGTGTCTGGCTTCATCATTTCTATATTCCTAGAGTAGAAATTGCCATAGTACCTTTGGAGTTAATATTCATAGATTTGTTGTAGGATTTTGTAATTTGCTGTCTAATTAATCAAGAAATTCATCACAATATAAAGTCTGGTTTTTAAATAGAACATTGGTTTTATATATAAAAAAACATGCTTTTAGCAGTATGGACAATGGAAAGTTGTAATCTATCCCAAAAGAAATGAATCTGATATAAAGGTTATTCTTTGGAGATAGTGGTTAGTTTAATAAACAAAATAGAAAAATATTTTCTCACTTTCTACATTAAAATGATCAAAAATTTATTTTCTAGAAAAATATAAATTAAAGTAATTGAAGATTTGAACAAAATTATATTATTTCTTGCTATGATTTGAGAACCAATGCTTTGCTATCATATCGATTTCTTTTGCTTCTTTGCAGAATATAGTTTTAATATAAAATTTTAATTTTCTCCTCATGATACAAACTTATTTTGAATGCATTCCTTCAAAAAATCTTTTTTGTAAATTTTGCAACTGAATTTATTATTTTTTATTAAAAAGAAAAAAAAGCATATGGACTTTGTAATTTTTTAATAAATTTTAATAAAAATATGTAATTTCTAATCATACATACAATAGTGTGATTTTTAAAAATAAATTTTAATAAAAATAATTTATTTCTAGTTATACATACAATTGGAAGTTGCTCTTCCCCCAGAGGGTGGGAAATTTTTCAATAGTTAAAAAGCAACCATGATGTCATGTAATTGGTTCCAAGTGCCATAATTGGAATAGTGGTTTATAAGTGCAGTCACTGTTATAAAGATTTGTATGTGATCCCAAAAGATGGGCAAAAAGTGATTAAAAAAAGCACTCTTAAACATTATGCTGTCACTTAGTGACTGCTTGCATTATCACAAATATTTATCTTAGCTACATATTTTGTTCTTCAAGATTGATGTAGATTATAGGTGAAACCATATAAAATATAGTGTGCTTAACAAAACAAAAAGAAGCCATCTTGACCTTGTAGTAGAACCTGAATTAGAAAAGAAACAATTAGAATAGTCAGATCAATAAACAATGATAAATATAATAATTTAGTTGAAACACTTATTTCAAAACTTGTGAATATATAAAGAATGAAATGGAAAGAAAGGAGTAAAGGAAGAGAGAAGGTGTGTGTGTCTAATCTCTTCAGATTTTGTTTGACATTATTGTATATCTTATTCTCAAGATATTAAAAGCAGAAATGCTTAAAGAGTCTTAAAATTTTTCTTGATCTCCAATTTTCAGTTAAAATTGAGATTCATATTTATTAGTCTGCTCTATAACTAAGTTTATGCTTTTATACAATAACCGCTCTAATTTGTTCTTTTGATTGACATGAGCTCAGCATTCTCAATAGATTACAAATGTATAATGATCTTCATAAAACCTTATGTAGAATTGAAAATTATGCATGTCTTAATATTTATCTTTCTTTCAAAAATGCATTCTTCTAGTTTAATGACATAATTATTTAAATATTTTCATTTTCATATAACTTTTAACAGTTGGTCTGCTTTTTCACTTGGCTTCTTTTAAAATTGTTAATAATGATATCTTATTTTCTGAAAGACCTATATTTTTCATAATTTTACATAAGATTTCATTTTAAGAGTGTCAAATTAATATTAATTTAAAATTATTAATTATCCTGTCTTTATTACTATATCATTTCTTTAAATAATTTTTCTATATTGTTTGTGATATATTTATTTTAATAAATATGCTATATTTTCTTTCAATTGCTATATACAAGTTTACTTCCAATACAGAGATAACATTTAAAGCATTGAGACTAATATATTCTATAACTTTATTCACTTTTAATGTTTCATTTTTTTTAATCAGTTAACTTTTTTCAGTTTAAAAAAAATTTTAAAAGAAAAACTTTTTTGTTTTGTTTTTTTATTATTATTTTTGAAGAAAGTTATTTGTGAATTATTTTTTTGTTTTTACTATTCATAAAGTATTTGATAATACTAACAAATCCATAAAACTATGCAAGTAAGTAGACTTGAGTTCAAATTGTAAAATATTAAAATTTTCAAATCATTAGCCTGGATAATATAAAAGAAGTAAAAGTTATTGCTGGATGTGTCACATGCGTGTAATCCAACATTTATCACTAATGATGAGTAATATCTGTTAATTTTGGGATTTAGTTGACACTAACATCACCAATTTGGTTATTGTCAATTAGTCCCTGCACACCACCTGATGTCACTGATGCTAGTCAAAAACCAATAAAGGCAGGCAACAAGATGGGTGAGAAAGATAATGCGGTATGCAGAAGATTTGGATAAAGAATTTATATAGGTATACTTATACAAAAGGTGGGATGATTGTGTTAGGAGAATTGTTGAGTGTTATAGTGATAAGGAGTGGGATAGAAGAATAGATGTATTAATAAAGAATAGGGAATTGGAGAGATGGAGAACTAGTATGGAGAGTAAAATGAGTTTAAAATATATATAGAAGTAAACGGAACATTGCGTGTTAGTTAATTTATGATAATAGTAAGGAAAGTGGTTTATTGTTTAAGGCTCGAATGGGATCTTTAGCGACAAGGAAATATACACGTAAATGGAAAAATATAGGTGATTTAGCCTGCAAGTTGTGTAAGGAAGGCATAGAAAATATTAGGCATCTGTTACTTCAATGTAAATGCTTGGAAGCAGAAAGGGTACAAATAATGAAGTTATAGAAGAATAAATATGAACAAAGTGATTATACAGAGAGTTATTGGTTTTTATGTCCTGGTTTGGGAAAAGATAAGGGGGAATTTAGATATGAAGGCCATGGAGTTGACAAAGATTATGTTGTGGAAATGGGATGGAGCAGATTATGGGAAAACTTAGGGTGGGGAATGGAAAGGGAAGGTAAAGTGGCTAACAGGTTTCTCTGGGCATAGTAGCTGAGGGATTCCTGACTCCGTATAAGAAGTAACAGCGCATTACATCACAATAGATATAATGTTACCAGGTTGATTTACAATTTACTTTTTTTACACTATTACATGTCAGCGCGTAGTCCATCACAACATTTTAAAAAACAAAATTATTTAAGAAAATCTAATTTTTTTTTTTTCAATTAACATCTGATAAAAAAAAAAATTTTTTTTTTAACACTTTTAAAATGATTTCTATATAATGCTGGAACGTATGCTTTTGAAATTCGTTTAACCATAAAAATGTGTACAGAAACACGTCTTTTGTCTTACAATTAATACTATCTAAAACTACGTCAGATCATATAAAAAATAAGTACTTTGAATGCACATGCAAAGACTTAGGACAACTTGAATTCTACACACCCTCACATCATACTGTAGTGATCTGTGAAGTGTGCGATAGTACCGCAAAGCACAAAAGCTGCTCAATGGCCAATATGAACAGAACTTTTATAGGCCACATGAGCAGTATATTTCTGTGCTTTTGCATGGAAACAGTGACAACAGGTGGTGTGCGGGGCTAATCGACAACAACCAAAAAGTTTAAGATTAGGTATAACAAATACATTCTTTTTAACAGTTTTTATCTTTTTATTATACCATTAATTGATTTTCACTAACCATGTTGAATCTATTAAGAACTCTGAAATATATATTTTCTAATAATTGTAATATAATATACTTTGAGGTCTCTTCATTTATATTCAATTTCTATTTTGATTTTTCTCAAAAAAAAAAAGTGTAGTGCTTATTTTTCTATAAATTTTGTAAAAACTGCTCATGAGCATTCATTTTTCAAAAGCAGTGACAATTTGAATATGGTATTTTAATAATTTGATTAGGAGTTTTAGATGTAAATTATAAAGTATTTGAACACAAACTTTCAAGCTCCATTTCTGCTATCCACTCTATTTTATACAACCGATACAAATGACCACGCACATGTAAAAAGGATAAATGATCTCCAATATACATATTTCATACTGGACCAGCTGATGAGTGCTGGTTCAGCACAAAATACATATATTGGAGATCATTTATCTTTTTCACATATATAACGGTTGTATGAGATAGAGAGGATAGCTAAAGGAAGCTTGAAAGTCTGTGTTCAACTCCAACTCCCTTATAATTTATATTTTAATCATTGTAAATCATGTATTCTGTACAGTCATATCTTCCATTAAGTTAAATAACTACCCTTTCTAGAGATATATTATCATTTCCAGAAAGTACAATTTAATGTTTCTATTGTTTCTACTGTGATATATCCAGAATGTTAAATAATGTTTCTGTGGTC
This sequence comes from Epiperipatus broadwayi, assembly GCA_028023455.1. Lineage (NCBI taxonomy): Eukaryota > Metazoa > Onychophora > Udeonychophora > Euonychophora > Peripatidae > Epiperipatus > Epiperipatus broadwayi. The sequence goes on along the minus strand of JAQFVV010012460.1, from coordinate 5,283,048 downwards.
GATTATCAATATTTAATCTTTAACTTCATTTTCTGATTTTATGAAGTTTAACAATTTCTCATTCAATATGAGATAATTATTCTTCCAGTCAATTCATGCAGTGTGGCTACTTTCTACTGTAAATTATATTTAACTGAAGGATGACTAGAAGATGAACTGTTTAATGTAAATGGTCTATTATTTAACTTTATAAACTTAAAAGGAAAAGTGAAGAGAAAACATGAAAAGTAAATATGTATTTTATTAAAAAGAAACAATTATTAGAATCACAAGTAAGTGATATTCTTTATAAACAAAATATGAAAGAATAATAATATATATAGTTAAATAGTTGATATGGCATCAATATTGTATTGTTTATCTGATATACATATAGTCATCATTGCATCTATCTCAAATTATTGAAAAAAATAAATCTAAGACTGGTCAGAAAAGATTACTGAAATCTTATATCTAGACTCAGTTGCCATATTTTTGATTTGTCAAAGAAGACTCTTACTATTACCATAGATTTTTTAATAATTTTATTAATATATATCAAGTACATTCTGAGAATGTGAGTCAATATTTTCATTTTGTCATCATAGATTGTAATAAAGATAGAAAATTAAAAAAGACCCCCCATTTTTTAATCAAATGTAATGCTGGCTTATGAAGTCTTAATATAAATCTAATTCTGCATGTCTTTAAGTAATCCCAAACCAAAGTAATCAAAAATGTTAGTGACATACATTAAGCTTTTAAAAAACTATTTCTCACTAATCTAATTATTAGCTCTGATAAATTCTGGTAAATTTTAACTTCATAATATATAACAATATGGCTTCAATAATGGGCTAATAATTTTTGAAAGCACAGATGATTGTATTATATATACAGATGAGAGAAACTCACTATTACTAGACTAAACTGATTTCGGCATAGAACAGAATTAAGAGACAGTATGGAATCATTAGTTAATAAATGAGCTAGCTAAGTAATTCATGATTCTTTTAACATGTTTATATATTTTTTGGATGCTTATACCATATTAAACTTATTCTTTAAGGTTTACATAAAGCTCTTATATAAACTGAGTTTGTAAAAAGTTAAGAAATGCATATTGGTAGAATGCCAATTATTGTAGTAGAGTGTAAATTATGAATTATGTCAATATATACTTTTTGTAAAAATAAATCAACTTTTTGCATAGTATGACTCTCATCTGACCAATTCTTTCTACATAATCTATATGGTATTATTGAAATGACTTAACAATAGATGAATAATTACATGATGGATAGATTATCTTTCTTGAATGTTCATAATGAAGAACAGTTTTCTTAATTCAGAGTCAATATAAATGCAATTTTTCCATGTTAGGTGAATCAGAACATAGAGATCTAGAAAATAAGTCTTTTTCTATTAATTAGTATTATTAGCTGTACCAATAATCACTGGATTCACAGGATTGTGTTATTGAAGAATTTATTGTGATCCTTAGTTCGAGTCTCTGTTTAATTACTCTTTTAACCATCTCCTCAATCTTTATGTATTTTTTCAAATTTAATTATTTTTTTAATAAGATATGCTTTGTTAAACAAAAATCAGGTTTAGCAATGTCTAGTATCATTGCTAAATTTTGTAGAAAATATATTAGGCTTTAGTAACTTGAGAGCTATAAGTTATAAAGTTAAGTTTTACTTCAGAGAAAAAATAGTAATAAAATGTAAATACATATCTAGTTTAAAAAGCAATAAAAAGATCACTAATAATTAATGGAAATGTAAATAGATATGTAAGTTTAAAAAGTAATGAAAAATAAATTCTGTAAAAATAAAAGAAACTTTATTTTGATAATTTGAGTTTAAGTCTAATTCAACGAAGAAAGATTGGTTTGCAGATAAATTAGACTTAAACAGATAAAGATTGTAAGTTAAAAGCATTCTATAAAAGATTGCCAAAAGATAATGCAAATGATTATTTTCAAGGCCGGATATAACTCGTGGGTTTAAAATACCAAGAAAACTGTATTGTTAAAATTAAACCATTCAACTATTTTAGGAGAAAACAAATGAAATAAATATTTGAAACTAATTACTGTGGAATGCAAATAGACGTAATTAGAAGCCGGATCTTTATTGGCATTGTAAAGATGCATTAGTAAAATGGATTTACAGTTACATTGGAATGATAGGAATTTTTTAAATGATATTAACCAAAGAGAAAACTAAGTAGTGCACACAACAAGAGTGTTGTCATCAGCTTTTCTCAACTCATCGTGTGGTGTGTTGTCATTGCTGTCATAAGGATCTTTGAGAAAAGCTGAGGGGAAAGCGACCTAGATTTTTCTGCAATGATGGAAGTGTCCCAGAGCCTGTGCCTCTGAAGGTTAAAGAAAGCCAGTTAGAGAAAATGTTTATAGACTTCACCAGTCTTTTTATTATTTGTGTATGCCTGAGAAGGCCCAATTAGAATTGTGTTTTAAGTACTGTGATTATAAACTTTTACTATTCACTTAGGTCCACCATTATCTAAATATTTAAATAGGCTTTAACCTATAACGAATGCACCTTAAAATTTCTAATAGCCAAGCAATATTATTTTGCCAATAGAGGGACTTCACAAACCATGACACAAGATAGCGACTTTTATAAAGATAAGAGCAGCCATCTTTAACCTCAATTTCTACTTATATAAGCCAATCTGAAGCATCCTGATTTGGGAGTGTGAAGTTGTTCTTCTCCTCACTGTTTAAGTCTACTATTTCCTTTACTAATTAATCTTCACGAAATCTGCAATTTACAGCAACTTAATGTTGCAATCTTAATGCTGGAAAATCTATAAACTATTATAGAATTTTAATTATATTTTATTGAGAGCACAGGAAGTATATGTAAATATTTAAACAGGCTTTAACTTGTAATAAATGTACCTTAAAATATCTAATAGTCAAGCAATATTATTTTGCCGATAGAGGGGGACTCTATAATAGTTTATAGATTTTCCAGCATTAAGATCACAACATTAACTCGCTGTAAATCGCAAGACTTCGTGAAGGTTAATTAGTAAAGAAAATAGTGGACATAAGCAGCGAAGAGAACTACAATTTCACGCTCCCAATTCAGGATGCTTCAGATTGGCCTATATAAATAGAAATTTAGGTTAAAGATAAGACAGCCACTCTTATCTTTATAAAAGTCACTATCTTGTGTCATGTTTATGAGGTCCCTCTATTGGCAAAATAATATTGCTTGGCTATTAGAAATTTTAAGGTGCATTTGATTCAGGTTAAAGCCTGTTTCAGTATTTAAATATACTTCCTGTGCACTCAATAAAATATAATTACAAGTCTACCATTATTGTGGTGGCAGTATTTGTTTGTTTGGTGGTGATTATAGCATTGAAGATTTAGAACTTTAAATCAAGGACTAATTGTTAATGTGTATATAGAGTAACTATGGATTGTTATTTAGTAAAATCTTATTTGATATGTATATATATAATATGTAAATAAATATATTTATTCTTATTTAATAACATCTTGGGTAATTAATATTTTTGTGATAATTGTTGGTAGTCAGTTTCATAGTTGAATACACAACAAAGCTGGCACGGTCGGACAATTGCATTCAAACCAGGTGCGAAAATAGAGATTTGTTATAATAGTGTTTATATATTAGTGTCTCATGTACATAGGTTTGTTTTAGAATAGTTTAGTCTAAATTAGGATTTTGTTCTCATGAATATATATATAATTTAATAAAAAATGTCATTGGGGCAGTCAGCAATAGCTAAATTTGATATAAGGAATGCTGCGGAGTGGCCATTTTATGCTACTCAGATTTTTTTTCTTGCTAAATGGTATTGTAGATGAGAAGAAAAAAATAGTTACATTGTTATGTCTATCAGGCAGAGGAGTACAAGTTATCTATAAAAAATACAGTAGCATATGAAGATATTGAAAAAAGTTGATCTATCATTTTAGCCCCAGCCAATCGAAGTACATAGCCCAGTTGTCTCTAAGAAACAAGACAAGCAAAGGGTGAATCTGTAAAAGATTACTGTTTATCATTAAGGAAATTAGCAAAAGATTGCTTATATGGAAACTATGTGGATGAAATATTGCTCGATCAATTATTATGGGGTCTGCTTGATGATAATCTGAGAAAAAATCTGCTGGGTGATACAAATTTGAATTTTGAGTCAGCTATCAAGAAGGGGGTAGCTCACACTTTAATATTATTTCAAGTGGCTTATTTTAGTTGTGTCAAAAACTGATCATAAAGAAGAACATACAGTAAATGGATCAAAGAAAATGATTATTTGTTTCTGCTGCAGTAAAAAAGGGCACATAAAAAGCCAGTATAGGTTTCTGGGTGAAATGCAATTGTAACAAATGATACTGTGAATATAAATAATATGAGAGCAAGTCTGAGAAATAAATTTGTTAAACCAAAAACATCAAAATGGAAATTGATAGTGGTTTGGGTATTTCATTGTGCTCAGAAAAATTATGGAAACAGATTAAAGGAAAACACACTGATATTCCAATTAGACAGACAAATGTAAGAATTGTAGATATCAGTGGTAATGAATTGGTTGTGTTAGGTTATGCTATAAAGCATAAAAATGGGATATTAAAATTGCCTTTATACATAGTAAGAGAAAAAATCAGTCTTCACAAGTTTAACATAGGTATAAATATTAATGTTGTGAATAATGTGGCAAGTGGACCAATTGGGAAAGCAAAGCCTATGTGTGGTAAGGCCAAGCTAAGGGCCTTTGCACAAGAAGCTAAGGAAAAGAGAAATGGCGAGCAAAGAAAAAAATAGCAAACGTGAGTTTCAGAATTGTAGCACCAGTATGTGATAGAGAGAGGTCAAGTAAAATTTGGTTCAAAGGTGCAGCAGTAAATAACCTGTTGAATCAAGCAGAAATGATTAATGGTGACTATAATATGATGGCATAAAAAGATGCCACAAAAACTATGTTGAGAGTGGGGTAGACCAGTCATCAGTTGAATGTAGTAGGTGGAATGAAAAATCTGAAAAGAAAATGAGAAACATTAAGACAGTCCTGAAATAAAAATGGTAATGTCATAGGGGGAAAATTGATGGAAAAATAAGACTCGGAAAAATGCTTCAGGACAGAAAGTTGCAGAAGTAGAAAAAAATCATCCAGGCCTATTTGTGAAAAATGTAAACTGGATAGACTTCGTGATTATGTATAGCAAGTTAATAGGATTTTTCTCTGAAATGGGGGGGAGGTCCTATATTTTGTAGAAAATATATTAGGCTTTAGTAACTCAAGAGCTATAAGTTATAAGGCCAAGTTTTACTTCAGAGAAAAAATAGTAATAAAATGTAAATACATATCTAGTTTAAAAAGCAATAAAGGAAACTTTATTTTGATAATTTGAGTTTAAGTCTAATTCAACGAAGAAAGATTGGTTTGCAGATAAATTAGACTTAAACAGATAAAGATTAAGTTGTTTTTTTTCCATATGTCATAGCATCGGCCAGGAGGCGAACCCACAACCGTCTGCAACCAACTACTTGCTTGCAAGGCCACTGCGATGACCTTTCGGCTAGCAAGGTGGCTGAGATGACCTTTCGGCTAACAACACTTGACATTAAGATTAAGTTAAAAGCATTCTATAAAAGATTGCTGAAAGATGATGCAAATGATTACTTTCAAGGCTGCATATAATTTGTGGATTTAAAATACCAACTGGGTATTGTTAAAATTAAACTACGTTAGGAGAAAACAAATGGAATAAATATTTGAAGCTAATTACTGTGGAATACGAACAGATGTATTTAAAATCTGATCCTTATCAGCATTGTAAAGATGCATTAGTAAAATGAATGTACAGTTACATTGGAATGATAGGAATTTTTTAAATAGTATCAACCCAAGAGAAAACAGTATAAATAATGTGCGCAACAAAAAAGTGTTGTCAGCTTTTTCCACTCATTGTGTGCTGTGTTGTCGTTGCTGTCATAAGGAACTTTGAGAAAAGCTGAGGTGAAAGTGCCCTAGACTTTTCTGCAATAATGAAAGTGTCCCAGAGCCCATGCCTCTGAAGGTGAAAGAAAGCCAGCTAGGGAAAATGTTTATAGATCTCACCGGTCTTTTTATTATTTGTGTATGCCCGAGAAGGCCCAATTAGGATTTTGTTTTAGGTACTGTATAAACTTTTAGTATTCATTTAGGTCTACCATTATTGTAGTGGCACCCAGTATTTGTTTGTTTGGTGGCGATTATAGCATTGAAGATTAGAACTTTAAATCAAGACTAATTGTTAATGTGTATATAAAGTAACTATGGATCTTCATTTAGTAAAATCTTAATTGATATATATATATATGTAAATAAATATATTTATTCTTATTTAATAATGTCTTGGGTAATTAATATTTTTGTGATAATTGTTAATAGTCAGTTTTATAGCTGAATATACAACAGCCACAAAGAATGATATTGTTTTCCTTGTATTAAATGCATACCTGCATTCAGATGAGCATTGGAAAGAATATTGTAATTCTTTTTTTTTAATTTTATAGTCATAAATAATTTCATTCTAGTTATTGATTAATATTTGCATTATTTTTTTTATTCCATCATGTGCATCCATCCATTAATATTATCATGCTTTGCTAATAATTTAATCTTCACCAATATTAAATTTTGCCTTAGAGAAAGGGTATTTTTATTCCGAATAATTTCTCTGACAAAACTGATAGCTGAATTATTTATATAAAGCTTGGAACTGCCATGTCAATATTTACAATCGATTATGAGTTTTAATTGTCTGACTTTTAGAAGACAAATTATATATAGAAAAACTGCAGATATCACTAAACAACACAAATCAAGTAACATCTCCACTAAATAATAAAACTAAAAATTATGTACATATTTTACTTTACCGGAAGTATTTTTTCCACCAGCGTTTCCTCCTTCTTGTTGATCTTGATTGGCTGACATTTCTATCACTCTTCCACTGGATTCAGCAACAGCATGTTCCACACTCAATTCTTCTTTCACTGCAACTGTAGTGAACTCCATCTGCTGAGGGCTAATGCACTGTTTAAATAAAATATAATGGATTAAGCAAACAACTTCAAGGAATAATTAATCCAGTTAGAAGTTAAGGATTCTTCTTTAGAGAGATTTGAAGAGAAACCAACCAATGGGTATCTTTTATGTATTATAGTTTGTTTGTTTTTTAATATTCAGGTTACATTCGAAGGTAACTAAATGATTGCATTCTAAATAAAACATTGTAAATATTAAATATTCATTTTATACATAAGTAATAAATATTTATAAATGTACTAGAATTTTAAAAAGGTAAAATTAAAAAAATATTAAAACCTTGGTAAGTGATGGGGGAAAGTTTTTAGCTGCGTTGATTGTCAGCCCTTCAAAACTCATGTTCGGAACCATTTGAATTTCATCACAAGTGAGTCCAGCTACAAAATATTATCAAGATAATATAAAATAAATAAATACAAAATAAACACATATATCAAATATCGTAAATAACGTAATGAACATTTTCTATAGATGTTAACCTCTCCAGACTACCATCTTTTTGATCTATGAAGGTAGTTGAATGAAAATCATAGGAATATCAGTAAAAGATGATATGGATTCAGAGTAATAACTAAATTGCTATACTAATAATGTTTGTATACATTTGTTCCAAATTAAAAAAAAAAAAGCATAAACGCAAAATTTGCTTTCATAATATATATATGAATGCTTAACAGAAGAATAATTTAAGGACCTCAAGCCACATATGGAAATTATGAGATATGTGTTGTGAATAATAAGGAATATGGGAGAAAACAGACATGACATTGAAAGAATTAAGAGGTTGAATAGAATTAAATTAGATATATTGAAAGTGAAATCTTAAATTGATTAAACTATATTCTAAGAAATTGTAAAGCATTTAGAAAGAAACCACAGGTAGGGGGGTTTGCTAGAGTATGTGGAGAAAAGATATATCTTTGAGAAATTAGAATAAACTTGGAGAGAGCTTGATCCATAGTGAATTGATAACGATTAAAAATAATGATGATCAGTTTAGATGTAGTAAAAAATTTGAGAAACTGATCCTTAAAACGATAGATTTCTAGAAAATGAAGTAAGTGATTTGGTTAAAAAAAAAAAAAAAGGATAAAGAGCATGCAGCAGTAGACATAATGAACTAGATATTTAATTAGGACTAAGAATAAAAGAATTCCTGTAAAGAAATAATTGGTAATTGTGAAGAAATTAATAATATAGGTGCATGAGATAAAATTTGTGTGTGGAAAAAAACTGCAAAAGTACACATAATAATTACATCATAATATCAGGAGATTGGAATAATGTGGCACTGAGAGAAGAGAAAATATAAAGTGTAAACGATAAAGTTCTAAGAAGTATTTGAATTAAAATCATAAGAGAATTTACATATGAAATCCTTAATATCACATGATCACTATTTCTTGTGCTAGCACTTAATTGTTATTAAAACAGGCAAAACTTTCCATACAGTAGTGTCAACCAGAGTAATCAATGGATGCCAGAAGGCTTGTGCATAAAATCCCCATCTAGTGCCTACTCATCCAATATCCCTAGACTAGTTTCTGGCTTGTGGCCTTCATTGTAGTTTTGTAGTTATGTAGAGATAAAAGGTGGCTGCTGGAGGGTTGCATAAGATCCTAAGATTTAGGTGCAATGCTCTCAGATCCAAAGCTCTTCACTGATGAAGGCCACAAGCCAGAAACCAATCTGGGGATATTGTATGAATAGGCATTAGATGGGGATTTTATGCACAAGTCTTCTGGCATCCATTGATTACTCTGAGTGGCACTACTGTATGGAGAGTTTTGCCTGTTTTAAATCCTTAATAATGATAAAAACAATACAATTGGTTTATTCATTGACTCAAAATAAGGAGCAGTATTAAAAATATATATGCATATAATGAAATTATGTTGATCACAAATTATGGAATTAGAATTTTAAAAGTGTAGAAAAAAGTATGGGACACTCACTAATTTAAGGATTTATTTTTTTAGATCTGTTGAATAAAAACGTAGTGAATTAAATGATAAAATACAGTGAAACAAAAGATGAGAATTCAAAAAATTAAATATGTTGCAATATTGACAAGATATGAAGGAAACAAACAGCCTTGAATTTATTATAACATGATTAATAATAAATGAAAGAAGATGGAACATTTTGAAATGAATAGAAAATAGAAGTATTGTATGTAAAGAAAAAAGGTTTATAACTAAGTTTTATATTAGATATAATACAATTGTTACTGTTGACACCAAAGATTACAAACAAGTGAATAATTGATTAATCAGGTTAAGTATGAATTTTTATTTGAATCACAAGTTGAAGTGATTTACTTTGGTACTAATTTGCGAGAAAATATAGAGATTGGAAAGGTTGATGAAAGAAGATAACATGATAATGAATGTGACATTGAGAAATTGAAAAGCAAACAAATGTAAATATAAAGAGGAGTAACAAGGAAAGACTAAAAAACATCACATGACATTTCTTATGCTTGCTTATAACTTATTAAAACAGGCAAAACTCACTATATGTATTACCATTCACAGCAAGCTAGAGTAATCAGTGGATGCCAGAAGGCTAGTGCATAAAATCCCCATCTAGTGCCTACTCATCCAATATTCCCAGACTAGTTTCTGGCTTGTGGCCTTCGTCAATGAGGAGCTGTTTTGTTTAATATGATGGCAACCTCTCCCGCAGCCACATTGGAGAAGGAATAATGAAAGAAACCTAGTGAGTTAATTTTCTCAATTATAACTTGATATATGAAATAAAATAGATATTTTTTTCATTTATTATTAAAAACACACACACATTTATTATTAAACACACACAGTGTGTGTGTTTTAAAAGTTGTTTGTGTGTGTTTTAAAAGTTGTTTAATACAAACTTATACGGAGCAAAAATTCAAATAATCAAAAAGTATTTAGTCTAATCCTAAAGAATAGTAAAGACTGAAAATTTGAGAGCTATGAATTTAAAGAAGAATGGAAATTAACTTGTAAAATTAAAATTTATCAAGAAGAAATTTAAAGTGGATTAAATAAAATAAAAAAAACATTTTATAAAAAATTCTAAAAAGGGAAATGAACTTGTAAGAATGTTTTAGAAGCAGTAAATTATGAAAGATAAATTGAAAGAAATGGAAATAAATAAATAAAAAATAGGTGAAAAAAAAAGAGTATGATCTTAAGAAGAAAAGTAGTTGATTCGTTTGGTATAACTAATGATGATGAAAATGATATGAATGAGTTATCCAAATAGAAACATTATTTGAGGATAGTCAATAATGTTAAAAGTATTCAGTAAAGTAACTAATTAATAATAATAATAATAATCTTAGTTATAATAGATTAATAGGAATGAATTCTGATTAAATTTATCTACGTTTATCAATGCATAAAATTGAGGTATCCGAGGGTCCAAATTATTCGGCAGAAACTATGTCTGAAATTATTTTGTGTACCAATAATAAGGATTTTTTTTTCCAATAAATTATTGTGCTTTAATTATTTTATTACTATATATATAATTTATGAAGACTTAAAAATATAATTGTCTCCCTTTTTTTAATTCTCTGAATGATAGTTTTAACAATTTAAACTGAAATAGACAATGATGAAAAGATTAATTTCGTAAATAGGCAATACCATAGCTTCATGAATGAATATGAATGACTTTCCTAAGAAGTAAATCATTGATAATTATCATGTATGTTAGCACTACTTTTGAATTGAACAGGAACATTTATGAAAACAATTTGAACTTTGAATTTTATTCTGAAAAATTGTATTTATAAATTTGGATACATTGGGTGATGTGGATTAAAGATTTTGAATAGGAATAGTCTAAGATATAAATATCTAATGACTTTAAATGGCCCCAGTATGATCCTGAATTGTGAATGAACCATGAAATGAGGAGTGCTTCTAAAATAACATTGTTTTGAGAGGAAAAATACTTAATTTTGGAAGATATTCTAAGAAGCTTTTAAAAAATATTTAAAGTGCATAGCACAACACAATAATGAGTGACAAACTTGATTATTCAATGATGCAATAACTTATTAAAATCTATCAAAAAATAAACTTTAGAAATATTTAAGAAATAATCATTTATTATAATAATGCTATGAGAAACAAGGATCTTATAAGGCATTCTAACTATTCAAAGGAGAGACAAGGAATGGTATTGCATACCATAACTAAAAATGAAATATTATCCCCCCTCCCCATCTGCTATCCAAAAATGTTATATATCAGAAAGGTGATATAATTAAAAAATATATTTTCTATAGAAGAACAAAATATCAATAAACAGTTTCAGAGTTAATTTTTTTCTTTGTGACATTGTGACAATTTAGAAACCAGAAAATAATAATTTTACCAACAATATTCACTTCAAAACTACTTTTAAGTAGTTTAAAAAAAAGCAAAATTTTCATATAGAAGAAAATAAAAAATCATAAAAAACAATTAATTGTCAAATAATAATAATATTGTACCAAAAAGAGAAATATTAGAAATACCAAATATTGTAGTCAAAAAGCAAATAGTGTGTAATAATTAAAAAAAAAAAATATTTATTACATGAAAATTCATAAAAAGTTTATGTACTAGTAGTGACAGAACCATAAACATTGAGCTTCAGAGCCAAATCATATGGATCATTTAAAAAAATAAACTGTTTAAGTGCAGCTATAATAAAACTAAAATAATAAATATTGTAGAAACCATTATGACTCAATTCTTACCCATTATAATTCCCAAATGATTAACAACTGCTCCAGACCACTGTGAGATAGGCCCAAAAACTCCATCTCTGGCTGCAATTGTCTTGAAAGTAGATAGAACATCACTTGTGCACATTTCCAGTTGACCAATAGCACCAACACTGTTCCTGTTAATTTTACAAAACAATTATTATTATATAGAATAATTATACCATTGCCTTTAATTTAGAACTATTTTACTAAATAAGAGATTAAATGAATTTTGATACTTTATATTCATAAATAAACTCTTCATCACAAGCAAACCTAATTCAAATTACCATCAGAAAAGATCACAATATTATTCATTTTCTTAATATCATTATTTCTAATGCAAATAGAAATAAGGTATCAAATTGAGCACATCAGTTTGGTATCTCAACTTTTAGTAACCATTAATTTTCAGTTGGTCCTTAACCTGTGCATTTTCATTGATGAGAAATGTTATCACTAGATTATAAACTATAGATTCATTATTATGATATAAAATAACTGAAGTTTGTTTTCAAGCAATTACATTCTCTTATAATTCAAAATCATCTTTTTTTAAAAAAAAAAAAAAAAAAATCATAATTTTGAACAAAAAGGCAAAACTGTATCTTTTGTATACATACTATAAAAATACAGTCTCAATTCTTTCAATCTTTGAATAAAGTTTCACATCAGAAAAAAATTTCCTTCACTGGAGTCATAACTATTAAAATACCATTAATGTTGAGACAATTCAAAATATAAATTTTGTAATATTGAGCTTCATCATAAAATCAAAGCCTGGATTATAAATCTGATATCACACACTTTTTTATAAATGAAAAAATTTTACCGCTCAAGATTATAAATTAGATTAATAATCTGCAAAAACAAATGGTCATGTTGATACTTGAAATTCCTAAACCAAATAAATTCTCACATTTTTAAAACTCGTTTGAATTGCAGATAGTAATATCCTTTAACAACAATGAACTCCATATTACACTGCTTCTTTAATTGAATTGTGAGTCTACCAGATGACTTTCTTTATTCCTATGTGCCCATATATCTTATTGCTTTGTGACTGAATGGTTTGCATATCTTACTTTACAACTTATATCTCTTTATACTTTAATGATTTTTTTTTTTTTAAAAAAATGGCAGTTTCTATAAGTAATGAATTTCATGAGCGCTAATAAAGAAATGTAAAGCTTAGAAAAGAATTAGCTATGATTCTGGATAAAGAAAGAAAATTATTTACGCTCTTTGTGTTTCAAAGCTTCATTTCTGTGTTATTAAATTAACAATAAGTATTCTGAATCTTATTATTGCCTTCTAGTTTTAATATATTGATCATTCAAGACATTCAATTCCATCACAAGGCTGTGGAATCATTATAAGTAATTTATTAGTATATACATAAAAACATATACATATAATTACTGCATTGAATATATTCACTCTTTATATATATATATTGTAATCTTTTGTAAAAATTAGCGATGAAGGGGGTGGTGGTGATGAACAACAATGTAAAATGATGAAAGAATGGAAGATGAAGAGATGAGAAATGGAAGATGATATGAGAAGAGGAAATGGAAATATGAAAATGAAGAAGATGGAAAAGAGATGATGATGGGGGGGGGGGGAAGATGATGAAAGAAGATAATGAAATGACGAGATGAGAAATGGAAGATCCAGATGATAGAATGGAAGAAGATGAAGCTGATGATGAAGAGAGAGAGAGAGAGAAATGAGATGAAAGAAGATGAAATGATGATACATGAAAGAAGAGACGAAAGATAATAAAACTATCAGAGACTAACTATCCTAATCTATTAGAAACTCCTAACGACTTAACTCAGTGGGGTTACAATAAAAATTAAGGATGAATGATGATACAGAGATATATAATCAATAATCGGATAGAGACCAAATCCAACACTAATGCAAATAACTATTGGGGTATGTTCAATAATTTAACATAAATAATATAAAGTAAATTTTGTATCATTATTTAATAGTTATTAGAGTCAGTCTCCTATCAGATCATATACTCTGAATAAACCAAATGATACTTTATTGAAGGACTATCTCACTAAACCATATTAATAATAACAACAAGAGTAAACAATCTCAGGGGTTTTAACTAAACTCTTGTGAAAGATAAAAGTTTAAAGTTGCCTAATAAATGATTGCTTGGATGAATAAACAAGTGAGTGATATTTTGGCCGACCATAAGATAACTATCTTATGTTCAATCATAGCATAATAAAAGAAAATATATTAATTTAAAGATTTGATTAATTAATCTAAATTTAAACTAATTATGGCCTATTACCCAGGACATCACTCGAGCTGGGAAAAGGACAAGGGTACTTTTTATGCCTTTCCACCTACTCACAGACAACCTACCTATGAAATTAAATGCAGATGGATTTCAATTTTAAAAATATACAAGACAATGTGCAGTTTTAAACATAGTAAATAATCTTCTGAATCACTAAGATTCTTCATTTCACATTGTATAATCTTCAGTCTGAGAAGATAATAATATTAACTTAAAATCAATTTTAAAATAAACATTCTATTAAGTATCTCAAATATGTGATTATCTGTTAATGTGATTCAATCTGGGAATCACAATGATAGGCATGGCTTTATATAATTTAAACCAGTATAAAATATTTTGTAGACCTTGTGAACGTTGTAAACTATTGGAACTCAAGACAATAGCATATAAAAGAAAAACAAATAGAAACTAAACTTTTTTTAAATAATAACAAATTTGGTTTATTAATAATAATACATGATAAATATTTACAAAAATTACTGGAAACATTGCCATGAACGCACCGTTATCTTTTAAACATTTTGACTAACAATCTTTATTTTGACTTAAAGAAATTGCAAAATTTTAGCTGAATAAAGGAATTGATTATTCCTCATTAACTTTTTTCCAACTGTTTATTTTAATATTACAAAAAAAAAAATTACAAGAGTGAACAGAGGCTATTTGATATTTAATTCTATCCAAATAAACTCCTTAAAATATTAAGGATTCTAAATCTCTTTAATTTTAATTATAGTAGTATGAGCTTAACAAACATAACTTTATTTTAATTGACACATTTCATAATACTGTGGTAAAATTTAACAACCAGAATAATACACTAACTGGTTCATATTGAATACCATAAGCTAAGCAAAAGCTAAGCTGGGACTAGCATATACAGCATAAATTTTAAAATTATCATTAGTTACACTTACATTATTAAGATTATAGCTAGTGATGTATTTAAGTAAATTAAAGCTAAATTTAAATTAAATTAGATGCATGGGCCACTCATCAGAGGTCATTTATACACATATTTCAAGAAATTCTTGTCCACATAAAATTATTACACCAAAAGTTTTAAAATTGAAATTTAAAAGACTTACAATTCCATCTGTGAAAACTCTGGATGAACATATTAACTACTTAGTATGTGTGAATTGCCACTTATAACCATATGCATAATCTACATACTTAAAAATAAATATAAATTATTGTTGGTTGGTTTGTGGATGATAAAACTATCATAACAGCACAATTCAGACATTGATATACCTTTAAGCATTAAAAATAGCTAAATACAACCTGAAGAAACAGAGTTCCTCAAACAAACATATCTTGTCATTACATATCTAAAACAAATGCAACATCACCTACTGTGGTGGAAAATAGCATTAATACATCATGAGTGATAGGCCAAAAAAATACACATATACTCCACAGAGCTGAACAACTTCATAAAACTGTGGTGGCTTCCAAAAATACCTATCTTTGAGGCAGAAAAGAGGATGCCTGGACCTTGTCACAGTGCATCAGGAACAGGAAAGACACACCAAGAAATATATGAACCTCTCCATGGGATCTAAACACTTTCAAAATATGTGATTACAATCACTAAAAATACAATACCTAATATATGATAATCCTCACTGGGAATGAACACTATCACCTCATGGAAAAGCAATAAAATAAGGATGGAGGACTTTGTCTACTTCATTAAGCATACTAATAATAATCAATAAAGCCTTGCTCTATGAGGCTAACAAATACTAAACTAATAACAAGATATCAACATCACTTTAACTGACTAAGTCATCTTCAAGAATTTTAAATTACATTGCGTATTAATCAGTGTCAGAACCAACAATGCAAATTATGTCGACCAACTATATAAAAACTACTTAAAAATATTAAATGCATATAAAATTCTAGGCAAAAGTACAATGCACACATAATAAAATATTAAATCTTAAAATATAGTGGCTAGTGGACATTTGAAAGACTGTAAATCAAGTGTGAGAAAATTAATTCTCAGTATATATATAAAAAAAATATTAGCGGTTATTATTAATGTAGCATTTATAAAAAAAAACAAATGAAAAACCCTCTGATAACCTCTTAGGCTGTTTTACATATAACGGAATGAAATGCCTTACATTTAAATTAGCTAACAGTGAGATATGAAAATCTCCAGGGATAAGAATGACTAAAATATACATTGACTTATCAAACTCTTGTCAAATGTAATAATAATATTACCTGAGAATGGTAAGATGTCTACACATTCTAATAAACCCATTAAGACTAAAATTATATAAATTAAATTACCTGGCATATTTATACCAAACAGTATTACACACATTTACAAAGAAAATATAGCATAAATATATTTTCCTGTTCTCTCTTTTTAAACCAATAAAACAAACAAATAAATATATAATAAACTTTAATTCATAATTTCAGCTTTCTCCACACTGGCTATCTGTTAAACACATGTATATTATTTATTGAACATTATTTATATGATGGTCCAGTATTCTGTGCAAAGCTTCTGGTCAAAATATTTAACTTAAATATGGCAAAGATTTCCGAAAAAAATATTTACAATAGTTACTTAAAATCAATGCAGTTCTTCCTTTAAAGATATTATAGTTCAAATAAGCAATATAATAAAACATAATAATAATAATAAGCCAGTGATAAAAATGGCAAGTAAAACAAATTATTCAGCTGATTATATCATTATGGGATCCCGGGTTTACTTAGACAATAATATAGCTTCATTTTCATTCCATTTCTTTTTTAAAAGAACACATTTTAAAGCAATATTTCTTTTTTTTAAAATTTACTCACATACAATATTAAGATGCTTCTAAATAATTTCTCTGTACTCTTCTTAAAATAAGAGTGCAAGCAGTTTGTTAGAAGAGAATTCAACATGTTTAATGATTGAGAATAATTCTACCAACTTTAAGTATAGATATAAGCATACATATTTCATAAGTTTTCTTATTTATGAACTATATTCTTTCTTTTCAATTAAAAGAAATGTTCCAGCTGAGTAAATATTTCAGTTTATTATAAATATACTATAAACATTTTAAAAAATAAAAACTTCTTCCTTAAATAGTTGCAGTGCAAAATATTTTCTAATATTAATTCAGAAGCAGGTAAATTAACATAACAAATGTTTTAAGTTAATGTCAGGCACAATTAATCTAATGTGGAAGACTTGAATTAGCTAGAGATGAATTTAACACAAGGATCTTTAAACTTTTAAAATATATAATTAAGTTCCTATACATTTTCTTAAAATTTTCTTCGTTTAACTTTTATTTTATTTAATGAATAACTGAGTAAATGTAGACTATATAGTTCTATGCAATAATCTTAATTTATCAATAAATATAATAACTGCATATATTTTAATTTATTTCATAGAAGATATTATTCATGTAGTTAGTATTGAAGATAGCATGAGTAAAATTTCCTAGCATTTTTATGATAGTTTTTAAAAGTTAATTGAAAGTTAGCTGACAAGAAATGAGTTACCTATTCCTTTAGCAGTTGTCCATGGAGATATAAAATAATTAAATATAATTTACAATAATTTTGTCAAAATAAAAATAAGCTTTTAAAAATAATTAATACTTGTTCTGGAGAAGACTTCAGAAAAAATTCAGGACCCAACTAAAAAAAATACAATAAAACTTTCTTTTTATATCAATATTCTTCCTATTTCTCCTCCCAAACTTTCTGTGTCAATTTCTTTTAAACAACTAATAAACATAACTTTTTTTTTAACTGTAATTTTTTTTATATCAGCTGAAATACAGATCAATTGATAAATGATGTCAGTATGAACTAAATGTTTGAATATCATGTGATCTAACATCCTTAAATTAAAAGTTAATAATTAGTTTTTTTATAATAATAAAAAAATACATTACATAAAATAAAATAAAAATACTGATATAAAATTAAAACTGGTCTCATTTATCAATAGACACACTTTTAAATATCTAATTAGAATTATTTTATTCATTCACTTGTTTTTTTAAAATTAATATTGTAGCTAATTGTTTATTCATTTTCTTCTTATATCTCCCTGCATGCACACACACACATAGAAAAGTGACCCTTAACTTGACCTCCCATTTTTAATTATAACTTTTAATGACTAGAAATAAAAAAATATTTGAGAATATTATACTGAAATAGCTTTTAACAAGTTAAGGCTAATTTACATTAAAGATTAAATTATTATCTCAAAGTTTTAAGAAAACTAAAGATTAATTTTAAATCAATTTTACATTATTTAACCTATTTATAATATTAGCTCATTTATTAGCTACAAGCCAAAAATAAATACAACAAAAGTCATCTTATGACACATTTAATATTATCTATTATCATTTTTAAATATTAACTCAAACATTTATTTTGAGAAAAATGCTATATTACATCTCCAACACAACTAACTACAAATATGTGACTTATTTTGCACATATAATTATATCAATTTACTAAATATCATAACATTACCCATTATTATTACATCCTATTCATTAATTAACTAATTTTTTTTTAATTTTTTTTAAAAAAAAAAAGATAATTGTACAAAATGGTTAAGCTAATATAAGTTCTGGTAGCTATTGAAACTAAGTGAAACTTCATTTAGGTGTGCCCATGTATTTAGTACAGTCATTTTAGGTAGCTTAAAATATAGTCAGTTCTAAAAAAAATTTAAATTTATATTGGTTTATACTATTTTATAGTGATTTTATAAGTAGAATAGGTTCAAACTTATTAAATAGAAATTTGTAAAAAGATTTTTAAATATTAAAGTTGTTTTAATGTAATTTAAATAGTAAAAGCAGCATAATACATATTTAAAAGATAAAATTAAGTAATATTTATTATATTTAATTAATGAAATAAAGTTGTAATAGTCTAATTCTAATATTAAATATATAATGTATTTAATGTGTTTTAAATAATTATCTGTTTCAATTATTATTTAAATAATAAATAATTAAACATTTTAGAATGTTCTAAAAGTGTCACATGGCTTAAAAGTGTTTGTGTTAGTCTGTGAGTTTTCATGTTTGTAGAAAAAAATATTGATTTCTAGTCTTGTTAATAAAATTAGAAACATTAAATGTTGCAAATTAATATTTGTAAATTTTATTTGAAAAGAGTGATTAAATTTTTTGCATTGTTTCAATAATATTTTGTTTTAAAAATTAATATTTTAAGTTAATAAAAATACTTTAAATTGTTTAATAAAGGTCTTTAATAGTGTTAAATAAGTTCAATATAATATTTAAAATGATGAGTCATATTATTTAGAAAATTAATTTAGAGATAAAATGTAATTTATATGTCAATTAGTATGTGTTAAGAAATAAGATTAACCAATGAGATTATTAGATAAAATCAGTATAAAAAGAGCTGTTCAACCAGTCTAGACAGTGTTAGTGAGAGTGAGAATTAAGAAATTAATTATTAAAATTTTTTATTTTGTTTGTCAAATTGGATTTATTTAAAGTAGTAATTTTTTATAAAATTATTATTTTCTATCTAAAAGTTTAAAAGTATAATTTTAAGTGACTATTTTAATTATATTAAATTTGTCAATTTTAATAGACTTATGCAATTTTAACAAGCTTATGAATATGGGATGTAAAAATGTTTCTACTTTGAAAGAAAGAACAAAAATATAAAATTTAGTCATATTTTTAATTTTAAGATTAGCTTGCTTATAAATTTAAAGAGAAGACAAAATAAATGAGTTATAATTAAGTTATTTATTCTTAAAAAATAGCCAAGTGTTATAAAATTAACTGTTTATTAAAAACAGGGTTTTGTTATTGAATTTTACATGCATTAAAAATTGAAAAGATATTTAAAGTTTAGTTTCAAACAGCAGAGGAAAGCAGTGATTTGGAAGAAAGCAATTGCTTTTACAACTCTACACAAATTGCTTTAGTGGTTCAATTTGTGACAAGTTAAGCTGTATTCTGCAGTTGAATCACTGGAATCCATGAAGTTAATGAAACCTAGCATTCTAACAGAATAAGAAAAAAAAATTACCATTATAATGTTATAAAAGAATTTCTCTATGTTGTTGAAAATTTTAAAATGGAACATTAAACTGGATGTAAGTAGCGAAACCTACCTGAATGGAAATCTTTTTGAAGCCTATGAAAGTCTGTGAACCTGTCTCAACTGTGAATGTTTCTCTTCACTTATATGAATACTTAATCAAGAACCAATACTTATTTTTTGTATTAAAAAGAACTAAAAAGAAAAGAACCAATGAAAAGAATCAAATATATCTATTCAAAAAAGACCAGATTTACTTGTCCATGGAAACACTAAATTGAATACTTTGAAAAACTAGGATCAATCTTTTCTATAGGCATAAAAATTCACCTAAATGTATTAGAGTGTATTAAAACAGCACATATATTTTTTTAGCTCAAAAATTAGGATCAAAATATCTAGGTGAAAATTTTATTTCATCTAATTCTATTCATAAGCATTTTTTTATTAATATTAGATGCATAAAGTATTTTATTATTATTATTATTTATTAGTCTTATCTGTAGTTTATAGTAATTTTTCTGTTAGATATTTTACATTTTTATTTTATATGTGTATCAGGATATATCTAACTTAATATTAAAGCTAATTATTGTGATGAAATTAGAGGTAAAATGTAGTATTAAGTTATTACTATAATAATTAAATTATTAAGTAATGTCTAGTGTAATAAATGTTATATTGATCCCAAATTCAAAGTCTTATTTTTATTTTAGCATTTTATTAAAATATTTTGTTTTATTCAAAACTAAAAGTCTTGGAATGTATCTCTTCACTTTTTATGCATCATTAGTGGTAGTATATCACATTAAATTTCATTGTTTGATTAATGTGATATGTAGATACCAATTTGTTAGTTGCATGTGACACAGCTAATTACCACATATAAAGCTAGTAGCACTATGGGATATATTAGATATATAGTGGAATATAAATCATCATCATAATGATACTTTTAGACTGATCGATAGAGAGATGGTATAAGGAGTTGAGTATCAATAATTTTCATTAACATTGATACACAAGGGAGAAGTAAACAAAGTCATTACTTATACATATTATAACAGGGACTTCATCCTTGGTTGCAACAGTAACTGTCTTAATAGCCCAGTCATTAATTGTGATGAGCATACTGAAGGATATTATTAGCATACAACTTTTTGTTGATAATGTTAACTCCACACAGTAATATTTCCAGCTTATCATATGGTTATAAACTCATTCTATCTAAGTATGCTAGAATATTCACTTGTTCTGCCTAGTTATATTTCACAGAGTAGAATGGTGTCACTAGCAATTTAGGTTTAAACTTATATCTTTTAAAAAGATCCAGTTAGCTTGAGATCATAACTCTGGAGATTTATGAAACTCATTGATAATGTTACACTACTTAGTTAACTTGATGAAATGCATAAATGAAAAAGGAATAAGGCAAAACAGATGTAACAACAATAACAATTTTATTCTGGTAGTACCATGTAAATAGTCTTTACATTCTCTCAAACAATTGCCATTACTGACCCAGACAAGGCATCTCCATCATTAGGTGACAATAATATTGTGTTACCTTTTTTAAAATTAAATAAATACAGATACTAATAATATATATATTATTATTATTTTTCAGATGCTATGTCAATGTTGTAATTATGTACTTAAAAAAAACCTAACATTATTATTATTATTATTATTATTATTATTATTATTATTATTATTATTATTATTAACAACAGCAATAATAATAATAATAATAATAATAATAATAATAATAATAATAATAATAATAATAATAATAATAATAATAATAATAATAATAATAATAATAATTTATTTATTTATTTATTTATTCATTATGAAGCAAACAATAAATGTATAATACAGTGAGATAAATTCCATACAAGAAAAATCTTGTGTGAGGAATTTGAATGTAACAACTAAAAACACTAATAAAATAAAAAAAAAAGTATAAATATAACATAAAATATTAAAATCACACAGATATTGCATTTGGCAATTCAATCACAGTAGTAAATAATTACATCATAACATATAATATAAACAAAAAAAAATATAAAATAAAACTAATGCTTAGCATAATATAACCAGTGCCATAAATGCTTTTTAAAAATCAAATAAGATAGTGTTCATTAAATTCACAGAACAATCTCATAAATAAATATTAAATAATTTAGGACCATTATAACTAAATTGCTTCCTACTGGATGTTTTAAGAAAATTAGGTAAAGCTAACTAATATTTAGTAGATAAACGAGTATTTATTAAAAAACACTAATAAAATACAATATATATATAACATAAAATATTGAAATTATACAGATATTACATTTGGAAATTCAATAACAGTAGTAAATAATTACAACATAACATACAGTATAAACAAAAATAAAATAAAATAAACAAAATAAAACTAATGCTTAGCATAATATAACCAGTGCCATAAATGCTTTTTAAAAATCAAATAACTAGTGCTCATTAAATTCACAGAACAATCTCTTATAAACATATTAAATAATTTAGGACCATTATAACTAAATTGCTTCCTACTAGATGTTTTAAGAAAATTAGGTAAAGCTAGCTGATATTTAGTAGATAAACGAGTATTTACAACAGAAGACTTAGTATCTAAATGAAGTTTCCTACAATAAATATCAAGAATCACTCTATATTTATACAAATGGAAAACATCTAGTATATTAAAAGTGGCATAAATATCTTTAACAGATGTGGCACGTGATCTACCAAAAATGATACGCATTGTATAATTCTGTAAAACAGACAATGTAGTCATTGCAAAAGTAGAACAGTTCCCCCAAACTGATATATTATAACATAATAAGCTTTGATAAGAAGAAATATATAAAGTAATCAAAGCTGACCGAGGAAAAAATTTAGATAAGTAGAAAAACATATAATTTAATTTACGTAAACGAGAACAAAGGAAGTCAATATGGTTTGACCAAGATAGACTGGAGTCAATAAAAATACCTAGATAGCAAATATTATCAACAAAAGAAATGTTAGCACAAGTACAAGTGCTATTACAATGCCAAAAATACTTATTACAAATAGTAATGTTAAGCGAATGAATATTTGACCTATAAGAAAAATTAATAGCTTTTGTTTTACTCAGATTAATTGATAAATTATTAAATGCTAACCATTTACTAATTAGGATTAAATCATCATTAATTATTTTTTCAACAAAATTATATGAAACTGCAGCATAAGATAAAGCAATATCATCTGCAAAACCATAAGTCTTAGATTCTAAAGGTAAAGAAAATAAATCATTTATATAAATTATAAATAAAATGGGACCCAAAACTGAACCTTGTGGTACACCATGGTTAACTGTTATAAAAGAGCTTACAACACCAGAAATATTTGTTGCTTGTTTTCTATCCTTTAAGTAACTCACAAACCATGAAATAAATCCACCACGAAAACCATATGAATATAAACGCTTAAGTAAAATTTTGTGAGATACAGAGTCAAATGCCTTAGACAAGTCTAAATAAATAGCAACAGTTTTAAAATCCTTATCTAGTGAAGTTGTCAAATTGTTTATATGACTATAGAAAGTGTCCAAGGTACTTCTACCAGAAATAAATCCATATTGATGTTCAGATAAAATATTATTTTTAGATAAAAATGACATCATTTTCTCTTTAACCACCATCTCTAACAATTTGGATATTACAGATATAATAGATATTGGTCTATAATTGTCAAGCTGTATAGGATCACCCTTTTTAAAAACAGGTGTAATAAAACCAACCTTCAAACAAGTAGGAAACAAAACAACATTTAAGGAAAGATTAAACAAATAAACAAGAACAGGTATGAAAGCTGACTTATTTTCCTTAAGAATCTTTGGTGTTAACTTATCTAGACCAGCTGAATGAACATTCTTTAAGAGATCAATTTTACCAGACAAATCCAAATCAGTAACATCTGTACACAAAAAAGAATTTACACAAGAATCAGCAAAAGACAATTCTTGTACTTGTGTTCTATCTATTGATAGATCTGAAAAAAAATTATTAAACAAGTCAGCAACACATTTTTCATTATTTTCTACTTCAATCAAATTATCATTGTGTTTTATAAATTTAAGTTGATTTGACAAAGGTTTCTTTACAAGAGAATTTATCAACTTCCATTTCAAAGAAATATTTTTAGCATTAAAATATTTTTTATAATATTGAAATTTTAATTTCCGAATATCAGATTTAATCTCAGTATTCAATTTCCTCAAAGTCAACAAATCTCCACCCAAACATTTTAAATGTTTTCTTTGATTAATTTTTCCAATCAAATCATTCGTTATCCAGGCTGAGCGCTTGCAGTTTTTGCTAGTCAATTTAAAACTAACCATGGATTTTGCAATTAAAGATTTACAAATATCTTGAAATTTTAAAAATGCTGAATCAACATCATGCAGAGCAAAAACATAATCCCAATTCTGATCAGATAATAACATTTTTAGTTTATTATGTGATAACTTATTAATATATAAATGAGTATTTACATGTGGTCTACAATTTAATAACCTCAACACAGTTGCAAAATGATCCGAAATAAAAATATTTTGTACAGACGATTCATAACTTTGATTCTGGTTTAATCTGACAAATATATGATCCAAAATTGATTGACAAGATTTCGTAATACGAGTAGGTGAAAAAATAGCTTGATTAAAACCATAACTATAAAGCAAATTCAAATATCGTACGGTAGGCCCATGTAGATTATTACATAAATCTATATTTAAATCTCCCATAAGAATTACTGAAGTAGTATGTAAATCAGACAATAACACATCAAGTTCAGCTATAAAATCCAAAATGATACTTGTGCACGATCTATATAAAGCAACAATAGTTAACACAAAACAAGGTAAATTCAGATGAATCAAAACACATTCTGCAGAAGCAAGAAGAAAAAAAAAAAAATAATAATAATAATAGCTGAAATACACAGGCTTATATATACCTGCGTCTATATATGTAATAGACAGGGTATGAGCACAGACTTTCACATGACCCACCACTCTCCACACTATCTCATAACACTGATACACCTGAACACACATATGTTGAAAAGATAAATAATCACCAATATACGTATTTCATGCTAAACCAGCAATCATCAGTTGGTCCAGATTACCATCTCTACACATATATGCTACAAGTGCTCAGATATATATTAAGATAGCAAATTCTCCTACTTTAATGGACAGGCTTCAATCTACTCCACACTCCAACTCTTCAACCGTCCATCCAATTGAAAATCTGATGATGGAACGCTCAAAGGCCACCCTGAGGCCGAGATTATTGTCACACCCATGTTGACCTAAAGTCAATCTGACCCCTCATGTACAGGACATAATCCATTAAATACATATACAAGGGATAGGCAGACATCTCTAATATGTAATAGCTGAAATACACAGGCTTATATATACCTGCGTCTATACATATATAGACGCAGGTATATATAAGCCTGTGTATTTCAGCTATTACATATTAGAGATGTCTGCCTATCCCTTGTATATGTATTTAATGGATTATGTCCTGTACATGAGGGGTCAGATTGACTTTAGGTCAACATGGGTGTGACAATAATCTCGGCCTCAGGGTGGCCTTTGAGCGTTCCATCATCAGATTTTCAATTGGATGGACGGTTGAAGAGTTGGAGTGTGGAGTAGATTGAAGCCTGTCCATTAAAGTAGGAGAATTTGCTATCTTAATATATATCTGAGCACTTGTAGCATATATGTGTAGAGATGGTAATCTGGACCAACTGATGATTGCTGGTTTAGCATGAAATACGTATATTGGTGATTATTTATCTTTTCAACATATGTGTGTTCAGGTGTATCAGTGTTATGAGATAGTGTGGAAAGTGGTGGGTCATGTGAAAGTCTGTGCTCATACCCTGTCTAAATAATAATAATAATAATAATAATAATAATAATAATAAAGCACATGTATAAAAAATTAGATATAAATACACGCCTTACTCTAAAGTAACACATAATATTTAGAGTAGGTGGATTAATATCAAGAAAAATTGATATTGGTTAATAATTTGAGAGAAAGAAGAAAAAAATATTTATGTTCGTTTATAAATAGAATGACACAATAAATATCTACTTTTACTTTTCAGTCTTTGTATTTTTCTCTTTTATATTTCGAATCTTACCCTTTGTTAAAAAAATGTAATTATGCAAACGAAAAAACTAACACTTTGTTCCTTGTGACGACTTTATTTTTGTTTCCTATTCTTTGACAGTTTCAAGCTGAAATAAAACAGTTCAATAATAAGAAGTTGAAGTATATAATTTATTTCTGTAATTTAAAATGAGTTCTTCATTCACTAGTTCCTTCTATGCATTTTATAACACGAATTTATCCATGCAGCTTTAGAAAAATTGTGGATTCTACCACATTTAATAAAATGATTCATTACAATTTTTACATGATTGTTTGTAGGTTGTCGTTAATTTGGGTGACCATTGTTATTTCTTCTTCTCTTGGTAAGGCACACTTGGGGATTTATGTATGATAGAGCTGGAATGAAGTAATTAAGTTTTTTTTCTTCATGTTAGGTTACGCAAGCTAAACATTTCACATCCTTCTTTTATGGACCGCCATGCAGACTAGGATGAACCACTAAAGTTTTCTCAGCAAGCCATTTTTTTAGAATTTAGTTTATATATATATGTGTGTGTGTGTTTTGTATGAATCCATTGCATATTTGAATTATAACACAGACTTTCTGATTTATACTGTCTGAAGGTTTTCATACAAAAAATTACTAGCCATCTGGTATGTATCCTGCTTATGAAACATCCTCTATCAAAATGTACACTAACCTAAATTTACAGTGACAGCCTTTTATAGTTTATCAGATTCAATTACCTCAATCCAAGCTCTATAAGGTATTTATTAATAAACAGCATAATTTAGCATCTATCTTAAAATCATTATCAATGTCTGCTTTTTAAAAAGCATAGGAAGGTAAAGATTATGATGAAGGAAAACAAAAAAATATATTTAATTTTAGTATTACAAACTTATTCTGAAATACCCCATTATAAATTGAAAATTAGTTCAAACTTCTATTTCAGATAGCTTTTATAAAACTGTTTCGATTCCTCTCCCTTTTTCCAAAACTAATTTTTACAACCAGTTAAGTTTTTTTTTTTTTTTTTTACAGAAATATTTGTTTGAGAGAAAATGCAAAGAAACACATACTAGAACAAAATATTTATGTATTGAGGTTTTAGAATTAAATTGCTATTAATTAGTGTCATATAGTTTAACCTTTTATCTATCGTGATTAGCTTTTAAATTTGATATTGACATTTAATTCATGATGTAGCTATACAAAACTACAATATATTTCATGTATAAATTATTATTAGAGAAAACTAGAGACATAATTGTTGTTAATTTCTTGTTTCACAAGTTTCTAAGCTCTTTCTATTTTATTCATATGTAGTAGTGTTAAATAATGATAAACAAAATAATTCTTAATTTTGATTCTAAATTTAGACTTAGTATTATTGGAGTGTTGGTTGAGAATATGATTTGAATTAGATATGAATCATGAAGATGTACACTATCTGTTTGTACAAAGTTGTGTGATGCATACATGCACTAGGATAGTAAAGATTCTTATTTTATTCTGATCCTAGTTCTAAGAAGCAGTTTAGTGTAACCAAGTAAAAATTTAAAACTTGTGTGAGTTTACTGTTTACCAGATGATGCACATTTGAATCTTTTTCAATCTTGCATTTGAAATATATACAAGAAAATCTGCTGCTATTAAAGTGTACATATTGTATTGTATCGTTAATCAAAAAGTAAACATTAAAAGCATAAAATTAAACTAGTTAATAAAATAATCAAAATTAGTCCAAATCCACAACTAAACCAGACTAGCCAAAGAAAATAAACCCAAACACAACCAATGGTTTCATTGCTATGAGCAGACTTCTCAAGTTTAAAGGACTAAATGATAAAAAATTTATACTATATATAACCCACAATTTTACTTACATCCCCCACATCCTTAATATTAAACAAATTTTTAAACAAGTTAATTGTTTCAGAATTATACATTTTTAATAATAAAGATTCTTTAATTCTTCTTTTTATTTCTTAACCAAAACTAATAGTGCAGCCTGTATCTCTTTTATGTATATATAAAGCAGAACTGAGATATTTATTTCTAACCTTACTTTTATTTGCTTTTGTTCTTTCATTTAATGTCAAACTACTCTGACCTATATATACTTTCTTACAAAAACAAGAAATAACATACCATTACTCCAAGAATAGTCTTTCTATCAAAAACTTCCTTTGTATTATTTAATAAATTATTCAAAATAATACTCCTTTTCCAAGCAATTTTCTTATTTCCAAACAAATTACTATTTTTACATACAATTGTATGAAAGAATAAAAGTACATAAAAGTAGGATTAGAAATAAATATCTCAGTTCTGTTTTATATATACATGAAAGAGATACAGGCTACATTATTAGTTTTGGTGAGGCTAAGGTTATCTTCTTTGAAAGAAATGAAATAAAAAGAATTAAAGAAACTTTATTATTTGGAAGCAATTAACTTGTTTAAAAGTTCTTTGTAAGTGGAATTGTGGGTAATATGTGATATAAATTTGTTGTTATCTTTTAGACTTTTACACTTGAGAAGTCTGCTTACAGCAGTGAAACCATTGGTTGTGATTTAGAGTTTATTTCCTTTGGATTCTCTAGTTTAGTTGTGAATTTGGAATAATTTTGATTAATCAAAAAGGTATCAGTTTTAAGTTTTTGTACGAGTGAAGTGCAATGTATTAATAACAATAACAAGAAGTAAATTTGAATTTGACTAAAAATAGAACTAAGATCAGTTAATCATTCTTTTCTCATATATTTAAAGTAATATATTTTTTAATTTTATGAAATTCTCATGAAAAAATTAAATTTTCAAGCTTTTATAAAAAGAAATATATGTATTAATAATTTGATTTTTTTTAATATTAATTTTTATTTTAGTAAATTTATACATGGAATATTCATTTTTACTCATTGATACAAAAGTGATTTTTTACTGGGGAGAAAGGTATAGAGGCATCAAGTAAAGTTTTGCTCATGGGCATGGATATTGCTGGTACATTCATGAAACTAAGCTTTTTTAATCTTCATTTTCTATTGGTCTTTTATTATATACTATGCAGTCGATATTATCTGAATTAAATATATGGCCCATATTTCTTTCATGACTTAAAAAAAACAACAATTAGAATCTGTTTTGAATGATTATCTTGGAAAATGGTTGTTTGATTCTTATATTTAAATTTACCCTGATCTCATCGTAATGTACAGAATAATACTTACAGAATAATACTCGAGATTTCCACAATTCTTACAATTTACAATATCAACTTTTTACATAAGATTTATTTTATTTTTGAATTGTTAATAAATCTATTTAAATTAATGGTAGATTGAAAACCAAGATTTTCCCGATTTTTGCAAGCTTATTTTGATATTTATTTGGTTGGATTGCTAACAATTATATTTTTTACACTTTCACATAAAATAAATAAAATCCTGGGATTAATTAAAATGTATGACTGAAACTACTTTTAAGGGCTTTCAAAACTTAACTGTTATATAATATTTGATATTTTATTTTACAAGGATTTTACTGATGCTACTTCAGTGTTTTAACCCATATATAAATTTCACCTCTTTAATATACCTGTATTATATAATTAATTAATTGAAAAAATATAAATTTAAGGCCATCTTCAGTATGTACATTCTAATCTTTATCTCCCACACCATATTTATATATATGGACATGCACATAGTATTAATGGATAAATATTTTAAAACAAAAAAGAAAAAATCTATTAAATATAAAAAGTATTACAACAAATGCTTACAAAAATATATCAATATTGATATTCATGACTTCTTTGCCACTGAAACCACATAAGATGTGACCCATGGAGATGATATGAAGGGGGAGAAGATTAGTACTTTCTTGGATATCGATTAAATCACTCTGAACACGATCAGCAAGAACAGATAACTAAAAAAAGAAAAGTTTAGGAGTGAAAAAAAGACATTACTGGCAACATCAAATTAACCATTAGGGATAAGAATTATTAATAATGATTTTTTGTAATAATAAAAGCTTAATTTATTTATTTACAAACTGCAAATAAAATAAATCATTAAGACAGCTTTTTTTTTTTGGGGGGGGGGGGGAGCAAAACAAAGCTGAAACAGCATAATAAATTATCAAAAAATAATACAAAAATATCTTTAATAAATAATTAAGTTCATTGCAATTTATTAAACAGATGAACCAAACGTAAAAAAAAAAAGCACACACAGCAAACAAATATTTTATACAAACAAATATTAACAATTGAATATTGATCCAAATAGAAAAAAATAACATTGCCTTTGTTTAGAGTAAGAAGGCAAGCTTTCCAAAACAAAAATTATTTCAAATAAAGAGTATTTTTATTATTGGGGGAAAGGCTATTTGTAGAATTATCAAGATGGCCAAAGGAATATTTATAATTACAAAGTTTAGTTTGTAACTTATATGATAAATCATCTAAAAATAGGAAGAGATTATCAGAAAAATTCAAATATGTAATAAATGTTGAGTAATGTTTGAGAAAAGTATGAAGGTCTTCTCACAATAACTATGATCCCAGTTTAGACAATAATCACTATACAAAAACACAGTAGAACTACATGAGCCAGGAGGAAGATCATAGCCACAGTTCTATTGAGATAAAATCTAAATAATATAAAACATCTTTATATTGGAAGAAAAAAAAATTTCACCAATAAAAAAATAATATTAAAAAAAAAAGTGTTTGTATCATAAAATATGTAGAAAAAATATGCAGTAGTTTGTATAAATACAACAAAGGCCACATTTTAAATGAAGAGGAAATGGCAAAATTATAGATACTAAAAAAAAAAAGCAGATGAAGAAATAGAAAAATTGCTAATAAAACTATATCAAATATCTACATATTAAGATATACTAAAGGAATGAAAATAATAAATTGAATGGTCTATTGCCTAGAAGTTTGAACATTGGAAAGTGACACTTGGAGACATGATTCATGGACCTTGAACTCTATAGACCATTACTCTAACATTTATAAAACTATCCAAAATACTAAAATAATAAAGTAGTAATATTGGAATTTAAATTGATTAAAAAAAAGATTTGTTTAGTTCTATACAAAATCTTTACTAAGGTGATAACAATTCTTTTATAAAGAACTTTTAAATTTAAATCAATCAAAATAATAAGTTGGATTTAAAAGTAGTTATAGCACAGTAGATCATGCACAACCGTTAATAAAAAGTAATATAAAGAGCCGATGACTATAAGTTATATTTTTCATTGGATTTATAAATTATAAAAAGGCATTGAGTTTATAAGCATTTCTGTACATTTAAAGCTATGAAATATCAAAATATAGGATATTTTTAAATTCTTAAAAGAATATTTTCAAAATACAATAGTATTACTGAGATTATATGGTCACACTATTATTAAACATAACAAGAATGCTGGAAAGATAATTCTATCTTTCCAAAAATCTCAATTTTAAAAAATATATATTGTAATTTAAAAGGAAACTATAAAAAATAAAAATAAATGGAGATTTTTCAGATGATGTGATTGCTTTCACAAATAATATTACAGAGGTTCAGAAAAACGTTACAGAAGTTATAATATAAAAACAAAAAAGTAGAATTAATGATAAAATATTAATGTTCCATTATCAGATTTTCAATGAAATGGACAGCTGAAGAGTTGTTGTGGGTTGGAGTGGTTTGAAGTCTGTCCATTAAAGTATGAAGATTGGCTATCTTAATATAAAGCTGAGCACTGATTGTATCTATGTGTGGAGATGGTAATCTGGACCAACTGATGAGTGCTGATTTAGCATGTAGTACGTATATTGGTGATTATTTATCTTTTAACGTGTGTGATCAGGTGGGTCAGCAATATGAGATGGCATGGAGAGTTGAGGATCATGTGAAAGTCAGTTCAAATCCCTTATATATTAAATAGACTAAAGAAATGTTAAATGTGCTTAAAAAAGATTTTTAACATGTTTTACCAATGCTTTTATACACAAGATTTGGCCACTTAGTGATGAGCAGTACAGAAACTTAAAATATATGTTGGCTTTAACTAGGAGGGATCAGATGTTAAGTACAAGGATAAGAAAGTATTACTAATATCACAGGAAACAACTGGAATGAAATTAAACTGGACATGTCACTAGAAAAAATGACATTAGATCAATAATTGCAGTGTTAAACTGGTCTACAAGAAAGCATAAGAGACCTAGAAAGAATCAATATATGAGATGAATGGATGAAGTAAGGAAGTGTCTAGGTTTGTGATAATGACATTTTACTTGTAATTTTCCATCATCTAATTGAATTATTAAATATTTATATAAAAATTCAAGTTTTATTTATATGTTAAATAGTTAGAAACAGCACACAAGTCAATACAGAACAGTAATACTAGTAATTCAAGGTAATACTTTAATCATTAAAGTAAAATAGTTTAGTTGGTTAAATTCAGTGTTTCCATGCTTGACTGTCTTGCCAGACCAGAAATATCTGCAGGATAATGCCACTTAAAGGCATTGTATTCTATATTAATCTAATAGCAGTCAACTATATTTGAAAAAGTATAAAGTTTGAATTTTTCTAAAAGTTATTTGTTAGTTCAACTAGATGATGGAAATAGTCTATTCCAAGAGTTCCCCAACTTTTTTGGCTCCAGACCCCTTTACCAAAAACTTTTAAAACCATCAATACCCTAGTCATTTACTTTACTTATTCAAATTAATAAACTTGTACAATACTTGATATTAAATATTTCACTAGATATCAAAGAATTGAAAAAAGTAAAAAAACTACGAATATGGCTGTGCAACATTAATATCGAAACCTACACTAATGAAATTTAAAGCAAAAAAAAATATGAGCAGAATTTTTTTTAATTTTTGACATTTATGAAATAAATATATAAATGCAAAATAAGTACAAATATTGAAATCACTATTAAATATAAAAATGAAGTGGAAAAAATCAACATATTCAGACAGAATTAAACATCATACACCAATGAAAGATTTTAATCAGAATTATAAAACTAAGAATACCAAATAAATTAGTTTGGAAAACTAAATTTAATGAGATGGGTGAACCTGATGATCAATCAACAATTTATGTGTGGTTTTAAATTAGTGAGTTGCATTCTCAAATCTCCATGTTCAGTGATATGCAATAGATGTCTGTTCTGAAGCAGGTTTAAAACTATACAGAAGTCTCTCACTACTAGATGTGATGAAGAAAATGTCAGCAAATACTTTTGTACAACAGTCCATAGAGCAAGGTACAGAAGTGAAATATCTTGTTGCAGCCAAAACTTTTGATAACCCTGTTTGATTTTTATCTTGAAATCCTCAATTGTGCTGATGGTTATCAGCTCATCTTGCAAAATTATATTTGGTTCTGCATTAGTAGTGTATGGGTTTATTATACAGTCCAGTACTTCCAATGATAGAATATCTTCAAATCTAGTTTTAAAATCTAAGTGAAGAGCCTCCAAGTTGTTGACATACAGCAAGATGTTTCCTTCTTTGTATTGTGCCTATCTTAAATAAGTTGAGGAACTGAGAAAGCTCAGATCTTGCAATATTTTGCTTAAAAAACATCTGGCACAAAAACTGATATGAACGATTTTGCTTTGATGAGATTCAAATTGTCTCATGGCAGTTGCAAATTAACATCATTAAAATTCCCAAATAAATCAGTTAAATTTTATTCTTAAGTAAATTTTTTTTTCAAATTGGAATCCTAGTCTTCCAAAACTCGAATACAGATTGAAAAAGTACAAAAAATCTTGCCAAACATAAATCTTTTGAAGGTCAGCAGACTTTGGTGTGGAGAACTAATTGATAAAAATCTTCATCACTTTCCTTGCATAATTGAGTGAACAGTTTAGTGTTTAAAGCATTACTTCAAATTTTGTTTGTAGCAGTTATAACAAACTGAAGCAACTGATCTAATTTGTCACTAAGATTCTTGCCTACTAAATGTTACCTATAGATTGCATAGTGAACTGCAAGCATTTCAGGTACATATTGTTTCAGGTAACTTATAAAACTGTGATAATGACCAACCATAGCTAGTGCTTCATCTGTCACAAAAGGTATAACATTTGTCAGTGGAATCACTTTTTCCCTGAAAAATAGCTCCATTAAATTAAAAATCGATTCACTTCTGGTGTCAGTTTCTAAAGTTCTAGCAAAAAACAGCTCTTCATGTACTTCCTGGTCTTGAATAAAGTGAACATATGCCAGTAATAAAGCTTCATTACTAAGTAATGTTGACTCCTTCAATTGGAGAGAAAAAATATTTTTTTACAAATGATTACACAAACAGTTTTTCATGTCATGACTCATTTCATTGATATGTCTTTGAACTGTGTTATTGCTCAAAGGAATCCTTTTTATAACATCTTGTGCAGATTTGTGGAGTACAGTGTTCAATACCTCTGCAATGGCCAGTAAAATAAGTTTCTCCACTATAGTATGCAGCTCACTGACTTTGCGATGAGTAGGGATATGTTATACAATGCCCTTAATCCATCATCATTTTGCTTTATGATAAAATAAACACTATCTATGACTGTTTTTCAGAATTTTATATTTACGTGATTGAAAGTATGATAAACCTTTTTCTTTTTTCTCAGGGTGAATTCTATTCAAGTGATCTGCTAGTTTTAATGGTTTCATAGCGACGTTGCTAAAGAATTTCACATATGAGGCACATTGATAAATGTTTGTTTGATAACGACAGAACAAATTCTAGCTTCAAATAGTCCAAGATGTATTGTCTGCATTTTTTTGGTTCAATCATATTATTATCATAAGAAATAAAAACTTTTATTAACAAACAATTTGACAGCCCCTATGATTAAAAAACAACAACAATAAAATACGTACTTATTTGAAACAGAATATTTTTGTTTAAACTCAAATAAATAAACTGCTGCCCTCTGATTTTCTTTTTCGTAGTACTGTTCCGTAATAAATAATTATATTCAAAGTTCAAATTACAAATAAATACATGTCACATCAAATGAAACAATTTATAGTGTTTTATGAAAGTGTCACCATGCGAGAATGACAGATTCTGCTAATATCGAATATCGTCTCATCCCACCTTGAGCAAGTATGAACATGCAATGGTTTTTCATGACTGTACTTGCTTTAATATGTTCGATAAGACAATGCACAGATATGTTTGTGCTACATGTATTTTCATGCATTCTTATGTGTGACTTTTTTAATGACACATTTTACCTTTTCATTCACAAGTTTGGTATGTAATGTGTGTGTGTGTGTGTTTTTTTTTTTTTATCAAAAAAGTGTTTTTTTGACTGTTTACTTTTTAATTAGGTACTTATTGGTATCATAAATATTCTGAAGTAGCAAACAAATATCAGTAGTAAAGGGTCTATTTTTGCTGTCGTTGACACCCACATTTTTTATTGAAACTATCGTCCTCTAGAAAGTTCAAATCGACCCCAGGGGGTAGATATCGACAACTTTGGGAACTATTGGTCTATTCAATTATACTATTTATTAATGATTAAAATTTATGATATAATACTAAATATTGAAAAACTAGGAAGTCGAGTTTTATCATTTGGACTTAGTACTTTTTTTGTCTTCTACTAAACAAATATCTATAATATATATATTTTTCCTTTATGAGTCATGTATAAATATTAAAAGATATTGAAACATTGTTGCTTCTATAAAAGTACAACAATCAAACAATAAAGTATAAGTGTTACTATTAAAAATAAATAAAAACAAAACATAGGAACATTATGGATACTATGAGTAGATCATTAAAATAATTCACGCTATAATCAAGATTTTAATCTAATATTGCAATAACTTATTTTTTATATATTGTATACTCTGACAACAAATTGATCTGGCTGTCTATTAAGTATAAAAGGTGGACACTATACATGCTGAAAGGTGAGTGAATAATCACTGTATTTATTTTTACAGCTAAAATATTACTAAGAAGTGTAAGAGTTGTTTCTTATTGTAATACAGACATTCAGATCTAAAAGAGTGATCTGAAAAATGATTATTATTGTGGGCTGGGACAAGAGATGGGGTGGTGGTGGAGTAAGTCTGAATCAAAAAATAAAACGAAATGGCTTCTTTACAAAAAAAAAAATCCGCGATAATAAAATATATTTTCATATTATATTTATTTTAAAAAAATAATTTATTAAGATTGTTTAAACTCAGACTTTCACAGGACCCACCACTCTCAGTACCATCTCATATTGCTGACCCACCTGATCAGTGGTGGGTCGTGTGAAAGTCTGAGTTCGAACCCCGCATATATTACATATATAAATGCAGGTTTAAGCCTGTACAATGTATTAAAGATTGTTTAAATAAATAAATGAATAATTTTCTGATAGTGTAACATGCATAGTTAAATTTAATAAATGAATAGAAGTTCAATGGATATCAAATAGGAAAAAAGTTATGGTATCACCATCGCCAGACTGATTTTTGGCTTTTGCTTTCATCACTGAGAACTAGGATTCAAACATAAACTTAATACATATAGCAGTTATTTTTACTCCTTTATACTATTTAAATAAAACCCTAAGGTTTTATAGCTAAGCTAGTTAACTTGCATAATTACATAGATCTTCATCAGGAATGAAAATATTATATCATTATATTGTAACAGTCACCACACAGAACAGCAGCACCATCGAGTAGCAAAGCCACCCGTTGTACTGAGTTCGAACATAGTTTATCGGTTCCACAATACAATCTACGGAATAACGCCTCTGATGCAACATAAGTAAACACTTCTTTAGGCACGGTGGTCAGGGAGATGCACGAGATTCATGGTTTTGTTTCCGAGTTGGCCAACAATCAAACGAATATTAATTAACATATATAATCGAGGAAATATATATAATGGGAATCGAACAAATGAAAACTTAACTGCAGACGTATAGTTAAAATTATTTATTTACGTATTTAATAAAAAAAACATTATTAATGTTAGTAATCATATTTTAAATTCAGAGTTTCAATAGCTAATTGGCAATATTATTATATATAAAAATACATTTATTTATAAAGAGCATTCATTTATATGAAGGCGTAATCTAGCTACCTAAGGTTCTCGAGTGAGTATTTCTAATGCGTGCTGTAGGGAATTTATACTTTGCACTGCAAGAGTCATCAGTAGCGGCGGACATACATTTATTTAATAAAAATATTTATTTTACGACTAAGGGCAAACATTTATTTGAGAGTGGATGATGAAGATAATGCCAAGGCGGAGTGATATAGAGAATGATAAACTAAATAAAGGAACACGTGGTACGCTTTAGAAGGGCGATATAAAATAGCAGTACTGAAACTGCAATGCCGTGAATAAGTTTATAAGGGCTTCGGGTTGGTCTCTGCCTCGACCCGAAGAGGTAAGGTGCCACATGAGCATAACCAGGGACAAGCGGTCCGTGTCGCAATTTGCCAGCTGGCTGCGTGACGGTCGTCAAGCCCTACGGGAACATTATCATGTCCACTTGTGTAGGACGACTGGGGTTAATTCAACCCTATAGAATCCGGAGTATTCACAGCGTGGAATGAGTCATCGTGGCTTCAAAACGTAACACATGTATAAGATCTAAAAGATTATGGTAATATTTAACTAGATTTCAAACTCGGCCCTCCATTATCAACATTGACTAAAAGAAAATTGGTGACTCTCAAAGAAATGAAATTTCCGTAATTATTCATTAAAAGTTAATAATAAAAAAAAATATCTAAAAGGGGAATTATTACAGCGAGTATGCCAGCTATTACGAAGTAGTAGACCCTGCATTACAATAACTGATTCTTTGAATGCGTGTCGATTTATATGAAATTTAAGTTATTTATAAAAGCAAATATTAATGACAATTTGACACGCATTCACTGTTCAAGCGATTATAGATTTAGCTTTAAAACTAAGACAATTATGAGAAGGTAATATTTCAATGATAATTATAAATAAAGTGTAGATTTGAGAAATACACACCTAAGAAGGATAGAGGGAGGTAAGCTAGATTATGCGAGAAATTTACAGATTACATTAATTCTCAAATTTTAGTTTCACAAAATTACAATTTTAACATTTTAGAAGTTAGACAAATAGTAGGAGATGAGCTATAGCTTATTATTACTAGAGTACTCTATAATTTGGAATACACACATAGGTACCTGTTTTATAAGATGTTTTCTTCCATTTGTTTAATAGCAGATTGTTCGTGATTAGCAGTTTTCTTTCTTGTCTTTGGCATTTTATTGATTTTAACAGCAGCGACTTTCTTGTTTATTTCAGGCAGCAGATCATTATGGTGTTTTTATGATGGGCAATGTGAAGTTCGGCATACGGTAGGCCATCTCCCGATGGAGAATAATCTCGGTGCTTACTCGGTCATACCTTGGCAGTATCAATTTATTTTAAGATATTTTAGACTCTCCACTCGAGAGCAAAGCTAAAGTTTTAGTGAATGTCTCCAACAAGTTCAAGATGGCCTCCTTTCTTATCTTGATCTTTTAATTTTTCTGTCCAGGTATTTTTAGGTTTTATTTATCTTGCCCTCAGGATAATCAATGCTTTTGCTGGTTTTAATTAGAAAGAAATCTGCTGTGCTATTGTTTGTTTTTCTTTACATTCGTTAATTACATTTTTTTGGAATTTTTCTATAATTAATTTATTATCTATCACTGACCGATGCTTTTAAATTTTCAAAGACAAAAGGGAATAAAATTATTTTAACTTTAATTAATTATTGCATCAGATTTTGTTAGAATTATTATTTAACGAAATTTAAACTAAGCAATAAATACGAACTTTATAAATTCAAAATAAATGATTAAAATTATACAAAATTATATAACTAAAAGAAATCTAAATTATATTATTTTATCCCTATTTATTGCGTTTAATTTGAGATCGAAATGTGTGCGTGTTTATGCTGAATTCTACACATATTTATACATTTCTAAGATTGCTACACACACAATTCGATACCAAAAAGTTTAAATTTGGGCGGGATAGATCGGTCAGTGAGAGACGACAGAAAAAGGTGAAACTTAAGATTCGAATACGAATCTTACTGTTTCATTTCCCCGTACTTCCCGTGAACAATTAAGGAAGAACAAAGGAGGCAAGAAAGGGAAAAAAATTTACATTACATAATTTAAATACGAAAAAAAATTATTATTATTATTTTTTTTTTTACAGATATATTGAAATATAGAAAGCAGAGATTACATGAAGTAACGAACAATTTATATACCCGGATCTAGAATTTAAACTTTAATTTTAAAATGACCTAATTTGGCCGTGTCTGGTTAGCAATCATTATAATACTATTAGTTAAACTGATTATATATATAAAAAAAATTCTTAGACTAATATTAATTAACATAATATATATATAAAAATTTTTTAAGAATAATGATAATTAAATATACATAACAAAATTTCTATATAA
Source organism: Epiperipatus broadwayi (assembly GCA_028023455.1). Lineage (NCBI taxonomy): Eukaryota > Metazoa > Onychophora > Udeonychophora > Euonychophora > Peripatidae > Epiperipatus > Epiperipatus broadwayi. The sequence continues at coordinate 5,243,072 of JAQFVV010012460.1, read as the reverse complement.
AGCCCTATTTGACCAATATAATTTCCATTCAACCAATATTTATCAAGTTCGTTTTACTAAATTTTATACACGGAATGGCCGTCCGAAATGCTCCAATATTGTTATAACCCCGGGTCAGGTGGATAATATATATCTCTTGTCGTTGACGACTGCGGCCTTGGGTTTTCTAATTTTTGTCTTCTATCCGGCGGTTCTTTGGTCCAATGGCTAAAATCTAATGTAGTGAGAAATTCACTCATTTCTTCTATGTCCTTTATACGACTGCCTGCCATCAACTGTTGGATGGCCAGCGGCATGCCACGCTGGATGGTCCCTATGATGTGTGAATCCGAAAAGGCGAACGTTGTAAGGGATTTAAACCGATTCGCTTGGCGGAGGAAAAACTGTGTGTGTGTCTCTTGGGGTATCGTCCCATATTTTTCCTGGCAGAGTGTATTGTAGATACCGCTTTGACGCTCGTTGCTCCAGTAACGCTTCATTAACACATCTTTGTAATTTCCGATTGTTTTAGGCTTCCATCTCACCATATTCCACCAGTCCTTGGCAGATCCCTGTAAATGGTAGCTAGCTATCGCTATCTGCTCGTCTGGCCCTGTTTTATGAAATTGGAAGAACTTTTGCAAGCTCTCTAAGTGGGCTTGAGGGTTTTCTCTGATCTCCCCTCTAAAGATCTTGATGTGGATCATCTTGGCTAAATAGCTTTGGTGTCCAGTGTCCATCTTCGTCTCTTCTTTAATGCTGCTTTCCTTCTCCGGTTCTTGTGGGCTTTCATCGATTGGAATGAGGTCTCTCTGCTCATCATACTTTTTTACATTCACGACACTACCTGTTTGCTCTTCTATCATAGGTTCATCAGATCTCTCTACCTTCATTTCATTCTGCATGTCTTTAACCTCTTCTACCTTTTAACTAACCCTGGATATTCCAAAATGTTCCTTTATTACTTCTAACTCTCTCCATATAGTGTCTTTAAATTCCTGACACTCCCTGACTCTTCTCTTTTCTTCTTCCTGTCTCCTTTTTGATTCTTCATCGCTTCTTTTTCTCATTTCCTCCTCATACATTTTCTTCATTTCTTGCATACTCCGTCTGAGTATTTCCTCAACAAACTTGAAATTATAGTCCATTGATGCTCTGTATTGTTGCGGAGCTTCCCTTCGCTCGGATGTCGACTCCAAAGCCTCAGATAAATCTAGCTGCTCTGTATCAGTATTTTCTGTTTCCATTTTCTTATCCATTTTCTTACTATTTATTTATTTATTTTACACTAGTAGCATTTAACTATTCCCCACCGGTATCTTGGCCCTATAATACTCTTTCATTGCCCTCTCCTACTCTACATTGCCCTATCTCTATATTGCTGCCTTTAATATACTTAACATATATATTATAACGAACTATTAGTAACGCGTATAAGCCACTGCTGTCTATGATATATATATTTGTACTTTAACTAAATTTTATTGTTAAAAACATAATAAGCTTCTGCTGTCTCATTTAGCTACTGATTATTATTATTATTATTTTTTTTTTGACATATATATATAAAAAGATATTTCATTAGATCCGAGTATTACACACACATCCCTGCTTTCCTTAAATTTGTTATTACGCCTGCTGTCCTTTCACTCACTCGACCCACCTTATTTCACTCGATTTATTTTTATTATTTTTATTTTTATCCAAAACAAACTCTTATATATATAAAACAATTAGCCAACTCGGCAACGAACGCTAAAGAAATTTATCTGCATTATTTTTGCTCAGGGTATCTATGGGTTTTATACTCGAAGCCTCACGTTATTGGCGCCAAACGCTAAAAAAAAACTTTAACTATGTAACAGTCAAAACACGTGTATCTCGTTAACATAGTGCAGAATTCGACCACCACACAGAACAGCAGCACCATCGAGTAGCGAAGCCACCCGTTGTACTGAGTTCGAACATAGTTTATCGGTTCCACAATACAATCTACGGAATAACGCCTCTGATGCGACATAAGTAAACACTTCTTTAGGCACGGTGGTCAGGGAGATGCACGAGATTCATGGTTTTGTTTCCGAGTTGGCCAACAATCAAACGAATATTAATTAACATATATAATCGAGGAAATATATATAATGGGTATCGAATAAATGAAAACTTAACTGCAGACGTATAGTTAAAATTATTTATTTACGTATTTAATAAAAAAAACATTATTAATGTTATTAATCATATTTTAAATTCAGAGTTTCAATAGCTAATTGGCAATATTATTATATATAAAAATACATTTATTTATAAAGAGCATTCATTTATATGAAGGCGTAATCTAGCTACCTAAGGTTCTCGAGTGAGTATTTCTAATGCGTGCTGTAGGGAATTTATACTTTGCACTGCAAGAGTCATCAGTAGCGGCGGACATACATTTATTTAATAAAAATATTTATTTTACGACTAAGGGCAAACATTTATTTGAGAGTGGATGATGAAGATAATGCCGAGGCGGAGTGATATAGAGAATGATAAACTAAATAAAGGAACACGTGGTACGCTTTAGAAGGGCGATATAAAATGGCAGCACTGAAACTGCAATGCCGTGAATAAGTTTATAAGGGCTTCGGGTTGGTCTCTGCCTCGACCCGAAGAGGTAAGGTGCCACATGAGCATAACCAGGGACAAGCGGTCCATGTCGCAATTTGCCAGCTGGCTGCGTGACGGTCGTCAAGCCCTACGGGAACATTTATCATGTCCACTTGTGTAGGATGACTGGGGTTAATTCAACCCTATAGAATCCGGAGTATTCACGGCGTGGAATGAGTCATCGTGGCTTCAAAACGTAACACATGTATAAGATCTAAAAGATTATGGTAATATTTAACTAGATTTCAAACTCGGCCCTCCATTATCAACATTGACTAAAAGAAAATTGGTGACTCTCAAAGAAATGAAATTTCCGTAATTATTCATTAAAAGTTAATAATAAAAAAAATATCTAAAAGGGGAATTATTACAGCGAGTATGCCAGCTATTACGAAGTAGTAGACCCTGCATTACAATAACTGATTCTTTGAATGCGTGTCGATTTATATGAAATTTAAGTTATTTATAAAAGCAAATATTAATGACAATTTGACACGCATTCACTGTTCAAGCGATTATAGATTTAGCTTTAAAACTAAGACAATTATGAGAAGGTAATATTTCAATGATAATTATAAATAAAGTGTAGATTTGAGAAATACACACCTAAGAAGGATAGAGGGAGGTAAGCTAGATTATGCGAGAAATTTACAGATTACATTAATTCTCAAATTTTAGTTTCACAAAATTACAATTTTAACATTTTAGAAGTTAGACAAATAGTAGGAGATGAGCTATAACTTATTATTACTAGAGTACTCTATAATTTGGAATACACACACAGGTACCTGTTTTATAAGATGTTTTCTTCCATTTGTTTAATAGCAGATTGTTCGTGATTAGCAGTTTTCTTTCTTGTCTTTGGCATTTTATTGATTTTAACAGCAGCGGCTTTCTTGTTTATTTCAGGCAGCAGATCATTATGGTGTTTTTACGATGGGCAATGTGAAGTTCGGCATACGGTAGGCCATCTCCCGATGGAGAATAATCTCGGTGCTTACTCGGTCATACCTTGGCAGTATCAATTTATTTTAAGATATTTTAGACTCTCCACTCGAGAGCAAAGCTAAAGTTTTAGTGAATGTCTCCAACAAGTTCAAGATGGCCTCCTTTCTTATCTTGATCTTTTAATTTTTCTGTCCAGGTATTTTTAGGTTTTATTTATCTTGCCCTCAGGATAATCAATGCTTTTGCTGGTTTTAATTAGAAAGAAATCTGCTGTGCTATTGTTTGTTTTTCTTTACATTCGTTAATTACATTTTTTTGGAATTTTTCTATAATTAATTTATTATCTATCACTGACCGATGCTTTTAAATTTTCAAAGACAAAAGGGAATAAAATTATTTTAACTTTAATTAATTATTGCATCAGATTTTGTTAGAATTATTATTTAACGAAATTTAAACTAAGCAATAAATACGAACTTTATAAATTCAAAATAAATGATTAATATTACACAAAATTTATTTAACTAAAAGAAATCTAAATTATATTATTTTATCCCTATTTATTGCGTTTAATTTGAGATCGAAATGTGTGCGTGTTTATGCTGAATTCTACACATATTTATACATTTCTAAGATTGCTACACACACAATTCGATACCAAAAAGTTTAAATTTGGGCGGGATAGATCGGTCAGTGAGAGACGACAGAAAAAGGTGAAACTTAAGATTCGAATACGAATCTTACTGTTTCAATATCAATTCTGGCATAAAGTAATTATTCAAACTAGCCCTCTCACATCATGTATAATAGCTCATATTTAGTTAATAAACATTGATTAGAATAGAATATGTATTGCATATTGAACTGCAAGTATACTGTATTTTCAACACATGCATACATTTTTTTTTATATGTGTTGTGTATATATATAAATTAAGATTACAATATAAACAAAATTTTTAAATAATAATGTATTAATTAATAATACATTGAGAGGGACACATATAGTTTACTGGGTGTGTGTATTCTCATTCATTCCCTGAAACAATAAAAATAAGAAAAACTTACTATATCATATATATATATATATTTATTTTTTAAAAAAGTTATAGCAAATATTTGGCTTTCATTATTCTTTTTTTTAATAACTTCTTTATAAAACTTTTAGCATTTGCTTAGAAAACATTTTATTACATGGAATACTTCACATCAAATTCAAAAATGATAAAAAAGAAAGAAAAAAAAAAGTTATGTGTTTTTAACATAAACCAGAGAAATATTATTGAAAAATATAATTGCAATAGCATTCCAAGACTGAAAAATGGCTGCTGGTGTACTGTAAAATTTATTTACAAATTTCTATTTTTTTTTTAAATGTAATCACATACAATGCTAAGATAGGGGAAAATGGCTCATCACATAATTTATTAATTTTAGTGTTATTTTGTTTGTTTATTTACATTTCTGTTTATATTTTTATTGGATAAACATATATTTGAAATCATTTATATTGATACAACTTAGATCACAGGCTCATTATACCCTTGAAAACATATAAGTAAATAAGTGAGAAAGTCATGATAGGATTGTTAGTAGAAACACAACTAAAATATATAAAAAATTTTGAGATGAAGTATGAGTAAATTAAGTAGGAGTTGACAGGCTGTCAGATTGTGGTAATAATAATAAAGTGCAATAAAATTAATCCTAGGTTTATAAAAAAGAGTTTTTTAAATATTTTGTTGAGATTTATATGGAACAACTGAGATAGAAAAAAAAGTTAATTTAGATAGATAACATTAGAAATATATTACAAATGGACAATAGAATGAGTGAGAAAATATTGTGAAAATGAAAATGTTTTTAGAAGTAAAGAAATAATGAAGTCTTGCATTGGTGGTTGAGAGGTCAGCGCGACTGCCTTGCACTTGCAGGCAGTTGCCCGGGTTGCGGGTTCGCATCCCAGCCGATGCTATGACACTTAAAAAAAAAAAGAAATAATGAACGAGGGGGTGGAAGAATTAAAATAAAATTAGATAATATTACATATTTACTTGAACAAGATGATCATGATTAAATTATGAAATCTCTATTAAAGAGATATCGGATGATATAATAATGCTGACTCTGGGTCACCTATGCCACTTTTAAATTTATATTAATAATTTTTAATATATGCTATGAATGTAAAACCATCAAATATAAACTTAAAAAAATAAATTAGAACTAAAACACTCTAAAAATATTGAAAATAAACCATTCACTTCTGAAAATATACACTATGAATGATGATTGATCTTTGGAAAAATCTTAGGATGTCAAGTTATTATAATAATAAACCAGTAGCTGCGTGGAATTCTTTGTTTAGAAATGTCCTCTATATAGAGATAAAATAATCTGAAACTACAATCTATCATACTGATATGGCAGATTAATAATTTCATTTAGGATATATGTATAATTATAAATAATACTATTATACTGGATAATAATCACCATATACATTTAATTAATATTTGAAGTGCTCTTTAACTGCCATGTTCAATAACTTATAATTGAAAAATGATTTCTTACTAATATAACTGATAATAATTTTACAGAATAGAGATATTTAATTCAATTTTTAAAGTTCATAATAAACAGACAAATATCATATATGAAAAATATATAGACTGATCTAAGATTGCTTTTGTGGTTATTATAATTCTGGATAAGAATATAAGAATAATATTTTAAATACATAGGAAATTATTATTTTCTTAGCCTAAAAAGTTATTGAATATTGGAGCTGGAGGACAGTTTAACTACTAATTATACTTTTCAATTATCATCTGGCTTTATATATTAATATTTTAAGAAGTAAAGTATAAGTAAATGAAAGAAAATTGTAAAAATATAAATGTTTCCATTTGCACTTCATTGTCAGAAAAATAAAAAATAAAACGATATATTTTACTCTCAATTTTTTTGATAATAAAATAATGGATACATATATATGTTCAAAATATCATGAAAATTCGTCAGCGAAATGTGTGTGTGCATACAAGTGAATATGCAATCCTACTATGGGTATCAAAGTTGCGATTAGCATTTAGATTTGATATAAAAAATTTAAACGATAAAATACATATTTTTTATTATAAAATCAAAAATATTTTGATAGTTTTTATGTCATTAATCATCCTGGATTGTGATTACATCTAACAGACTAAATATAAAAGGATAGAACTATCAAAATGCTTTTGATAAAGATCTATAATTCAATGATTTTTTTGTGTTTATTGTTGAAAATATTGGTATTTTATGTACTTATGGAAGTGCAAACATATTTAAAATGATATAATATAATTAAATATAAGCACTTGAAGTTACGAGTTAAGAAAAGCTTGGTGTTTACTAGAATACACAAACTCCCTCAGGATGGGATTTTTTTATACATTTAATGTAGTCTGCTAGGCATGCTTTCAATATCTTGTAAGTGATATCATAATCAGTGAAGTAAATGCAAAGTCTAGAGAAAGGATGTCATGTAAATGTTATATAATTTGTATGTAAATAGCTTTCAAATTTACTGCTAAGTTAAACACATGCTTCTGTTCCATCAGCTAAATTTATAATTCTTAAATCTTATGCATATATTAATAAATGTAGAATCAATAGGAATATGAATATATTATGAGGACAACTTAATGTGATATTTTTCAAATATGTCAGTAAAAATTATGTCTCAAGTTATCAAATATTGTATGAAGTGAATAAGCAGGCTTATTTTATTGTAAATAACATATCAATAACATTTTTAATATGACTCCCAGATAAGCATAAAAAATAATATTTCTGTTTCAAAAATAGCTTATTACCTGTTCTGGAGGCCAATCACTTAAAGAACCCAACATAGCTACCACATCTAAATCATTGAAAGTCATTTCCATATATTCTTCACTTGTAGCACTCATAGCAATAGATCCCAGAGACTGAACTAAAGGAGCTGTCATGTTCTCTGGCACAGCAACATCCTAAAGAATTATAAAATTTACAAAATTAGATTATGTAATGTTTTATTTTCTTAATCTAAAAATCTGCTTTTTTTGTAACAGTTTCCTGTTGAAAATAATTTAATACACAGTCATTTTCCCAGAAGATGCAGAGTTGGATCTCTTCAAACATCAAAGACATATTTTAATGATTTCATTAATTAAACAAAATAAAAATCTTGATTTTGATGAAATATACTTTATAAATGTCAATAAAAACTATATTACAAATAGAATGTAAATTGTTAAATAATTACAAATGTAGTAAAATAATTAATGAACTTTATATAATAAAATGTAAACAATGTTTGTATAATGGGATTGAAAACAAATATTTAGGAGAAATTAAAAATTCTATAAAAACAAAATTAAAATATATATTAGATAATAAATCACCAATATCTGTACATGTGAAGAAAAGAGGACACAAATTTACATAAAGTTTAATAAAATTGATGTCACATAAAGACAATATTAAAGAAGGAAGCATAAAAGAAGAGATATTAATGAAAAAGATAAAACCAAAATTGAATAGAAATCATGGGATTAAAGTTATTTAAAAAAAGATATATAAAAGGAAATATGTAAAGTTAAAATTATTTAAATAAATAATAATAACAATAATATATGGGTATATATGAATTTGTAGAAATTTTTACATATGGATGTAAATATGAATATATTTATTTATAGCTATGTATTTATGAAATAAACAACTTGACATAATATTAAAATATAAAATAATATAATATGAAATATGACTTTATAAGGAAAAATTATACATTATTTTAACAATTTAATAAATAATAAAAGATCAATAATTATAAGAAGATTACAAATGATGTGGATTAATAAATTAAAGTATATAAATAAAAAGAAAAAGTTGCAGCAATTATAAATATAATTAGTTTAAATAATGTATAATAGAGGGAATTAAGATTTAAGATAACTAAACTTAAAAAAATGTTTTTTGGAAATTTTTTAGAAAGTGAAATAGTAGTAATAGATTGTTGCCTTTGATATCTATAGATCACCTTGTTAATGTATTAATTAATATAAAAATACCTACCCCAATCCTCTATATAATAAACCTTCCTACTAAATTCACATCATGTTAAATCAAATTTTTTTTCGTAACTTACTCTTCTCCTCAAACAAATTGAAAACTAGTTGCTCTGTATCTTTATAAGTTTCTCAATAGTAATATTTTAATCATCGCTTATATGGGTAACACATCTGTGTTTTTATCCTCCAAACAAATCCTAACTCTTATTGGAATTTTTTCAAAATTTACCCAAGAATACAAGCTTGAATTTAACATTAACAAATCATGTGCTTGTTCTATATATACTGAAAAATTCAAAAGTAGTACTTCAAAGGATATCCATGCCCTTTGTTTAGTGTTCCCTTTCATCTTAAACACTTGCCTATGTCAAGCCAGATAGAAAAAGTACTTATTTATAAAACTAAGAAACTTATTTAATCACTTTCTAAATCTTATGACACACTTTACTCTAAAACATCATTTTTTAATCTACTTATCATGACCACAAACACAAATTGTTCTACCATCATTATAGAAATTTTTTTTTGGGGGGGGGGGCAAGCATATTGGGGGAATTTTACTTAAGCAACTTCAAAGACTGACCTATCCTAAATGGTTTAGACCTCCACTGCATAAACACATTCAGAACTAAAAAGGGTGGTGTTTTTCCAGAGTTAAGGATATTAAAATTAACTTTACAGAAAGACCCCCACCTATTGTCAAATTCGGGAATAAACTCATTCTCCCTCTCCAATTTGTCTTTAAACTTGAAATCCTGGGCTTTTCTATAAAATTCAAATATTGGGAGATCTATAAACAGTCTCATATTGATCTTCCTGAATTTATTAAAAATACAACCTTAGGCCTAAATAACAAACAACTTATTAATAAATTTAAGTATTGGTTTCTTGAGCCTAAATATTTTGACTTCCTTATTAAAATTAACCTAGAAGCTTTTACTTACTCTATATGTCTATGGGTATACAAGAAATTGCAAGAGAGTGGATGAATATTGCAATCTTTGCCATAAAAACACTGAAAATCAGCATCATATTTTCTTTAAATGCATTTGCTTTGACAATATTTGCAAATATCCAAAATTTAAGATTGACACACTCTTTCAAAGCTTCAGCCAAGAAATATATGGCAATATTCATAACAGCACTTTTGTTCTTTTTGCAATATTGTGTACTAACAATTTCAGAAAGACATCCAAATATCTTCTGGAATAAACTTAAAGTCATTAAAGAAGGATACAAAAAAACAACAACTATTCTCTGAATCCATATACAATGCCACATGGGGTGCAATTAAATTTCATTGATATAACAAAACACAACTTCTTTTATTCATTTTATCACTATACAAACATTACTCATACACTGATATGTTGTTAATTATTCTATAGATAATGTGATTTATCAGAGGTAAACAATTACTAATAGAAATAAATTACCATATTTATTATGTCTTTTGGTTATAGACAATAACCAGAAGAACATTTTAACTTTGAATAATAAACAATGACAATCTCTAAGTCTTTAAGGCTAAAGACAGTAATTATATGAACATTAAAAATAAAAAAACAAGGAAAATGTAATATTGCTTTTGGAAATATAAATATGTACATCCATGTTTATATTTATAACTATAATCATTGTAACAAGCTCTTATGTAACTGTTTGTTTATGTTCTAATAAAGTTCCTTTGAAAATAAAAAGATTTATAATATTTATAATTTGTAGTTACAGAATAAAAAGTTAAATATAAAGGAAAATTGTTAATAACAAAGAATTGAATAAGAGAATAGTAAATATTATTTATTATTTAAAAATAAAAAGACTATATTTTTAACAAATGGATCATCAATGTTGAACAAAAAAATATATGGAGATAAAATCATAAGTATTTTATTAATTTGCGGATAATAAAATTACAGTTTTATATTGATTTAATTCATAAGGGAATAGTAATAATTAGGGGATATTAAAAAATAATAAAAGAGATAATATATTTAGATTAATGTCTGTTCACGAATATATATATATTGACAGAAATGCACATGTATAATCTATATTTATTTTATTCCAATTTAATGTTGTATATTTTATTTGGTATTACTTAATTCCATTTTATCACATTTAATTTATTTTAGTTTTATTATATTTTGTGTTACTTTTGTTTATTTTAAAATTTTATTGATTACATTTGTTTATTGTATTATTTTATTTATCATTATATCATAGCTCTGAAGAAGACTACAGGATAGTCAAAACATCAGATTGGGTATATAAATAATAAACTTGTTTTACTATACAGTGTTTGAAGTAAGATGTACAAACTGCATTTCTATAAAATATTAAAAAATCAAAAACAACTCTCCATGTAAGTGTTACCTAGTGCAAGGCATAGTAATCAATGGATACTATAAGATTTGTGCACCAAAATCACTATCTTGCACTAGGTAACATTATTTTATGAAAAGAGTTGCTACTGTTTAAATAAATAGTATAAGCAAAAGAAATTGTAGTAGTGTAATGTTTTAGTGAGGGAGGTGTCAAAATAAAGGAAGTGATAGACTTAGTGATATTAGTAAAATATGCTTGATAAATGAACTTTTTTTTACTATAAATATAATTGAGTTTATTGCTTCTCATTCAATGTATAATACTCATATTGTTAATATTTAACTTGCTTCCTAATATTAAATAGTTTCTGCTTTTATTAAATAGTATGAAAATTTACTCTCAATAGGGGAAAAAAGATTTTAAAAGAAAAATTCATAATTCATCTAGCAGTTGATAATGATTCTCTAGATACTTCTTTATCTGTTTTGTTATTTATTGCTTTCTTAGTTTCTTATGATTAGTCATTTCTAAATCTGCTTTTTTTTAAGTCTCTGGTGAAAAAAAATAAATAAACCGTCTTTTATATTTATAGTTTTATAGATTTTTGTAAAATATTGTTTGTATTATAAAATTTAACATAAAGTCGCCCCCCCCCCCCATCTTGCCTACATCTGGACATTTCATTCCAAATCGTATTATAGATACTTAAATTTACTTATAAGAGTGAATCCTATTATAATTTATATATTTTAATAAGCATACATATTGAATCTATATATAGAAAATGTAAATCACATGAATAGGTGTGTACACTTACTGTAAAGGACTGTAAATTAAAAAGTAAAATATTAAAAATTGCGACTTATTTTTATTAATTTCTTTTTAAAATCATACAGAATATTTTTATGAAGTACAAATAACTGAAACTGTGAACTTGATTGTCGTAGATACAGGAAAGTGGATGCTTTTATACGATTATTTATCTTTTCGACATATATGTGTTCAAGTGTATCAGTGTTATGAGATAGAGTGGAGAGTGGTGGGTCGTGTGAAAGGCTGTGCTCATATACTCTATATATTACATAAATAGACACAGGTATATAATAACCTGTGTTTCAGTTAAACTAATATAATAAAGTGTTAAGTGTTGTTACAGTTTCTTAATTCAGATATGGAAGACTGCATTATAAGAATTTTTTAACAAAATAATTATATTTTTAAAGTGATTAAATAGATCCTATTTATATGTATAAGAATATAAATGAAAACTGAATGACAAAAATTATACATCTAATATTAGCAAAACTTTACAGAATGGATCTTTTTGTTTACACGTTAACTAGTAAAATATTTATTACGCAAGTTATGCAAATTAGCTTTGTTTATAAATTAAAAATGTTGTCAAGCGTTGTTAGCCGAGAGGTCATCGTACCCGCCTTGCAAGCAAGTAGTTGGTTGCAGACGGGTGTGGGTTCGCGTCCTCGGCCGACGCTATGACATATGAAAAAAAAAATGAAAAAATGTTAGGCAAAGTAACATCTATAGTTTTTGTTCAAAAAGATAAAACTAGATTTTAAAAATATTCGTAAAAATAGAAAATTTAATTAATTAAAAAAAAAAAAAAAAAACGGTGGTTATTTGTTTCTATATTGGTAAACCATTTGATCATTATATACTTATTGTTAACTATTGTGGGCTGAAGTAATGAAGTTGAGATGTTTTTTATGAAGTATGTGCGCGTCTGAAAATAATTCTTTGCATGATAAAAGCCTCTCCTGTACGCATGTTTACATAAATACATACATATAAACTTAAAACATTATTCAGTATAGAATTGCAGGTAATGTTCACGTAAAAAAAAAAAATCCTTTAACTGAAGCTGTTTTTGAAACTTACTTGTTTAATTCTATCCCACATCAGATTTTTCTTTTCCTTTTCCCAAGGTACATTGCCAATGTAATCCAAACAGTTTTCAAATTCTACACCAGTCATATTTTTAAGATCCTCTAAAGCAAAGTGTATAGATGCCGGTCCCACTAACATAATATGAGGATAGGACAATCGTCCATAACCTATAAAAACACATGACAAAATCTATAAGATAGTATTACAATATTTATGGAGTTGTCTATAATTGATTTAAATTTAAAAAAAAAAGATATAAATGAGAGAATTTTGTTATATATGATAAAATTATGTTGTTGAGATACTGAAAATCAGCGTTTCTACACCATCTTTGAAGGACTTTTGCCACTCAAGAATGATTCTGCTCAATTCATTAATATGTTTACACACATATTAAATAATGAATAATCTTATCCAAACGAATATATAAATGATTAACTATAATATTTAATACAGAATAAAATATACTTTTCAAATTTTCAAAAATCGCCATATGGCACTTCGTTCAGAATATGATATTATTAATTATTTTGTAAATTTTCTTAGATCAGATGTAAACTTTAAATCTGAGTTAAAGATTAATATATATGTTCTTTTAATTATGACTAAACACCTGGAATAATTCAATTTTATCTTTCTTTTTCCAGGTGTATCTCTTTAAAATATACTTTAACTTTCCACTTTATTACATATTCTTGAAATTTATAAACGCACACGCACACACACACATATATATATACACAGTATGTCCGAAGATGAAAGTTTAACTATAAAAGCATTTACTTTATTAGTTATATATAAATGACAGGAGATCATTGGAATTATTCATTGCTGATAAGTTAGTTAAGTTCTTGTTACAACAAATAAGAAAAAAACACTAAAGCAATAATTTCAATTTGAGACTAATATTTTTTTCTGATGATAAATCTGTAAAACATTCTTGTTAGTTAGACTATTCTCAGGATATTTCATTAGTGGGAAACAGTAGATTGTCCTTCAAATATGAGGGTTAATTGTGAATAACAAATGAACAATGCCTTACCAAGAATATCTCTTGCTGCCTTATAGAATAGGATGGTAATTCATCAAAGAGTAAGAACTATTTCTGATACAAACATTATTTTGTTCCCTCTTTTCTAATTATGACAATGAAATGGTGTGTTTGTGCAATATTATTTCCACTTTTTAACTATACACACAGCAATTGACCCCCCCCCATTCATTTTGCACTTTTTTTATGCTCAAGCTTTCAAGAACTGAGAAAGCAATAATGAGAACAGACTTATTTGGCTGTCTGTCTTTAGTTGTGATTTTTATTTGAGGCAATACAATCATTAGTGAGTCAGTTTGGAACTGGATTTAAGATTGGATTTTTAGTTGATAAAGATTGTTTGTGTAGAAAGCTTTATTTAGGGACCCACTTGCCCACTCTGTAAGTGGAAGGAATCTAGAAGATGTGTTCAAAAAATTGATTGTCTTAAATAGTCTGGCTAAATTATCATGTATGGTATATTACTCATTAAAGCTATAATATTATCAATAGTAGTATAGAGTAGAAAATGGTGTTTTTAGTAAGTTAAGTATTATAAATGTAATTATTTTCTAAATTTAGATATAAGGAATATGTTAACAATACATATTTTTCAAGATCATAATGGAGGATAACAATGGCAGCTAATTGTCAAGATTTAAGATCAATATAACTGCTCTTAATAAAACTCATTTTCTAGAGAAAGCGAGTTTAATAGAACAGATAATAGAATGTGATTTTTTTTTTTTTTGAAGAGCAGATCAACTAGTGAAAAGGAAATGCATGCATTTGGATTTGTTGAAGTCTAATTTAATATATTCTATTCTTGGAATTCCTCATTGTATTAATGAAAGACTAATGATACTAAAACTTGGCTTGCTCAATAGTAGCAGTACTTATTTTATTAGTGCACACATTTCAATATTAGATTCACAGAAACTCAGAGAAAAAAAGCTTTTACTGTTTACTGGATAGCATTATTTCAGCAATATCATTAAAAGTGCAAATTTTTCTTCTTGGAGACTAAGAACAGATAGTACAAATAGTATTCTTTGTCCAAAAATTGTTAGGAATAATAATGGTATTGGTGCTGTAAATTCAAATGTTTTGCTGTTAATAGGGAGAAAAAACTGCTAAAAAAGAGCAAGGATGCATCTACTTCAAAACAATAGCATTTAATAAATTACTTTATAATTAGCAGTCAAAATTCAAGAGCAGTTCATATTATATCAAAACTTATAAAAAGCAAATCATTGGACAATCATATTAGTACATTTCAAGATTAAAATGATAGTTATATTAAAAGATATTACTCCAATCACACTCACAAGAAAATTGAGTTCATCTTTTAGGCACAACTCTTATATGTACTAAATGTCAATTGCTATTTTGGATTTTCAAGATTGCCATATTATGTATATGCAAATTTTTTTTAAGAAATGTTATGGATATAAAAAATCTATTCTTGGGTTCATTAAAAAAAGAATCATGACTGGTTTTCTGATAACAATCTGATTATTAAAGATTTTATTAAAAGAAAACTCTTAGTATTTTCTGCTTGGCAAGATAATAAATATGGAACTTCATAATAAATATAGAGATTTAAATATAGAAGTTCAACGAATAACAAGAAAGCTTAGAAATAATTACTGGACTGATATTCACTTATCATAATCACTAGAGATCTTTTTTTGTTGCACTAAAAATAACATATGAATCTGAGAAAGAATATCACAATCCTATTATGTTCAGCAATAGAGCACACTCTCATATGATGACACTGATAATTTGAACAGGTAGACAGACTCTTTTGATCACCTTCTGATTACAGATATAAGAATTGAAATTATAAGTTTTAATAATATTTTATCTACTCATTTAGATTTGTATTAGTGAAGTCAAAGCAGTGTTTTTGTAGTTCTAAAAAATGGACAGACTGCTGACCTTAATGAAATACCTGGAGAAGTTTTAAAATACGGTTATACATTAACTTCAAAAATATGGAATATGTGGAGTCCTGAAATTGTGCTGTCTGATCTTAAGGATGGTTGTATTGTTCCAATTTTTTAAAATAAAGAGAAATACCAATATTGTAGTATTATGAAATATCATTATTATCCACTACAGCAAAGGTATTTTCAAGAATTTTCTTGAATAGTCTGACTCAATATAGTTTTAGAATATAGATATAATTTTTGTTGTCAAACAAATGCAGAAAAAAATTCAAAATAAAAGAATGATTTATATATTGCTTCTATTCATTTGGTCAAAACATTTGATTTAATTAATTAATAGGTCTATGGCATTGTCAGGAATTAGTTGGTTATCTATCAAAGTTTAATGTGTTATACAGTTTTTATGTAATAAAATGAAAGGAAGTATTATTGTTAGAAGTGTAAAATTGTGATTATTTGAAATGAAAATTGGTTTTAAATAAGAATATATGCTTGTCGCAACATTGTTTTCTATTTTTATGATAGAAGTTTAATAAAATAGGGATTAGGATGTGATACAAGTTTGATTGTGAAATTAATAACTTGACAATTAAAAACAAAAACAAGAATTTCATTTTCTTGGATACAGATTTATCATATGCTAATGATTGTACTATTTTTGCCAGTTCAAAAGATAATCTACACAATGTAGTTAATGTTTTAATACAACATGCTGAAGGTTTTAAAACAGGCAAAACTCTCCATACAATATTGCCACCAAGTGCAAGCCCCAGTAATCAATGGATTCCAGAAACCTTGTGCATAAAATCCCCATCTAGTGCCTACTCATTCAATTTCCCCAAACTAGTTTCTGGCTTGTGGTTTCATCAATGAGATACTAAGATGCTCTTAGATCTTAGGATCTAATGCAACCCTCCAGCAGCCACCTTTTACCTCTATTTAATATGAGTTTTAAATTAAAAACACAATAATATTTTCAATCCAAGTTCATTAGCTTATATGGTCACATAGGCCTGAACTCAGTTCAGACCTGGGGATATTGGATGAGTAGGCACTATATGGGAATTTTATGCACAAGGCTTCTGGCATCCATTGATTACTTTGGCTTGCACTGAGTGGCAATACTGTATGGAAAGTTTGGCCTGTTTTAATAAGAATTATAAATATACATAAGAAATGATGATCATGTGATGTTGGCCAGGCCATGTGGATCCACATACAGATACACATTAATCACATTACAGAAATTTTTATGGATGTAATTATTTTTGAACATATGTACATTTTACCTTGTTACATTGAATCACTGTGTAATCCTCAATGGGTAAGTGTACCCAAAATTTTTGTAGTCTTTTATTAATAAAGGTTACTTTGAGAAAAAAAAAAGAGTTTATTTTAATAATTAATGTTTAAAAAATTTAAGTTTATCATCTAATGCTAGAAAATAAATTATTAACAACTTTTAGCTTGGATAAATATCAACCTATATGTGCTGCTGCTTTTAGCAAGTTAAAAGAGTATTTAATCACTAGAAAATAACTACTGCAAATAGATTAACTATATATAGAGCAGTGACTTTACTTGAGTTATTGTATGGAAATGAAACGTGTATACTCTATAAACACAATATAAAGGCATTAGAAAAGTTTGATTTAAAAATGCTCTTAAAATTTCAAAACTACACTGACAAGTTTTTAAAGGCAATCGATATGTTCTTCAACTTGCTGGATATAATAAGTACATATTTTATTCTTGGAATATATTTGCATGTGGTTTTCTCATGGGAAGAAGTGCAATTTTGATTGTTTTCATTGGGAAGATATCGTAGAAAAGAGAATACATTGAAGTGTTATAGTTATACATGATGTTGAATTATTTCAGAAAGAAAAGTTTTCTGCAGAAGTTAAAAGATAGCATCACAAAATCTCAAAGAAACAGAAAATCGGACTAGCATATATGCTCATATTTATGATTCACAGATTCATTATACAGTCATTAGAAAACTTATTTTTTTAATCTTTTTTAAAATCTTTTTTCATTTGGAATTTGAATAGTTACAATTGTTAACAAATGGTTCTATAAGAATTGTAAGCACACAACTAAAACAGTTGCCTAAATTTTTATATTTTTGTTTGTAATTTCAAATAGTAAACATGTCCACAATATTTGGAAATGATTACATTTATTGCTCTTTTAAACCCATCAAAATAATTTATTAGAAAAGAAATAAGCTTTTTTTTACATTATTCTGAATTTTATTTTTATTTTATCCCATGCTTCACTGATAATTTGAATTCTATCAAAAATGTTAAAACTTTTAAAAGTACTTTTGATTGATTTTACTTATTTCTGTCATTGATATATTCAGCATCTACTAAAGTTATAATCTTTGTATTACTCTTTTTACATAGTAAAATTTGAATGATGTGGTTAATCTTTGGTTCATAGGTTGCAGTAAAACAACTGTATTCGGATTAAAAGAACACTTTAACTTGTGTTTAATTTTAATTAGAATCCTTAAGTAGCTTTGAAAATTTAACAGCAATAGAATCTTAATGAAAATTTGTTATTGATTACAATTTGAAATAATAACTAAACCAAATTATGAATAAATCATATTTGACTTAAAATAAATTGGAAAGCATTTCCAAAATGGATTATAATCAGTTTTAGCTTGTACTCATTAGCTGCATTAGCTATTAGTAATAGAATTAGCATATCTTTGACAACTTTAAATTTAAACATTGGCTTATTTGATGACATTTTTTTTCTATAATGAAGTTTTTCAAATTCTTTGGCAAAGTTTCTGTAGCAGTTGTGTTTCAATTAACTGATTCTACCTGCATTTCTATGTTACATATATTGAGCCATTCCTTAAAATTGTGAAATGAGTTTCAACCATTCTAAATATTATTTTCTTTGATGATGACTTTCTTCACTGCATTAAATAGAGTTACAGATTTAGTTTAGATAAGACTTTGATTTAAAGAAATGTTGCTATGATTAATTTTTAATCCACATATTTCAAACAATTAAAGTTTATATCCTACATTTGAGATTGTTATACACCAGAATAGCATTTTGTATTTTTTTCTAACACTTAGTTTTATATATATCTTAAAAATTGTATTAACAACATAAATTTAGTTTGTAATTTATATTAGAATGGGCCACACTTACACTTTATTTTTCAAATTGAGAACCCTTAAATTCCTTTTGCTTAGTATTTACATACTCAGTTAAATATATGTATTTAATAAAATGAGTTATATTTGATTGAAGACAAGTATAATTTATATAATTGGAATCTTAGAATAAGTTTGTGTATTTTAATAAATTATGAGATTAATTTGAAGAAAGAGGATGTAAATAATGAAATAGATAAATAATAAATAGCTTGAATAAGACAGGCAAAAAACTCTCCATACAGTATTGCCACTCAGTGCAAGCCAGAGTAATAAATGGATGCCAGAAGGCTTGTGCATAAAATACCCATCTAGTGTTTACCCATCCAATATCCCAAACTAGTTTCTGACTTGTGGTCTTCATCGGTGATGAACCTTGGATCTGAGAGCACTGCACCTAGATCTTAGGATCTAATGCAACCCTCCAGCAGCCACCTTTTATCTCTATTTAACTACAAAACTATGAGGCTTAAATTGAAAACACAATATTTTCAATTCAAGATCATTAGCCTATATAATCATATAGGTCTGAAATCAGTTCAGTACCTATACATTTTGGTGTCTTTGGTTCTTTAATAACCACACACACCACTATCCTATTAGGCAGGATTGGTTTTAAGCTAATAAACATCACATGATCACCAATTCTTATGCTTGTTTATAACTGTTATTAAACAAGCTTAAAAAATGGTGATCATGCGATGTTTATTAGCTTGAATAACATTACGTGATTGCTTTAATATAAAATATTTAATTAAAATGTATTGTGTACAGTAATTATTATCAGAAGAAAAAATAAATAGATAATGGAGGAAATTTGATTAGTATGAATTCAAATATTAATTAAATTTACAGAGGGAAAATTAAACTGGTAGTACCCCAACCATCCGGATTTTCTCCAATGAGTTTAATTACTCCAGAAAACAAAATGACTAAAAGTATAAATCTGTGGGAAAAAAAGCAGCAAATGCTCTTTTTCTCAGCTTCTGAAGGTCAATAAGTCAAGTAAGGCTTTAACAGATCACTTCAATCTTATTGTTATTTTAAATACCTTAAGGGTCACCAGGCTTAAAGGAAGTTGATGATGGTAAAGGTAAATGTACTGCTTTTAGTATTTTATTATTAGTAAGGAAAGGACTTATTCCTAATTAGCTGCAATCAGGTTATATAAATTAAGATCGTGTTTGATGAGTCTTGCTGTGTTCTTTGTGTACTCAAAAAATAATATTCCATACTAAATTTGTTATTCTTATTCTGGGGATTTGTGAGCTAACACATAACACTCAAGATCTTTATTAAGACATACACCAAAGCAATATAAAATATTAACATATAATAGCGATTACAAAAAACATATTTATAATTATACAGAAAAATCTTTTTAAGTATAAAATTTTGAGCCCTCATTATCTGTTTTAGCCATTAATCTGCTGTTTTATATTAGAAACAAAAAATAAATAAGTAAAATAAAAGATGAATAAAAATATAAAACAATAAATGTCCTTATATATGCAATAATATATTAACAGTTAAAACATATAACATTTTAAAATTAAGAGGGCATAAAATTATGTGCCAAAAAGCTTTCTATACAATTATAAATATATATTTTTATATTACAAATTTATATAAAAAAACAATATAAGGGATTTTTTTAATTTCTATTTTTGATGATATAGTAAACCTTAAAAATTATATTAAATTGTTTTAAACTAGCCAAGAATTGTTCAGAAAACAATATGTATTCAAAATTATGAGAATTTAGTTTTAAAATATTAACTTTATTATTTGCTGATTATTCAAGTATAGCTTTAATGAAAAAAATAATTCAAATGAAAAAGTAGTGTCAAACACAATTATTATCAAGTGATTTTTAATCACAAAATTAATTATGGATACTATAATTTTGCCTAAGCTACTATCACAAAAATAACTCACAAAAATAAGTAATATGTTGTATTAAAAGTATACAAATGAATCCGAGTGAATAATTTCAAAAAAACATTGCGCGATAATTGCTATTCAAAGACTAAATAAAAAACAAAGAATACCATAATACTTAAAATGAATGTAGCAGAAGGTTATGTGGAAATAAATTTAAAAGAAAAAGAAACGTGAATGAAGTTTTGAAACCTGATTGTAATTTAATTCAATTAAAAAACAAGCATTAGATATCAGAGGTGTTCAAAGTTACAATTGCTGCATTTAATTTCAATATTTGTATATCCCATATTTAAAATAGATTTTCTTTTCAAAGTTTAGAGGTAAGAGAATTCTTAAATTTTTAGATTTTCGATGAATTATTATTTTGTTAAGTTGGAAGTAATCTTAGTAACGATTGATTATTATTCATGTAAGATCTTTTTATTTAATAACATGATAAAATTGACTTTTTTTAATGCATTTTTTTTACCCGAAAACAACATTAATTTGGTTATCTAAAATTTAATGACTCTCAAAATCCAGATAAAATTATAAGTAGGAGTAGGGGCTTTACATTTTCAAGAGCATCAGACTTTATTATTTTAGCATAAGTTCACTCAAATAACAATTCTTATTTACACATGAATACACACACATTTAAAAATAATTTACACAGTATAATAATAATTTTACTATAAGCACATTTTAAATTAAGATTCACAATTATTTCACTAAATAATTATAAGTTGTTAAGTCTAATTCACATGAATTTTTTTTTTTTTTTTTATATTCAACTTTATTTATATCCCTAACCCCTAGAAAATCCAGAAATATTTAAAAATTTAATTAAAGCAACATCTTTAAAAAAAGAAAAAGAAAGATGGGGGGGGGGGATAATAAGCTGTTACGAAGTTAATTTAAAAAAACTTTTTAGAAATATATTTCCATTAATTAAGAAAGAGTAAGAAAATAACAATTATTTGATATATATTTTTATTACATAAAAATACATGTAAAGAACATGTGTATATCCAATATACATTAAATTTAATAGTTTTTGTGTTTAAATCTCTTCAGGAGAGAGGTTTATAAGAAATGAACACAAAGAGAAAAAATATTAATGTGGGAAGGTCATGGAACTTAGAAGTCAGAAAAATGATATTACCTACAGTTATTTCAATTGATTTTATGTACACAAAATAGTTTTCTAAGAGTTTCATTGTGATTTGACATCTTTTGATGCAATATTGTTTTTTTTTTTTTACTGATTTTAAACTGTAATTTAATATTAAATATTAATTACTTTCATTTGTGATATCTGGTTTAGAGTAGTTTGAAAAAGAATTGTATACTTTGAAACCCCCCCCCCCCAATCAATTACTTCTTAAATTAATTTTATTATTATTTTAAACTTTTACAGTTGAACACGTTTGTTTATCTGATGGAATTATTGTGACAAGATGTAAAATGAAAACATTATTTCATATTATACCTGAAATAATTTAATCATACCAAGGATATAGATTATAAGCAATCACTAACCTTTGATGGTTAGCATAGCTTGGAGGGTAAGCTGAATATACACATGGGAAATAGCATCATCCATTTTTTTTGCTTCATCTGCTCCAAGTTCAATCCTGCAACGGGCATACAAGTGCATAGTGTTGTCATCAGCTGTCCAACAGCGAGAGATGCTTGTGATATCATTCTCCATTTTTGGCTGTTAGTAAAGACAAAGAATAGAATGCAGTATAGGATGGCTATATATATAAATTATGTATAATATATATATAATCTTATCAGAATAACATAAAAGTCATTAAAATTGAAAAAATAATCAATCTAGTTAATAATGTGAAATTGAGCACAGACTTTCACACCACCCACCTCTCTCCACTCTATCTAATAACACTGATACACCTAAACACATATATGCTGAAAAAATAAATAATCACCAATATACATATTTCATGCTAAACCAGCAATCATCAGTTGGTCCAGACTATCATCTTTACA
Organism: Epiperipatus broadwayi; assembly: GCA_028023455.1. NCBI lineage: Eukaryota > Metazoa > Onychophora > Udeonychophora > Euonychophora > Peripatidae > Epiperipatus > Epiperipatus broadwayi. Next base: position 5,220,059 of record JAQFVV010012460.1, on the reverse strand, counting down.
CACATATATAGTATAAGTGCTCAGATATATATTAAGATAGACTATTCTCATAGTTTAATGGACAGGCTTCAATCCACCCCACACTCCAACTCTTCAACCGTCCATCCAATTGAAAATCTGATGATGGAATGCTCAAAAGGCCACCCTGAGGCCGAGATTATTGTCACACCAATGTTGACCTAAGGTCAATCTGAACCCCACATGTACAGGACATAATCCATTTAATACATATGCAAGGATGGGCAGACATCTCTATAATGTAATAACTGAAACACAGGCTTGTTATATACCTGTGCTTATATATATGTAATATAGGGTATATGAGCACAGACTTTCACACCACCCACCTCTCTCCACTCTATCTAATAACACTGATACACCTAAACACATATATGCTGAAAAGATAAATAATCACCAATATACGTATTTCATGCTAAACCAGCAATCATCAGTTGGTCCAGACTATCATCTATACACACATATATAGTATAAGTGCTCAGATATATATTAAGATAGACTATTCTCATAGTTTAATGGACAGGCTTCAATCCACTCCACACTCCAACTCTTCAACCGTCCATCCAATTGAAAATCTGATGATGGAATGCTCAAAAGGCCACCCTGAGGCCGAAATTATTGTCACACCCATGTTGACCTAAGGTCAATCTGAACCCCACATGTACAGGACATAATCCATTTAATACATATGCAAGGATGGGCAGACCTCTCTATAATGTAATAACTGAAACACAGGCTTGTTATATACCTGTGGCTATATATATGTAATATAGGGTATATGAGCACAGACTTTCACACCACCCACCTGTCTCCACTCTATCTAATAACACTGATACATCTAAACACATATATGCTGAAAAGATAAATAATCACCAATATACGTATTTCAATTGGATGGATGGTTGAAGAGTTGGAGTGTGGAGTGGATTGAAGCCTGTCCATTAAACTATGAGGTTAGTCTATCTTAATATATATCTGAGCACTTATACTATATATGTGTGTAAAGATGATAGTCTGGACCAACTGATGATTGCTGGTTTAGCATGAAATACGTATATTGGTGATTATTTATCTTTTCAGCATATATGTGTTTAGGTGTATCAGTGTTATTAGATAGAGTGGAGAGAGGTGGGTGGTGTGAAAGTATGTGCTCATATACCCTATATTACATATATATAGCCACAGGTATATAACAAGCCTGTGTTTCAGTTATTAATGTGAAATTGTATTTTTTTTTTTAAGTCTATTTATATATGAGTGTTAAAATAAAATTTTTTACAGCAATAGATTAACCACATTCAGTCACGCTTGATTAAACGATTCTATTGTTTAATGTTTAAGCTAGATCATATCTACAATCATCGAATACAATAAACCCGGATAACATATATGTAACTGAAGAAATATTAATTTTTCATTTATAACTTCTATATATTACATATTGATTAAAAAAAGAGATTAATCTCTGCAAAGCCTTATTGAAATCTAGAATTTTTTTTAATGATTCCACTAAAATTTAGGATTCAAATCCAGATCATCAATGTTATAGTGTTACCTTGACATCATGAAATCCATATATCCGTAAATATATGTATATAATGAACTTATGTCCGACTTACCATTAAATTATTTAGTAGTTATTTGTAATGATGAGATGAATGTGTTTATTGATAATTTTATATATCAAGAGTCACATTCATCTGAGTACTGCTAACGATTAATTAACAATTTAATGGCAAGATAGATATAACAAGTGTGTGTGTGTGTGTGTATTGTAGTATTTAAAGGTAATAACTAATAATACTCATATTCTGGATTCAAATCCTAAATCTGATTGAAATCTTTAAAAAAAAATTCATCATTTCCATAAGATTCAATAGAGATTAATCTATTTTTAATCAATGAAATTCTATTAACATATATACTTATGTAGCACATGATTTATTCAGGATAATGTAGACTTAATTAAATAAATATCCAATCCACTTGGAATTCAATGAATAACCTTTTTTTTCATTCCACAGAGTAATAGCCAACCAATGTGGAGGAAAAACCAACAATGGGATCTATATTGATTAATGTAACTATGATTTCTTTGTAGAAATGATGTATAATATAAGAACTTGGGGAAATTAAAACCCAGGAAGTATGGTTTTCATAACTTTCTTTGAGTTCCTCTTTTCTGAAAGTTAACAAAGTAATTCAAATAAGATTATAAGTGGTCTGTGTACATGAACATGAAGTATTAATGTATTAAAGAACATAAGTAAAGATAGAAATAGAAAACAGATGTTTTTAGTCAAGTGTTGTTAGCCAAGAGGTCAGTGCAGCTGCCTTACAAGCAAGCAGTTGGTTGCAGACGGTTGTTGCGGGTTCACCTCCCGGCCGATGCTATGACATATGGAGAAAAAAAAAACAGATGTTATTAAAAATATATAAAACTTTAACTTATCTTGCAAAGCAAAATCAGCCAGGTCAGCACAGAAATTATAATATAGATCGAAATGGCCTCTTTCAAATCTAAATTCCTTTTTTCCCATTCAGTGGGGATTTTACTGTGCTGAAGTCCTTTCAGCTTCTGAATGCATATTGATACCAATATAGAAGATGTAAAATAAATAGCTATCAGGTATTTATAGAACACACACAGTCCTCATAGAAAAACTTCGATAATTTTATTATTGTTTAGATCATTTTACCTGCTCAATCTGTTTTCTATTTCTATCTTTACATCTAAAGAAATTGCATCAACAAAATAATAGTGTTGGACTGTTATGCTTATGACATGCATCGAAACAAACAAACAAACAAAAAAACAATAAATAGAATTTTGCAGAAGTGAAACATAAACTCTAAAAATTTGATTCATCATTTAGGAACTGGAGATTATCATTTATCAGGTTGATTCAACCATTTCTCAGGGGAAAATACAGGTACTATTTCTGTTTGTACATATATGTATGATATTAAAGATCAGCCTTTCAAGCTATTGTGCATACGCTTTTTTCAAGTGTTAATAATAAATGAATACTTTAACTCCCAACACAAGATATAGTATTTAAGAAAGAATAAAATGAATCCACTTATTCTTTCCAACCCAAATGCTTATATATGGGCAAATCTTAAGTAGTGGAAGTGAAAGCATGAGGATAGACCACTCACTTTAAATTACTGTTTATGATGTCTGAATGAATGACATCGATGAAATTATCTAGAATTTACTAAACGTCATTCTCAAATGAAATTTAAATATATGTAAATAAGCATTTATTTTATATAGTGCATGTTTATAAATTGTAATACATTAAACAGTAATTTAACGTGAGTGGTCTATCCTCACACTTTCACTTCCAGTACTTAAGATTTGCCCATATATATATAAGCATTTGGATTGGAAAGAATAAGTGGATTCATTTTATTCTTTCTTAAATACTATATCTTGTGTTGGGAGTTAATGTATTCATTTATTATTAACACTCGTAAAGGGTGTATGCACAATAGCTTGAAAGGCTGATCTTTAATGTATTACAATTTATAAACATGCGCTATATAAAATAAATGCTTATTTACATATGTATGATGTGTTAGTAAACTTACATGATTAAATTCTATGCTTGGGAAAAAATTTATAGACTATGTAATAAAAAAAAAGCCTGTCTGGTAGCCTAATTATGAACTCTTTCAATTGCATAAAAAAGTTTAAATTAATTCCATGTGTTGTTATCATCAAATATATTAATCCTCCCATAACTAAATTGTTTTAATATATATGTTATAGCGTGTTTGTGTGTGCGGATTTTTGGTAAACAAAAAAAAAAAAAAGAAAACTATCAAAAAAGAAAAGAAAATCTAGAAGGACAGAAAATAATAAGTTGGTATTTTAAAAAAAATTATTATTGCAATATGGTTATTGTAAATGTGATTTGAAATAATGTTAGTGAGTGTTAATAAAATAAATTGAGGCGTTATTGATTTATATAGATATTCCTACAATAAACATGTATTAAATAGCAAATTAGCCTTTGAGTATTTTTTTTTTTTTGATTAGATTATTCAACGTCATTTACCTTCAAAAACTATCAAAAAAGAAAAGAAAATCTAGAAGGACAGAAAATAATAAGTTGGTATTTTAAAAAAAATTATTATTGCAATATGGTTATTGTAAATGTGATTTGAAATAAGGTTAGTGAGTGTTAATAAAATAAATTGAGGCGTTATTGATTTATATAGATATTCCTACAATAAACATGTATTAAATAGCAAATTAGCCTTTGAGTATTTTTTTTTTTTTTTTGATTAGATTATTCAACGTCATTTACCTTCAAATGGAGCATAAAAGGGAGCACTCATGGGAGTTTCTAGACGTGAAAGAGAAGTTAAAAAAGATAAAGATGAAAGGACTATCAAATTTTAAGGAAGGAGAATTGTAATATAGATTAAAATAGATTAGACCAACTCCTGGTAATTTTACCACCTGTCTTGAGAAAGCTAGCCAAAGGTTGGGTCATTATAATTGTGTTATAGACTTCATATTTTCCAGTATAATTATTACCTACTGGTGAGATTGGCACTTGGAGTCTCCAGTGAGAAGTCCATAAATATACTGTGCATGATACTGAACGTAATTATTTTTGTATAGGATATTTCATCCTGAATCAAGGCTATAATATAAAAGATCACATTTAATAAAATGGATACTAACACAATTCTCATTTTATTGATTTTTTTTGTTTACACATGTATATGTCTATATATATGCTCATACTTGCATAAAGATGATTCCCTCTAGCAGATAATGGGGAAAAGGGGTAGACCTGTTACAATATAGAATCAGAATTATTAAATATAAATAAAATCTTTTAAAAACAATTGATTAAACATCATTCTTGTGTTACATCTTCAGAAATAATTAAAAATACATCTGTAAATTTTTTTTGTTTTTAATGCATAAAAGCATAAACTAAGGCTTCATCTTAAATACCTTACAGAAGGGAAAAAGTTTATCAATATCTTTTTACAAAGAAGAAATAGTAAAAAAGAAGAACTACTCATCTGTCAGTTAGTGATAGTTTACCTTTACTGTTTTAACTTCCATTTAAAAATAGATATTATTTACTGATCCATAAGTAATCAAAATTACACCAAATTTACAACTCAACCAGATTAGCCAAGAAAATAAAATCTAAAACACTACCAATGGTTTCACTACTACAAGTAGACTTTCAAGTGTAAAGAAGTACAAAATAACAACATATTTAAATTAGACATTATCCACAATTCCACTTACCTTCTATCCACCCTTCTTAATATTGAAAGAATTAATCTTTCTTATTACAGTGCCAAATGTATATAACATAATACTAAATCATCTTTGCACTTTACTACTGTTACACAATGCTTTATTTACCACCCTTTTTTACAGTTTCGATTACCCCAGCAATCTTCAGAACTACAACATAATACAAACATATAAATATAAATATACATGTTCATGTATATTTATATTCAAGAAGATTGAACATGTATATTTATATTGATATGTTTTTATTATGTTGTAGTTCTGAAGAAGATTGCTGGGGCAATCAAAACTGTAATCTGTAAAAGAGGGTGGTAAATAAAGCATTGTGTAACAGTAGTGAAGTGCATGGATGATTTAGTATTATATGGTAATATTAAAAGAACTTTTAAATAAGTTAACTGCTTCACAATCATAAATTTTTAATAAGATTTTTTAATTCTTCTTTTTATTTCATTACTCTCAAAGAAGACAACTTTAGCTTCATCAAAATTAATAATGTGGCTTATATCTTTTACATGGATATATAAAACAGAATTAAGATATTTATTTCTAATCGAATAAAGATACATAAAACTAGGATCAGAAATAAATATCTTAGTTTTGCCTTATATATTCATGTAAAAAATACAGACCACAGTATAAATTTTGAAGAAGCTATGGTTGTCTTCTTTGAGAGTAATAAAATAAAAAGAATTAAAAAATATTTATTATTAAAATTTTATGATTCTGAAGTATTTAACTTATTTAAAAGTTCTTTTAATACTAAGGGTGGACAGGAGGTAAGTAGAATTGTGGTTAATGTTTAGTTTAAATATGTTGTTATTTTGTAGTTCTTTGTGTGTTTTAGATTTTATTTTTTTGGTTAGTCTGGTTAAGTTGTGAATTTGGTGTATTTTGATTATTTATTGAGTAGTTCAGCATTATGCTTTTAATGATCCATAAGTGGATGGCTGTCACTGACAGTGTAGAAAAGGCTTATGATTACTTGAAAAGCCTTATTTAGTTAAAATATTTTTTGTAATGTTCCATCAACCAAGGTGAACATGGCAGATGGATGAGCTAATCATCACATTTCATAGTGACCCGGTGTATTTTTAGGTGAATCAATACTCAGAGATTGTGAAATAATTAGAGATTAATTGTATTTACATTTAAAATATTTTGAAAAAAAAAAATGATTTAAAGAATTTTTACCCATTCTACGGCTTTCAAATCTTCTTCAGTAAATACATACAACAGACATTGAAAGTCAGTGAGCGCTATTGAAGACCAGGAGGCAGGGCTTCTAAAATTTAAAAATACAATTATTAAGTATTTTATCTTAAAAGTTTTAAATATTAAAAACAAAGCCCCGAGGAATTCTTTTTCTACATTAAAACACACACACACACACGTTAGAGAAACGGTCTTCTGATCCTACTAAGTAAAATTAGATCTTTTACTCAATAAAAATGACAAATGCAATTTTTTTTAATAAAACACTTTTTGAGAAATAAAAAAGAAAGATTTTGAAGCTTGTAATAATGCATGGTGTTTACAGAATGTGACACATATCAAAGTAAAATAGAAGAACCTAATAAAAACAGTATTAGAACAGCAGTAACATTATAAAATTAGAAAAATAAATTTTTATATCGGTAGAATACAACTCCAAGATCAGATTTGGTAATCAAATTTTATTTCATTCTATATATTTTTAAATACTTTCAGTTATACACTTGATTTCTTTTTAATATTGTTACTAATCATTTTTTCAATGATATAGTTCGAAAAACCTTAAAAATCTTAACTTTGTTATAGTTGAAGTATAATACTAAAGATAATTGTTATACTTTGATTTGTAAGTATAAATTTCTAGCATTCCACACATTTGACATCATCAACCTCAAATAAATACATTAATAATTATTACTAACTATCCATTAAATTAAAGACAATCACGTTTTTACCTCTTCCTTTTTTTTAAGCAATTTCCTTTTTTTATGAAATGAATGTTGTAATTGATAACTATTATATAATACGATAGGCTGATTTTTTTTTTTTTTTCATATGTTACAATTTAAGGTCATGCTAAAAGTATTTTTAAAAGTGTCTGAAGAAAATTAAGATTGTTAGTATTTATTTTCAAAAGTTTATAAAATCCTATGAGATAAAAAAAAAACTTTCGAAAATAAACAGCAACAAACTTATTTACTTTATATATTACTTAATTAAATAATTATTCTGGTAATAAGAATACATTTAAATTTTAACATTTTTATTACTTACCCATATAATTCAATAAGTTTTGATCTAAGAATTACTCTCGTAGATTCATAAAAACAGCCTTTCTCAAAGTAATTAAGATTTTCTTGAAAAACATAGCTATCCAGAGCTGTTATTACTTCATCAGGCAAATAACTTGAAAGATGCTTCAGCAGCGCCAGATCTTGTAAGTCAAGGGATACAGCTTTATTATAATCCTAAAACATATAATGCACAGTTGTAATAAATTACTGAAGGCAAATTATAAATTAACATTAATCTTGGAAGATAAAAAAATATTTGGCAATGTAGAAAAAACAAACAAAACAAAAACATTGTGCACTGCAATAAGAACACACATTAACTGAACTTCACAATAAACATATAATTAAAAAAAAAAAAGCTTAATTACAGATATTTGATTTTAAAGTTCGTTAAAAAAACAAAACAACACAAATAAGAAAAGTTGAACATTTTAAAGAATATTTATAAAAATGCAAGATCAACAATTAGATTACATAATGATACTGGTAAAGTCAACATTGAAAAGGGTGTAAGACAGAGTGACTCCATATTTCCAAAACTTTTTACAGCAGTGCTGCAAGAAGTATTTTGTGGATTAAAATGGGAATCTAAAGGAATGAAAGTAAATGGAGATTATTTAAGTCATTTAGATTTTGCAGATGATGTAGTTGTTTTTGCAAATAATGCTTTAGAGCTGCAAGAAACGTTGCAGGAGTTATCAGATGAAAGTAGGACTAAAGATAAATGTTAAAAAGACTAAAGTAATGTTTAATGGATTTTCTCAAAATATGAGTCAAAAAAAGTTAACAGCTACAAATATCTTGGTCAGATTATTAATACAGATGGAAACATAATGGATGAAATTAATCATAGAATTAAACTTGGTTGAAATGCTTTTGATAGAAATAACTTGATACTAAAAGGCAATATGTCTATGTGTTTGAAAAGGAAGGTCTTAATAAATGTGTTTTACCAATTCTTACTTATGGATCTGAGACTTGGACACTTAATAGAAGAGCAATACAGATACTTCAGACCACTCAAAGAAGTATGGAGAGATGCATGTTGGGAGTAACAAGAAGAGATTGAAAACACAATATATGGGTAAAAGAATAAACAGGTGTTACTGACCTCATTGAAAAAATGAAAAGATTGAAGTGGAGTTGGGATGTACATATTGCTAGAAAAGATGATAATAGATGGGCAATTGAAATGTTAAACTGGATTCCAAGAGATTGTAAAAGATCCAGAAAGAGACCACATGTGAGATAGATGGATGAAATAAGAAAGTGTGCAGGGGTGATGTAGAGAAGAGAAGCTAAAGCATGGAGAAAATGGATTGAACTTGGAGAGACCTTCATCCTGCGTGGATTGGTAATGGTTGATGCATGATTCCAATGTTTACTAATAGTCTTTTACTACTTACTTAAAAATTGCAATTTGAAATAAATTTTTATTTAAATGTACTCTACTGTTTCTAATCTAAATAATTTTTATCAGCTTTAAAAATATACACATCTCCTGATGAACATTTTGGAAGATTATGGAACATTAATTTTTATAATCATATAGCAAAGTTAAATAAAAGACTTTTTATAGAAGTATTTTAGGTCTACTAGTTACATTAATTGTGAGAAGTTTGTCATTTAAATTCAGCAACAAAAAAACCTAAAAACTATTTTTTAACCTAATTCCACCATGATATCATAAAAGATTATATTGTCCTGCTACATAAAAATTAAAAACCTCATTGGCTGAAAGGAGTAAACTATGATTGGCTACTAAATTTTGTGATTCAGCCAATCTATTTCTTTAACACATTTTTAAAGCAAATATATTTTTTATCTACAAAATAAAAAAAAGTAAAGATCTATACATTTCAAGTTTTCAAATATAACACTTGAAATGCAAACATTAAGAATTAACATTAGCAGACTATAATCTATAAAAAGAGCAAAAAAAAAAAAAAACGAGTTAAGAGTATAGAACATATTTGGATGCTTAATTACATATATGCACATACATGGATACTGAAGCAGTCAATCTTAGCTTAAGATTGAGCTTCATAGTTCCATCTACTAACCTTGTTTAAACCCTATATCCCATCCCGCTCCTTTTGTTATGTATGTATATTTTATGTATATATTTGAGATGCGCACCTACATTATAAAATTTTAACTTTTAAATTAACATGTTTATTATTATTAATTTTGTGATTATTAATTCTTTTTATTAAAATACATAGGTGCGGCTCAAATATATATATATAGGAGCAAAATACTAACAAAATATTGATTTTTTTGTAAATATTTTATTATAAATCATTTTTTAAACTTTTTCTTTTTTAAAGTATTTTTTCTTTTAAACTGTATATTTTGTAAAATCCAATATGGAAGATGCTACAGTTGATTGTCTAAAAATAATTAAAGGGTGGAAACACTATTGTTTTAATCTGGGGTATGTATTTTAATTAAAGCTTTACTTAAAATAAAATGGGATTAAGATTAAAGATACTTTTGTTATAAACATGTTGTCAAATCTATTTCTAATCTGGAAATAGATTTGAATTTATTTTTGGACGTTATCTTACTGTGGCATCTTCAAAAACAATTGATAAAGAAAAAGTATAAAATGGCTGAATTTTGAGTCACAGATTAGATTAGCTACTATTGAGAAAAGTAATTGCTACTAGACACTATGCTGTTTTGAAATCTAAAAATGATCTAGTGAAAGCTTTTCCTGATTTTTGTGGGTTGTCTTCTGCTGCCATAATATTCTGCTACCCTAAAGTGAAGTAAAGACCTGATGGAGAACTTTAAAAATGCTAATAGAAACTTGCTGCCACCGAAGAACTTGCATTTCAATTGCCGTGCACGTGCAATATTTTAAATTGGACTCTTAAAATTGCAAGGTAAATTATTTCAAACTGCCACCATTGAAACTAAATCTAGCTTGCCTAATTAATCTCAAATTCTTCTATCAAGATTTTTCCTAATGTATTATTTAACTTTATTTATAATATATAATATGTAAATTGCTCTCAAATGATTTTTATAAATTTAATTCTCTCTCATATGCTCTAATTTTCTTTAACTTTGGTGTGGTCATTTATTTATTACTTGATTTTATACGTATGCTTTTCTTGTTAATATGCCAATCTTAAACAATCTGACGAGTAGAATTTCTCAAATCTCCTTTTAAGTAAACCTTCATGAATTGAGATTATTAACATTCCCTTAAAACATAAAGCACTATTAATTAAATATGCTTGCCAGATTGTTTTTCAAGTCAACATTTTATTTATGTTAGTATAAAAAATATATATTTGTTTAACTCTGGATTTTCTACCCGGGGTAAATCCAGAACTTAAGCGAATTAACACTTTGAAATCTTTTAAAATGTTGTTTTTTTATTAAATTCTGAAAGAGTGACCCATTAATTATTTTCTATATAACTGATTTTTTATTTACTCTTAAAATATATTTATATATTCCAGTTGTTGTAAAAGCAATGAAGGTGGGATTGATTCATTTTAAATAACAGAAAAGGGAAGGGGGTAAATCTTAATGTTTCTTTTACTAGGTAAAATCTTAACGTATATTTTATTAAATGAAATATTCTCTCTCTTATATATATTATAACTGCATAGCATATTATTTGTCTAAATTATAGTATTCAAACAAGGGTCATTTATTTTAAAGCAGTAAAACTTATTCATTGTCATTAGTGACATTTATCATTACTGCATTACTGACATTCGGCCTTATCTTTGTGTTTATATATATGTGCTTCTAATCTGAGGGTTACTACAAGATCGAACCCATAGATTTCTCATCATATCCATTTATTCTGTATAAAATGCCTATGGCGGTGATCCCGAAAGTTTGGCACATGCTATGCATATCTGCTTTCTTGGTATAAAAAGACCTCTGGCAGTGACCCCTAGGTCTGGCACACACTATGCCCATCCACTCTCTTCGTATCAAAGGCCTGCACATCGGCGATGACCACAGCCTGCCAATCCATTTTGTTTTCATCCAGAAGCATGACTTTTCCTATTATTTTTAGGCTATTATGTCAGCACCACAAACTTCTTCATATTATTATTTCTTTTTGCTTCATGACCTAGTTTTAATGCTCTAATATTAAAATTGCACTCTGCTTAAAAACATATATAAATGCCAACTACTTCTAGTTTTATTAATTAAATTTATTTCAGTCTTATACAATCCCATCATCGTATTTTGCTATTCATCTATTTAAGAGTATTTGCCTTGGGAAAAATAAAGCATTCTTCTTACCAGCGCTAATTAACAGAAGTTTCATTAAATATTTTGTCATATAATCAAATGTCATTTTCAAATATGTTTTTCAAATGTATTTTATTTATTTTCACAACCTCAGGGGTGTGAAAATAGTTTATATTATATCTGTAAGAAATCTCAGAACACTCCCCTAAATAATGTTAGTCACCATGTTTCAGAACTGTAATCCAAAGCGTTAATAGCAATATTATGTAATTTCTTTCTAATAATCAATTGGCATCTTAATATTGGACCCACCAAAGATGTGTTCTTATTTATCATATATTATTTAGCTAACAAAGAGCATATGAAAAATAATAGCATGAATGACGCTAGGTAATCATCTACTGCTTGCTCATTCACACACATACTAATGTATATAATTAAGTCATTATGTAAATAATTTGTCATTATATTAAACTATATTTTTACTGTCTAACTTATTTGAGTAGTTTGAATTCCTTTTCTCCACTTCCAAAAGTACAGCCATACTTATATATATTTTAGTTTAGTCATAGTAATAGATGTCTCATTGTCTTCTCCGCTTTGCTAGTGGATCAGATTAAAATGAATTCTCATGTGCCATCACTATTATGTTATTCATTAGGTGTTCGATCTGGGGCTTAAAGAGTGGGTTCGAATTCAGGCTGGTCCCTGACCTAAATCTCGGGCTTGACTGGGTTTGAAGTACATTTTGTGAGTTCCAGCTCATGTTAGATGGATAAACATGTTTTGCCCGGTACAATACATAGATTGATAGGATAAATTATTGAAGAAAGTTTTATACATATATATGTAATATGAACTTTTATTTGTGTTCTGTTTAATTCGACTCATTTGTGATATATTCTACAAATTCAGAGTTTATTGTCAGTTGATTCCAAAAACTGATATGAAAGCATGCAGCTAAAATAATTAATATATTGAAACGGTTTCAAATCTTTGTACTAATTCTATCTTTGCAAATATTTTGTTTAATATGCAATTTATTTAATACAAATAATCAGTTCTTTTGAGCAGCTTAAACTTTTTTGGTGGTTATAATTAAATTCATTGATCTGAGGAAGTCATTTGCTGCTTGTGAAGACCATTATTTCTTTGTTGAATTTAATTTTTCCATTGTAAACTCTTCTTGTTATATATATATTGCAATCCTGACTTAGTATTTTTACATTCTGACAATAGTTTATATTTGCACTACATTGTTTAAAATTATACTTGATTGAATACGTTTTAATGCTATAAAATTTTTAGAAAAAGAAATAATAGAATTCTGCGATACAGGATCTTTTAGTCAATAAGAATAATAAGCACAATCTCATTTAAGTGATTAATCATGATTGGTGGTTTCTTTAAGCTGAATGTGTTGTAGATTCATGGCATTGGATAATGATATAGGATTTAAGACATTAATAGTTTCTGCTTACAAGTAAATAAAAATAGCCTCAAAGAATTATATATTGAAAATTATATCTTGAAAAGCAGATCATAAAAGTAGGGATTGTTTTTTTTATTAAAGTTATATTTCTTTATTTTTTAATTTCATATTTCTTAATTTTGGACACACCATTTCTAATAATGTTAAGATATAGGGATGAGAATAGTATATAACAAGTAAAACTTATTCAATGAAGCAAGATGAATTATAATTCCAATTTATGAAGAATCTTTCACCACCATTTAAATGAAAAGATAAACAAAATCTATTAAATCTTCAGTAGATGTCTTGCATTGGTGGTCGAGAGGTCAGCATGACTGCCTTGCACTTGCAGGCAGTTGCCTGGGCGCGTCCCGGCCGATGCTATGACACTTAAAAAAAAAAAAAAAAATCTTCAGTAGATTATTTAAAAAAGTGACTATTAAAATTTTGTTAATCTTGATAATTTTTTTTTTAATTTTTAATTTTTTAAAAAAAATAAAAATATTTTCAATTATTATTATTATTATTTTAAAAAAAGTAGGCAATTTCACTCATTTGTTTGAGTTAGAAGGCAATCAACTACTATGAAAGAGAAAGTGGAGCTAAAAAAAGCTACCATTAATTCAGTGTAAATATGCATATGAATGACTGTAAAGCTTAGTTGTAGTTGTCCCGATAATTAAAAAAAAATTTTATTGTTTATTATTTAAATTTTTTAAAAAAATTTTGACCCCCAAAAAAAAAAAAAAAACAACCATCCTCTGGTTTTAGAAGGGGGGGGTTGGTTTTTCATATTTTTTATTTAAAGAGAACAGTGAGTTATGTGTTTTTTATATACAAAAAATATTTCCCCAACTATAATCTAAATTATTTATAAAATATATATTATTTGTTTTTAATAAAAAAATATAAGATTCTGATCTCTTAATTTTTTTTTTTTTAATATTAAAGGCTTTGGGATTTTTTTTTAGAAATTTTTTTTTTTTTTTCTCACATTTCCCAAACATTACAAAATATAATAAAAAAAAAAAAAAAAAAAAATAAAATAGAAATTTTATACAATGCAGATTTTACTTACTTTATTTGAAGATAAAATACACATAATGATTAAATTTAAACAATGTGTTTATTTTTCAGAAAGCACATATACAATTATGTTTGACAACTTTTGAACTGTAAGTTATAATTCACAATTCAAAAGTTGATTATTGTTTAACCATCTACTATTTTATTTTGCAAAGATTTTGTTTGAAACATATCGATGCTCTGATTTATATATTATAGGTAGCTTTCAATAACATATTCATTATATAATAGTAATAAAAGCAATCATATTCTAGCATTACCCCAAGGCTCATTATTACTACAATAATCATAAATGCAAATAATCTTAAAGTATGAAATTATAATGTTTAATTAATATAAGTTTAAATGATAAAGTAATTTACACCTAATGGAATCGTTACTAAAAAATCATAAATAAACACTTAAAATGGAATCTTGCTCATAAAACAAAGACTCACATATAGCTATTTTTATGGAACAACTGAAAACACTTGAAGATGTGAGTATGTAATAGTTATTAAAAACTCAACAATAAACAAATCTATAGAAATAAATAAGTTTACCATACATTCCAGTGAATGCTGGACCATAGCAACCCTTTTTGGTCTTGCAATAGTACTTAACAAAGCATGAGGTTCTAAACGCCCAATCTGACCAATGGCTACAGAGCATGCACGACCTTGTAGGACCAGCAATTCTTCTTGGCTAAAAATAAATTAGTTAATTCAATATTTAATAATTTAATAAAAACTATTAGAAAGCTTTTTGTAACATTAATTAGTAATCATACTCACTTAAACATTGCTACAATCAGAGTATCAATTGCTCGCCATAAGAGAGGAGGGAGAGCATTCATAGCAGCTACAGTTTTATTTTCAGCATCACTAGATACAAACATGTCCAAAAAGTATCTAAGCTTATTTTTTAAGCAAAGTGCCTATAAAATAAATAAAATAACTAAAAATTAATACAAACAAAACTTTTATAATCCATTCTATAACATTGTCTGAAATATAAATATTATCTAACCATATATTATAATATAGCCTGGAATAGTATACAATCAGTGTAGTGACCATTAACATAAATATTAAGTGAATACTAATTTTAGAACTACTCAACAGGATCCTACCCGCTTATAAACTAGAATTACAGTTGGATTGACATAGATAATTAGTTACAACATATAAAAAACATATATTCAGATGAATAAGCTCAATTGATTATAAAGTATAATTAATTTCATTGATTATTACTATTAGCAACATTCAAATGTATGACGGAATATATAATATTACAAAAAAAAAAAGGAATAGAGTGAAACAAACACACACACACACAAAACATCTCTTTTTGTAAAATAAAAATAAATGACATTCAGATGATAGCAGATAATGACAGATAAAATGCTAAATAAAATATCAAAGTTATAACAAGCAAGATAAATCTAAAAAGTACATATTTTTTATTAACACAAAATCATTGGATAAGATCGTTGATAGCACTGAACATAGATATTAATAAAATAAATGATCTTAGAATAATATTTTATTCTCTCTATCTCTTCTTATCATCATATGTATGAGGAGATATTACTCTGCTGACATTATTTTTTTATGCATTCAATCATAACATGATATTTAAATTACAGTGATTTAGTTGATGTCTATTTAACAATTCTGTTGATAGTATTGGAGATCCAAATCATCAGATAGTGAATGTTTGCTATCTGATCTTTTAATGTTGAATTGTTAGAATAATTAATAACAATATTAATAAAGTAATAGTTTAAGATGCTAAAAATATATATTAATAGAGAATTAAGTAAGTTAACATTCTCATAAAAATAAATTATTTACAAAACTAATTAATTAAACAAGTATAATATTTATAAAGTTACAATCAAGTTGACAAATTCCATAAATATGCTTTTTGAGAATTTATTAGTTTGAATAATTTGTTTGTCTGCTACATATCTATATATTTCGATAAACGTTTTGAGAAATATATTAGAAAATTTGTAGAAGTGTTATTCAAAATTAAATAATCTCTATGCAAGTGAAGAAATTTATATTAGAAATAATTTTGATTTGCTTCACAGAAAAATGACTGCTTTATAAAAAAAGCTTATATTGTTATGCATAATATATTATTTTAATCAACAGTAATTTAAAATTCAATTTATTCTTAAAATATTAATTTAAAAATGAAATTGCTGCAAATTTCAGAAATTCTATCCACGAAAATAATGAATGGTATTTTTTATGCATTAGATGTAAGATTATCATCAATATGACAATCTTTGTAAATGTGTGAATCTATAAGACAAAAACTATTCAGGCTCAAAATATAATAGATTATGTCAAATATTCCTCTGACATAACGATAGCTAAAGTCTTGAATTAGGGAATAGTGTAAAAAATTCAAGTATAAGTTTATAGACTATCATTAGCAATTCCAGTTCATAAAAAATTACTAATTTATCAATTGACATCATTTACAACGTATTGAAATAAAAAGAAAAACTATTTGCATAGTACAAGATTCATATACTGAATTCTCAATATTCATATCTCAGGCCAACACTTTATGGCACAATAAATATATCAACTCAAAAAATTTAACACACATATATATATATACCATGTCTTATTAGACTGTATTATATCATATTGACCTGGATAATAATGATCAAATCACTAATCAGTTATATTTCCTGATCATCTTACATCATAGTGATACTCAGAAGGTAAAGCAATTGGTTTTCACATTGAAAAGCATTTTTATAGGATAATAAATCTCAGTGCTACTTTTATTGCTAAAAGAATTCTTTTGAAAATCATTCTGGCATTACCATTATGTCAACAGTATAACATCTTGATTGCTTATGCAAACATATTTTTTTCAGAGCATGTGACAAAGTATTTCTAACTAGGTTTGGAATGACACCTAGGTTTAAAAATAATATGAATAAAAACACAATCTATTTACGATAACTATAGTATTTACAATCATTATAATCTATTTTTGTATAAATCAAACAAATATAAGTAAATAATAAGACTGTGATGTATTAATATTGGAGAAAGGTTATTCAACTTAACCTAATTTAACACCATGAGTCTAATATGTTTACATCGACTATCGAACCCCATCTTCACACAATTATTATTATTAATTAACAAACAAATATGTAAACAATAATAATAAAAATTGGAATGTGTTATAACTTTTAAATATTAATCTTGAAATCAATAAATAAATAAATATTTATATATCTGTAATAATAATTGTTGAATATTAGGCACCAAAAAGAAAAAAAAATTACAATTTGTGATAATAACTTTTAAATATTAACATTAAAAGTAAATTAAATATTAAAATAAGGGTAATAATAATTTTAAATATTAGGCAGTGAAAAGAAATAAATTTTAAACTACATTAAGATCAGTTTTTAAAAAAGTCTTTTGTCTAGATAAAATGGATCATAGCCAATACTTTCAGAATTTTGATTTTTACTATTCGACTAGAATAGGTTGTTTCAAAGAGTTGGAATACTTGATATACAGGACAGTTACAATCATACAAAATTCAGTGCTTCATCTGGTTTATCTTTTTTAGCTCTTCTTCATTTTCAGCAGGTATAATGATGGTATGTATAAATTGGGTCTCCATCATGGATAGACAATAGGCAACTTTTTGTTCTTATTTTATTGGCAATTGGTACAGACAGGATCAATACACTTTTAAACTTTGTAGGAAGCTACATAGTTCCAGGTTTTGATGACCAGCATACTAATAGAAGGTTTCATCTCTTTGTGATGAGACTTTTTCTCATAGTATGATTTTCCACATTACTTAATTAGGAATTCATGACTTAGCTGTTTCTTGACTAATTAGGATATGCTGTTCTGACCAGCTCAATTCTTTTGAATGTAATTATTAAAGTATCTTAAATGATTGAGATGATCTATTTGCCAATTCTTCTCCTTTATGTGTTTTTTTTTTTTTTGCCAAGATCAATCTCTTTTTTTAAAAACTTTTTGACCCTTGTCAGTGTCAAAGTTGTAGATTCCTTCCAGTGTTTGTCATCTAATTTTGTATCCCCTATACACAATAGAATGCAACAACAATCGATGTATCTTAACAATTTTTGTCTTTTCTAATAAATTTTAACTAATTACATTTTTTCTTCTTTTAATATCAAAATAACATTAAAAAAAAAACACCTTTTTTTTCTTTATCTTCTTAATTACATTATTTTATTTTATTTTACTAACATTTACTAAATTCACATTTTTTTAAAAAAAAAATACACTTTCTTTTTAAATCACTGCAATTAAATATATTATTTGTTTTTCAACAGTAAAGTATATAAAATAGATTAATTAGTCTTGCATTGGTGGTCGAGAGGTCAGCGCGACAGCCTTGCACTTGCAGGCAGTTGCCCGGGTTGCGGGTTCGCGTCCCGGCCGATGCTATGACACTTAAAAAAAAAAAAGATTAATTAATTTCTTTTTTTTCTTGATATATATATATCTATTTTTTGCTTGAAAGATAGGAAAGAAAATTGTAATATTACAAAATAATAATAATAATTCCAACTTGGATATTTTTGTTTATAATATTCTCCCTTTTAACTTATACTTTTCCATGAAATACCTGAATTCTCCATTTAATTTTCTTTAAGATAAGTTTTTATAAACGCTTTTAAATGCATTGGAATCTTCACTTAATATGGTAGCTTACTGTGTTGACCTTCTTAACTTTTATAAACCCTAAAATTAATTCCATTATATATTTCCTTTCTTTACTTTTTTACAAGTCAATTTTATAATGTTAACACAAAGCTTATATGGTCAATTTTATTTTAAATGGACCGGATCTTTACAATACCCTGTCTTCATTGAAATGAAGTAATGATAATGTGAGTACCCATTTTCATTTTTTATTGTCACATTTAACTCTTATTCTACATGTATATTCACTAACCAAATTTGACCTATCATGGATTTCTTTTTTCTTCCTATTCATGGCATAAAAAATCATATATAGCTATTTAAACCTTTTCTCTGGAAGACCAGACCAGCATTCTAGAATGTATAATAACTTATCCTTGGCCCTAGGATACACAACACAAGCATGAACATAAGGAGAGTTATCTCAATTTTAACACAATAAGCAATAACAACCCAAATGATAAAAAAAAACACAGATCAATATAGAACTCTGTTCATGATTAATATCAGAGATTTAGAAGATAATTTAAATAGAGAATTGAAAGTTAAAGATCCATTGTAAACCATGCTTCATTAAGTCTTAGAAGCTAATCTATATTTTCAAATATTAGAATCTATTAAATGTTATGCCTTGCTCTTCCAATTGGAGACTTAGAAGTGAAGTGATAATAATTAAAGTATATAAAATTATATAAGAGGTTGGTACAGTGTCAGAGATGGAACTCAACATGAAATATCATGACAACTCTGAGCTGTCATATCTATATTAGAGTTCTCATTCCATGGCAACTAAACAAACTCTTGTAATACAAAACTGTACTCTCTCCTAAAAAAAATACTACTACTACTAATAATAATAATTAAAAGAAAAAAACCAATAATAATAAATAAAATTTTTATTTTTCATATTAAAGTATATATATGTCTAACAAGAAATTATTTTACTACCAGGTCTTTTAGCAGAAGTTTGAATTCTGTCAAGTATAGATGATGAAATTATAGTCTCTCTTTCAGGGCTACCTCTAATTTGAGTTTCACTTCCTGTTCTGATTATAATTCTATCAGGCTCTATATGTCCAAAGGATTGATACTTTACTTTCTTTTTCCACCCTCTCCTATTTCTATTGTATTGATATAAACTGACTCTTTTGATTCATCATGTAATTTATCTGCTTGATTTTTCTGATCATATCTATAGCACCCAGGAGCTCTGCTATCTGTTTTATTGATTTCCTACCTATGTTAAATAGCATTTGCTCGGTTCTAAAGAGCAGAAAATGATGAATTATCTGGATAATTTGGTCTTCAGTCATACCACATGCACCAGGCATCCTCAATTTGGCTACCTACCTATGAAAAAACCTGAGAATAGGTTTCTCCATTCATATCATAAACTTTTCTTCCATCACCTGATAAGAATTATTAGCTGGCACATTTTCATCCAGATTCCTTATATTTTTCAAATATATTTGACATATTAAATAATGAATCCTACTAAGGCTGAGCATCACCCTGTAAGTGGCTCCAAGTTTTTCCCATTCCTTTTTAATTGACCACTAACAGTTTTATAAATATTTATACAATTATTTAATTTATATTTAATATAATATATTTCATATATTTGTCTTCTTTTTATATCTTTAGTTTAATTTAAAGGCTTAATAAAATACTAGATAGTGTTTTATCCGCAATAATTGGTTAACATTAAAATAGATGCTTAACATTTGAAAAAGACAGAAAACCATGTGCTTGAAAAAGTTTTTTTATGTATAATTATTATTAATATATATATATTAACCAGAATACCAAATAGTTTATCTTTTTCGATTTACAGAAAGAATACACACACGGACAGATATTTACATTCCCATTCTCATCCTCAACCAACTCAGATAGTTTCTATAGCAGAAACTCTTTTAAATAGAGCAATTAATCTTTCAAATAAGTCACATCTGAAAGAAGAAATAAATAATATTAATAGTGTTTTGTTAGCAAATAGTTATAAATTTATTAAAAAAATACTTATTTCAGCCCAAAATAGACAAAATAGAAAACAAAAAGATGATAAATCAGTTATTAAGATTTGTGTTCCATATGTAAAAGGAACTACAGACAGTATTGGATGTATATTAAAATGTTATAATATAGATACAACATTTTCTATTCATCAAAAGATCAGCAATATAACAACTAAGCCTAAGGATTCACTCCCTCTTGAATCTCATGGTGTTTATCAAATCTCATGTGAAAATTATAAAGCTTCTTACATAGGTATGAATAATCATCACATCAGTGTTAGGAGAGATGAACATGCTAAAGCAATTAAACAACACTCATTATCATCAGCACTCTCACTCCATATTATAGATTCAGGTCATAAAATTGATTTTTTTAGTACCAGGATCATATCCAGATGTGATAATCTCTACCAATGCAAAATTAGAGAAGCCATTGAGATACTTAAAAGGCCAGATTGTATCAATAAGCGAGATGATACATGCAAACTTCCTCCTATTTGGAAAGATTTTTTTTAAAAAACATTCTTAATTTAACATTTTTGCTGTTGGTGGAACTTTAACGTTTTTTTCAAATCAGTGATTGTAGTGCCTCTACAACTGTCTTTATACCTTTTATCACCCAGTGGATGACTTGTGTGATCAAGTCAAAATGTCGGTATATCAATATTTAAATTTTTTAACATGAATGAACCCACAAAATATGTCTTTTATATATATATAGTGCCCATGCTATTTGTCACAGTCATTTTAAGTAGAACTTAAAGTTAGCTAGTTTTAAAAAAAAATTAAATCTATATTAGTCTATATTAATTTATATTAATTTTGTGAGTAAAATAGGTTTAAACTTGTTGAATAAAAAGTTTATAAAGATATTTAGAATATTTCAAAAGTTGTTTTAATATAATTTAAATGATGAAAGTAATATATATTATTTGAAAGACAAAATTAATTAATGTTTATTACATTTGTAATTAATAATATGCTAATGCGTTGCAGTGAAACTTTTTTATGTAATAATTTGTAGGCCTTTTTTATATTCTAATTTGCAGACTTAGCACTTTCAGAGCCCTTGCTGCTCCATACTCATAGTCTTTTCAGATTGTTAATGTTATATGCAAATATATGCAAATTGCCTTCTATACTATCCATTTTTTGGAAATGGCAAAACAAGTGTCTCTTGGTGATGAAACAATCTTCCTTAATTTTTCTCTTGATATCATTCCTCTCCATGCATAAAATGTCAGCCTTGGAGGGCTCAAATCTGTGGTTGAGCTCTTGCTGATAGTCAGCAAATACAGAGCTGCCTTCTTTTTTATGTACAGAGTGGAATGATATCAAGAGAAAAATTAAGGAAGCTTGTTTCATCACCAGCAATGCCAAATCAATAAATAGAAGAGACACTTGTTTTACCATTTCCAAAAAAATGAATAGTATAGAAGGCAATTTGCATATATTTGCATATACATTAATAATCTGAAAAGACTATGAATATGGAGCAATAAGGGCTCTGAAAGTGCTAAGTCTGCAAAATAGATTATAAAAAAAGCCTACAAATTATTACATAAAAAAGTTTCACTGCAACGCATCAGTGTATTATTAATTACAAAGTGAAGGTGAAATAAAAGGTATTTGTAAACTAATTCACTGTACAGCCTGTGTTGGCGCTGTTTCTGTGTAAAAACACAGAATTATACCGCTTTTGCAGCCGAACCTACGGCTAATATACGAGTGATCATTAATATACGAGTAGATCGTATGTAGTGGTTATAATACACGGCCAATTCTTTCATGTTCAATAAAACTACATCTACTAACAATACTATTGATCATCTAGTTTGCCGTTGATTTCATTGCGGGTTGAAATCCTATGCATATTGACAAAATTTGTAATGTCACTAGAATTTAAGATGATAGTGTGAGCATTGTCATCTTTTTCAAGTGTTTATTTGTTGATGTTTATGATTTTCTGTATTTCCCAGCTGAAAGATTTTTGCGTACTAGTAATTTTCAGCGTATTATTGATATTTGTCAAACATTTTTTGCTAATTTTGGTTTTTTTTGGGGTCAAAAAAGACAAAATAAAATTTCTCAAGCTCTCTGGCAGACGATTGGAGTTGTTTGCAGAAAAATACCATTTCTGTCATTACTCGGACGAGAGTTGAAAAAGAATAACAAAATGTCTACCACATTATTACATTTGTGGGACGTCCCAAACAGAGAAAGTGAGGCAATTGCATTTTTGCAAGCCCAAAACGTCCTGCCATTCACTACAGTTGATTTAGTTTAGTCATATGTGGTTAATAAATTTATTTTCTGGAAAGAATTTGTGTTTTGTTTGCGATTATTTTTATCTGTAAATCATGTAATTAACACTCAGAATAACAGTGTTAAAAAGGGGTGGCATAGTTTGTTGGACATCTCTTGATTGATTGACTTTTTTTTTTTTAAAAAAAAAAAAACTTCTTCTTTTGACATACCTATTCATTCCATTTAGAAGCAAAAAGAGGTTTGTTGTTGTTGTTGTTTTAAATCAATAAACAGCACATTAAGTAAATTTTAAAAATGAACCCGAGCTAATTTTTGTTGTTAAAAAAGAATAAAAATACTGATGTTTTATGTGTTATGAAAAAACAAAACAAAAAATCTTTAACAAAGTTGTATGATTCTTAAAAAAAATATAAATAAATAAAACCACAGAATGTAACAAAACCGGTTGACACGTTTTATTTGTTATTATTAAAAAATCAAAACCCTGTTTTATTTGTTATCAAGTCTGGATCTACCATCTATTCAGACTGTTGGAAGGTTATAGGACTATTGATCTTAAGGTGGCAGGCTTTACACATGTCACTGTTAACCATCATTATAATTTTGTGAACCCCACAACAGGAGCTCACACTCAGACCATCGAGAGGTTTTGGGGTCTACTTAAGTGGCAGAATAGGAAACACTGCAGCACAGCATGCCAATACCTCCAAAATTATTTTGCTGAGTTCATTTGGAGGCATCTTCCCAAAGATGAGGACATTTTCCAAGCCATTTTGAAGGAAATGACTGTACACCCTCAATAACAAGTTGTATGACTTTTTAAAATGTTGGAACATTTGTTACAGTTGATTTAGTTTAGTGATATATGGTTAATAAATTTATTTTCTGGAAAGAATTTGTGTTTTGTTTGCGATTATTTGGATCTGTAAATCATGTAATTAACACCCAGAATGACAGTGTTAAAAAGAGGCGGTGGAGTTTGTTGGACATCTCTTGATTGATTGTTTTTTTTTAATTTTTTGTGTAAAAAAAATACTTCTTCTTTTGACATATCTATTCGTCTTGTTTAGAAGCAAAAATATGATTTTTGTTGTTGTTGTTGTTCTAAATCAATAAACAGCACGTTAAGTATATTTTAAAAATGAACCCAACCTAATTTTTGTTATTAAAAAAAGAAAAAAAATACCGACATTTTATTTGTTATGAAAACAAAAAATCTTTAACAAACTTGTATGACTCTTAAAAAAGATAAATAAATAAATCCACAGAATGTAACAAAACCGGTTAACATACATATTTTTTTTTGTTAAAAAAACAATACCGTGATTGACTTTTTTGTTTTTGACATTTTATTTATTATTAAAAAAAAAAAAATCAAAACCTGCCACCAAAAAAACAACCCATATTTATAAATCTCCCATTTTATTTATTATTATTAAAAAAACAAAAAAATCAAAACCCTGTTTTATTTGTTATAATTAAAAATACTTAAAAATCAAAACCCCATTTTATTTGTTATTATTAAAAAAACGAAAAAATCAAAACCAGCCACCCAAAAAAAAAACACCAGTATTTATAAATGTAAGATAAAATACCAAACAATTCTTTTCATTTATAAGCAAATATGGACATCTGAGGCGGAGTTTGTTGGACAGCTTTGATTTTTTTTTTGCTAAATCAATCAACAGCAACCCCCCACATTTTTAACAAATTCAAAAAGAAAGTGTCGATTCTAATTTTAAATAACAAAAAAAAAAAAGAAAGTCGTATGTAAAGCAAATTGTGTATATTTGAGATATTCCAAAAAAAAAGTTAAAACTGTTCCTTATACTTTGAAATGTATCAAATCCCCTTCCCCCACAAAAAAAAGACATCTGTAAAAAAGAAACAGTAGATTTAGAATGGAAATCCCCCTCTCCCAAAATAAAGGCATATGTCAAAAATTTATGTACTTTTGAGATCCAAAAAAAGTCAAAGTGTCCATTATAGTTTTAAATTTATCAAATGAAAACCAAAAAAAAAATAATTATGTCCAAAACAACAACAATAATATATTAAAAAGAAAAAAAATTACAGCCGTATGTCAAAATACGATATATTAGATAAAAAAAAAAAAAATCTAGCCGCCCGGTAATGTTATATCGCTCTGTTTTTAACTAGAAACAGTGCCACCAAAGGCTGTACAGTTAATAGTTTACAAATACCTAAAAGTGTTATTACATTTGTAATGTTAAAACAATAGTTTAATCATAGAATTAAATATATAATATTTCTAAAATATTTTAAATAATTCTATTTATTTAAGTTATTATTTTAAATAATTAGTAATTAAATTATTCTAGAATGTTTGAAAAGTGTCACACATCTTTAAAGTGTGAGTATTTGTCTTTGAGCTTTCATACTTTTAAGCAGAAATATTAATTTTTAATTTCTTGTTAATAAAAATTAGACACATAAAATGTTGCAAATAATCTTGTAAATTTTGTCTTGAAAGTAGCAATTAATTTTTATTGTATTGTCTAAGTAATATTTTCTGTTTTAAAATTAATATTTTATAATTATTAAAAATATTTTAATTTTTTAAATAAAGGTATACCATATTATAAAAATATTAAATAAATTTTATATAATATAAAAATGATGAGTCATATTATTAAGAAATTATTTTGTAGACAAAAAAATTAATTTATATGTAAATTAGTATTTGAGAAGAACTTGGATCAACTAATGAAATCACTGGATAAATTAGTTATAAATATAGGTGTTCAATCAGTCCAGACAGTATGTTCTTGTCTAATCTTGTTTTGTTTGTCTAATCTGGTCTTGTTTTAAAGTTTAAATTTTTTATAAAATACTTTTTTTTTAATATTTAAAGTTGAAAGTATAATTTTAAATTATTGTTTTAATATATCCAATGTCTGGGTAAAAAAATTCATTCTCTGTCAGTAAAATTTTCAAATCGAAGCTTAATGAAATCAAGATAATTTTATGGAAACCAATAGTTGTCATCAAATCATCGGCCTAATGCATAGAAAAGCCGTGAGAATTTTAACCATATAACCAAGGAAAACTTAAGAATTTGTAAGAACTTTATATTTAATATTTTTAATGTGTGTGAAATGAAAGAATATTTATATTTAACAATTTTGATAAACTCTTATAAATATAAACTATCTTGGAATTTATATCTTATTATTATGTTGAGAATATTTGTTGAAAGCTATTTAATAACCTACATGTGCTTTAAAAGTGAGAAATGGAAAAACATATGATGTTATGCAATTTAATTAAATGCATATGAAGGAATTTTTAAAATGTGGATATATTTTATATTATTTGCAAATGCGTATGTGAATAGTTTATTTTAAAAGAGAATGGCCTGAATGAACATTATATATTTTAAATTTATGCATATCAAGATGAAGAGAAAATGTCTTTTAAACTTTACATTAAAAAAAAAAAAAACGATTTACCTGTTTAAAATAAAGATGAATGAACTATACATTTTAAAAAATTTTCCTTATTAAAAGAATTTTGATATTATTTTAAGATTATCATTATGTCTTATATGAAATATTACTTGGATGAAGAGACTGTACAAAAATTACAAGAAATTATTTAATTAGCATGTGCATGTTTGAGAAGATAAAAATCTTAAATTTTAAGAAAGATCCTGTAATAAATTATTGCCATTGAAATACAAGCATATATGTTGTGTAGAAAATAAGAATGAAAGTTGTCTGCTGAAAAAAATAAATAGATAAATAATCTTATTCTTTAAGATGTTTTATAAATGCTTTCTAATGAAGTAATATTCATTTCATCATATTTTACCATAATTCTGGACCAATTTATATATATAAAATATACGTACAGGAAATTATTACCTAATATGAAAATTATATTAATACATGTTTTTCTTTTGAAATATTTGTCCTCCTGGAAAGTACTAAGAAATGGACTTAGACAGAATATTTCTCCAGTATGGATGGACAATATTTCAAAGAGATTTTCAAATATTTAATTTTGTGATTTATGGAGTTATATATAGCATGGTGGGGGAGAGAAAAGTTTTGTTCAAAATTTTCCATTGTCAATAGCAAGGAGAAAGCTCGGCACTGGAGGATGAAAGCAAACAAGAACTTTAGTAGCTTTGAATTTTATTACTTTTCTATTTTTAGTATTAATATTTATTATTGATAATATTCAGTTTTATTTTTATTAATAATAGTCAGTTAATCTCTTTATTATTAGAAATATGCTTAGTTTTAATATTGAAATAATTTGTTTTAAAAATAAAGAAAAATAATAGTATCAGAAAATTTAATTTTCTGAAAGGTAAAAATAAAATACCTATAACTTATTTTATGTTCAGACGACCATGGAAAGAAGGGAATCACGGTATTTAATTCCAATAATTGTTGGAATTATAAGTAAATTATTAAGCATTTTAATAATATTTTAATATATATTTTATTTCATTTATCATATTGCTTGAATATTAAAGCCAGATGAATCATATTTGTAAATTCTAATATTTGTGTTAATATGAAAATGCACACGTATAACTTAAATACTGTATATATAATCACCGTAAATCAAACGAATGGCGGCTTAGACCATTGAAAGCGCTCGAATAAATCGATAAAAAGTTCGTCATTCGTTTGATTTACGGGGATTATATATATATTTAAGTTGTACGCGTGTATTTTCATATTAACACAAATATTAGAGTTTACAAATATATTTTTCTAACACACAGTTGAACGTTTAAGTATGAATAATATTTATATGATTATGAATATTGCTGTGTGCTGCGCTAATCAAATCACGTGCACACAAGTTGTATAGACTTACTCAGATCGAGCATGATTTTAAACCGGATTGAGCATGTAGCACTGCAAACCAATAGGAATAGTTATGGATATAAATGACCAATGGGGGAGAATGTCCACAGAATCCTATGCTCACAGTCTGGAAGGGGAACTAACTATAAAAGATATCTGGTGCTGAAGATCGGACACTCTAAATCAGAAGAAGGACCTGGACTGGCTTTTCTTACCCAGTGAATCCCCGCTGAAGGTACAAAGGAGGGATCTAGGCAACTTTAAAGGCCAACTCGGTCTATATTATTATTTATTAGTAAGCCTAATGGCACAGATAAAAGTACGGTAAAATTACTTATGTAAAATTTTGTATACTTTTTGATTACCATAATTCGTTGTAACTAATTATACTCTGTAACCTTTTCTAAATTGTTATTAAATAGTTTAACCTGACTGTCACTCTGAGAGTTCTTTTCTTTAAAACTATATATGCTAGTACATGTTCGCAAAAACAGAATAAGTTGCTGTATGTAATTAGAGTCCGAACATATTGTTTTATGAATGTAAAGTAAAAGTAAAAAATACCTTGTGGGTTAGCTAAAGGTATTTAAGTAATTTTTATGATTGCTTAAGTATGCTTATTTTTGAAATATGATTATGAGTTTCTAAGATAACATTCTAGACTGTATCAGTTTGGATACAATAAAATGAAAACGTTGATCTCTAACTTATCTAGTATTATGATATAAGTAAACATTACAAGGATATAAGTGAATGAATATATGATAATGATGGATATTTTATTGAAATCATTTGTGTATACAATGTTTTGAACCTTCTTGAATTTTATTCGATATTTATTTTGGAAATATGGGTTTGTAGATTATTTTATGTAACATAGTTAGAATTTCTTTGCCATGAGAAATATTCAGAATGTGTAAGATGAAGGATAATAGTCTGGGAAATTAAATGAAATTTTGAATGCTAGAGATATTAAGAAGGAATATTAAATATGAATCATATTGTTATTAATTAAGGAATAAATACAGGTTACAAAGTTCTGTATGGTTAGTACATGAACAGTTGCATTTTTTCCATAGTTCAGTAAGAGCTCAGGTAGAAGCCATGACCGGAATTTAGGATACACGATAATAATCACTGTAACCATGATGTTTCATATTCATTCAAGTTATTATTGTATTCATATCCCTCATTACAATCACTATTAATCACCACTGGATCATCATCATCAAACAACCATTATCAATCCACTGCAGGATGAAGGTCTCTCCAAGTTTAATCCATCTTCTCCGATCTTTAGCTTCTCTTTTCCACAACACCCCTGCACGTTTTCTTATTTCATCCATCCATCTCACATGTGATCTCTTTCTGGGTCTTTTACAATCTCTTGGAATCCAGTTTAAAATTTCAATTGTCCATCTATTATCATTTCTTCTAGCAATATGTCCAGCCCAACTCCATTTCAATCTTTTAATTTTTTCAATAAGGTCAGTAACACCTGTTTGTTGTCTTACCCATACATTGCGTTTTCGATCTCTTCTTGTTACTCCCAACATACATCTCTCCATACTCCTTTGAGTGGTCTGAAGTCTCTGTATTGCTCTTCTATTAAGTGTCCAAGTCTCAGATCCATAAGTAAGAACTGGTAAAACACATTTGTTAAAAACCATCCTTTTCAAACACATAGGCATATTTCCTTTTAGTATCAAGTTATTTCTACCAAAAGCACTCCAACCAAGTTTAATTCTATGATTAATTTCCTCCATTATGTTTCCATCTGTATTAATAATCTGACCTAGGTATTTGTAACTGTTAACTTCTTCTAATTCTTCATAATCAATCTTTATTTTCATATTTTGAGCAAATCGATTAAACATTACTTTAGTCTTTTTAACATTTATCTTTAGTCCTACTTTTCTACTTTCATCTGCTAACTCCTGCAACATTTCCTGCAGCTCTGAAGCATTATTTGCAAAAACAACTACATCATCTGCAAAATCTAAATGACTTAAATACTCTCCATTTACTTTCATTCCTTTAGTTTCCCATTTTAATCCACAAAATACTTCTTGCAGCACTGCTGTAAAAAGTTTTGGAGATATGGAGTCACCTTGCCTTACACCTTTCTCAATGTTGATTTTTCCAGTATCATTATGTAATCTAATTGTTGCTGTTGCATTTTTATAAATATTCTTTAAAATATGACAATATCCTGGATCTATACCTTGATGATCCAATGCTTTAATCACTGAAGAAATGTGTATAGAATCGAATGCCTTTTCATAATCTACAAATCCAAAACATAATGACAACTCATATTCATTTGTCCTTTCTATGACTTCTCTCAATACCTGGATATGATCTATTGTACTAAAACCACTTTTAAATCCAGCTTGTTCTCTTGGTTGGTGGAAATCCAAAGTTCTCTGTAGACGAGTTGTAATTATCTTGGTAAAAATTTTATATAAAACTGATAAAAGGCTGATAGGTCTGTAATTTCTAATATCTTCTTTATCACCTTTTTTAAATATTAATATTATTACTGCATTCTTCCAATCTTCCGGTACATCTTTATCATTTAGACATTTGGTATATAACTTTGCTAAAATTGTTTCTATTTCTTCACCTCCTTCTTTTAATATATCAATTATAATTCCATCATTTCCTGGAGCCTTTCCTTTCTTCATACATTTAATTGCATGTCTCACTTCTTCATTTAAAATTCTGGGCAATTCGGAAGATGTAATAGATATAGGAGGTACTTGTTCTTTATTACTATATAATTCTTGATAAAAATCTTCTACCAATTTCATGATGTCATCTCTCTTTTTAGTAATAATTCCATCTTTTTTTCTTATTGCAGATATAAATTTCCTACCAATACCAAAATGTTGTTTAACATTCTTGAGACTTTTATTTTCTTCTACAGCTTTCCTTGCTATTTCACAGTTATACTTTCTTATATCATTTTCAACTCTTTTCCATACCATTTTACAAAATTCGAGATATTCAATTCTTTTTAATACATCATTTTTGTATATCTTCATATTCCTTCTTTTCTTCATAAATTCTCTAGTCTCAGTAGAAATTTTATTAGTCAATTGCTGCTTTTTTCTACCAGCTATCTTTGTTGCAGTTTTTAAAAGTGTATCAGTTATTTTCATATTAATTTCATTCAAATCTGAATCATGTTCAAAATCTCCTAACACTTGAAACCTATTTGTAAGTTCTAATTTAAATTCATTAGAATGTTTCTGAAGATTAGGAATATCAACTGTAAATATTGTTTTTCTCAATAATTTTTGTCTCTCTAGTTTTACATTAACATGTAACTTACACCTTACTAATCGATGATCACTTCCTGTGTTAAATTTATTAAGAACATTACAATCTTGAAATATGTATTTCCTGTTAGTCAAAATATAATCCAATTCTGCTGTACCTTCATTTGGATGCTTCCATGTCCATTTCCTTTTAACATTTTTCTCAAAAAATGAATTCATAATATAAAGTTTTTCTTTTTCTGCAAACTCCACAAGTCTATGTCCTCTCTCATTTCTATTACCATAACCAAAATTACCTACAGCAATTTCATCTTTCATTTGTCTACCAATTCTAGCATTAAAGTCTCCCATAACAATTTTAAAATGTTGTTTACTCTGATCAAAAGCCTTTTGTACATCCATATAAAAATCTTCTACTACTTCATCACTATGAGAACTTGTTGGGGCATAAACCTGAATTATCTGCATTTGGTATCTGCTATTAAGTTGTATAACTAATCTTGCAACTCTGTCCGATACACCATCAATCTCCACAATATTGTTCTTCCACTTTTTATTTATAATGAATCCTACTCCACTTGTATTTCCAATATGTGTGCCTTTATAATAGAGTATATGTCCACTTTTTAAATCAATTGTTTCTTCACCTTTTCTTCTAACTTCACAAAGTCCAATAATGTCCCATTTAATATAAGACAATTCTTCTTCTAATTCTTGCAATCTTCCTTCACTTGAAAGTGATCTGCAGTTGTAAGTACCTAAATAAAAAGTCGTCATCAAATGGCAGCCTGGGTCCACAATCAGGGGATTCTTAGCACCCTCCGCCTTCGGCCACCAACCGCTGCCTTGGTTGGTGACTTTACAGCCTCCTGGGAATAAGGGCCATGCTTTATTTTTGTCTGTCATAATTGTATATATGTATTGGAAAAATATTTATCATTTACACAAACATTCATTCTGCCTTATCAGGCACTGAGAAGAAAGACCATGGTGTTTCTTGATCTTAAACTCAGAGGTAAAAAGCCAATAAACTCACCACACTGGCTAATGCATGTTGGTGAGCAGCCCATCCATGTTCGTATACTATATGAATAATCACATAGTAATAACAGCAGCAACGACAAGAACGTATGGAGTGGACATTAGGAATTTGCCCTGCTCGGTTCCTTTAAGGCCTCCAAGAGGAATCAAAGGGTCTCCTTTCAGTTAATAGAAAACTCCTTTCTGCAGCCCACCACTGGATATTACATGGTAAATGATAGTTTAAAAGTGGGTTAGAATAATAACTAGACTGTTGAAAGTTGACAATATTTGTGAATGCAAGAGGAAATTTTTTTTTTTTATCATAAATGATGTTTAATTATTTATTGTTTATAGCGAAATCAGAAAAGGAATGATTTGATATTCCTAGAGATATACAAATAATAAAGATAATTAAACTCAAATATTTAATGCATATTTGTTTGATTATGAGAAAGAATGATGGAAACATAATATCTGAATGCTATTATAGTAATAGATTATAAAATGAATAAATATAGCATGTCAAGCAATATAATTCTTTAATATAATTTGAATTTTCTATAAGAAGAGTGAACTGATAGAAAAGTAAAGTTATAGGATTATATAAAATATTTTAAAAGTAAATAGTTTAATAAAGTGATGAATTAAGTTATTTCAGTAATTATATTTTTCTTTATTTAAATTTACATTTGAAATGTTAAAATATACCTGAAAGGTAAAGATAAATGCTTTATTACTATATAAACAATGTGCCTAATCTTTTCAATATAATGTTATATGTTAAATTTTGAATAAATACTAATTTAAATTTAAATTTTATAGTTAATAGGCATTACTATAATTATAATTATTTTCCAAAAATATGAAGCATATTATTAGTTAAACAAATTGTATTTATTTATTGTTATTGTTTTACTGTAATAATAGGATATTGTTCTGGTAATTGTAGAAAATTATAGTATTACTACTATAGAGTATCATACATTCTATTTTCCACAGTAAATAATCAGAATGAAGGCTATTTAATGTTTATTTATTTTCATCGTATTTTCTTATATAAATATTTTAATATAATTAATTTTCTTTTTGTTATTTTTTTTATTGTAAATATTTTAAAATTTTATAAATTTATATTGTTGTATATGTAATATATTATTAAAAAATAAAATTGTTAATGTTTTTGGAATTCATATTGTTTTGAGAGTTTTTTTGTTGTGTCTAAATGTTTTTGAATCTTTGTATCCATACACATGAGTTATAAAAATTATTTGGATCATTATATTATTGTACATGATTAACAAAACTATATTATTATAATTATTATTACAGAAGATCTTATTATTAGTGATTATGAAAATTATATAATGCCAATTTTAAAACATTTAATATTGCAATTATATTAAGAATACAATGTTTTTTATAAATGCCATATAAGAAATAAAAGATTATATAAGATGTTTTATAAGAATTTATAATTTCATTTACGTTTATTGAAGAATAGAATCGTTAAAATATTCTAGTTGTTCGTTGCTATTTTGTGAGAGTAGTTGAATATATGTAAAATCCCTCATTATATTTAACTACATAGTGTTAATTTGTTTATTATTATTATTATTATTAGGAAATGAACTTGAGATATTGAATGATTATAGAGTTATATGAAGTGATAATGGAGGAATTTGTTTTAATATTACCTTTTATGAAAGAATAATAATTGATTTATTGTTTTTTTAATTTTTTTTTATGCATGATTTATTGTTTTATAATACATTTTATAGATTTAATTTGGATTATATGTGTTATAAGCCATGAGAGTATTACAAGGTAGTATCTTATGAATTAAGTAGAGGGAATATTCTTATGTCATTGAGAGTATATCTTTCGGGATACATCCTCAATGTTAAACCAACAGTGTATCTTGCTGAATGTCTCATGCAAGAGTTTTTATAGTTTTTTGTTAGTATTTCAATCGAACCATATTTTAGTAGTAAATAATGAGATAATTGTAGTTTAAATTGTTAATATAATAAATGAGCTGGGAATCCAATTTGAACTTAATATTTTAATTTGTTTTTTGACTATCTTAGTTTATTATTTAAATATGATAAATTAATTTAAATGTTAATTTTATTAGATATAATAGTTAGAAATATATTTTGAGCTAGTCAAAGTATCGTTGTTCTAATAAGTATCGTTTTTCAATAAGTATTATTCTGATTAGAGTAGGAGCCGGAGAGAATCTTTCCAATCTTAGTGAGACAGGGTACAATATATATATATATTGTAATGATATATAAATATGTCGTTACATTAAATTAAAATAAAATCTTAAAGTTCGCAAATAAAAATAAATGTATTAAAAAAAAAAACTAAACGCTAAAATTAAAATGTTCGTTAAACGTATATATTCACACAGATACTAAACTTTAAAAATATATTTTTTTTTTTTATAAATAAAAAAAAAGTATTTGAACGTATTTTTTTATAAAAAAAAATACAAGATTTAAATATAAAAATATTTTAATAAATAAATAACGTAAGTTAAAATAAAAACAGATATTAATTAATTCCTGTAATCTGTAAATGGAAATGATTGTTTATTAATTATCCAAAAGCTGTGTAATTAA
The DNA here is from genome assembly GCA_028023455.1 of Epiperipatus broadwayi. Lineage (NCBI taxonomy): Eukaryota > Metazoa > Onychophora > Udeonychophora > Euonychophora > Peripatidae > Epiperipatus > Epiperipatus broadwayi. Next base: position 5,184,879 of record JAQFVV010012460.1, on the reverse strand, counting down.
AAGGTCAGATGAAAAGTTAGATAAGAGAATAAAGAGAAATTAGCTTGACCAATGGAAGCACCAAGCCTCAGCCCAGACCCGAGTGAAAAAAAATGGAACAGTGACATTTTTGTTCATGGAATCCATAGGAGGACTATAAAAAGAAAAATATTGAGTTCTAGAGAAGTTTTTCCGGTTTGTTTTTGAGGGTCGGTGATAGGACGCACATATCACACTCTCTCTCTCTATTTTAAAAAATGAACTGACTGTGATACCAAAATGAACCAGCTAATGCTACCTCCGGAACATCTGACCGGGTTTTCAAATAAAGACTCCGTGGAAATTTACATCAAGAGCAGTGATTTCTTCTACTGTAAGCTATTGACATGAACTCTAAAATTTAAAAATAATTAAGAACTTTCGTTCAAGCTTATGAACTTCTATCTGACTTTTAAGTTTAAAATCAATTGAAAATGTTTAAATTTATATGTTTTGCGTTGATAAACATCATTTCCATTTTATTATTTTTTTTATTTGTATTAATACTTATTGTATAAATTATTTAAATGCATGAAATTTAAAGTTGGGTATAGACGTTGCATAGATTCATTAGCGGTTAATTATGTTGCTGTTTCATAGTCGATTGGAATATATAAGTCATCATGTCACTGCGGTGTCTTATGATGAACACCATTGGGTTTTTTTGTATTCCCTATGCAATTGACATTATCGATGACTTTGTATTTTGATCGGTTATGTTTATTTTGGAATGTTTTTTTAACTGTGGAATCTGTGCAGCTGATCTATACTCAACATTTTAAAACAAATTTTATAAAATTCATCTGTGCGAACATAATAAATGTTAAATTTAAGTCGGGCGTGAATGGCTGTATAGATTTGTAAAGTTATATATAGTTTAAGGGAGGGTAATCTTAGGTTATTCATTTCGTAGTTGAATTGGCTCAATGGATTGGATATATTTGTGTAATTAGTAGATGTAGTATGAGATCCGCTATGGGCAGGATTGCATATATATGCCACACACTTTCTGTTTGCCTATGGATGGGTTTGTAAGATGGCAAAGGACCGCAATCCATTCCTATGGAGTTTTATGTTTATTGTTCTACTCGCCAACAGATGCAGCATTCCTGTTGGTGGAGAGACAATGTCTTCTCTAACTCTACTTACTATTCAGATGTACATTCCTGACAGTATAGTATTTTGTGTTGTCGTATTTTCATGCTACATTGAATACATAAATGTATCAGATGGATTGACGCCAGTTTGACTGCGAACTTTTTGGCCTAAGGTTAGATAAGAGATAGAATATTTTCTTTTCAAATGCTGATCTATGTAGTCTATTCATACTCGACCATCTAAATAAAATATTAAACTTATTGAAATCTATTTAAATGTAAAATTAAAGATTAATATAAACATCTAAAATGTTAAACTTATTCCTCAAATAAGAATGATTTTATATGTGCGTAAATAAATATTTTTATGTGTTAATTTCTGGCAGTGGCTTTTATTTTTTTATATTTAAGATATAAAGCTATATTTTATAATCTCTGCTGTTCCACTGAGCTAGTGACTTGGGCTAACGATCTAAATATTAAATAAAGTGGAATCTTATCAGCGCGTATCTGCCTACTCTATAAATTTTTCTAGGCTCAAATGCCTAGATGGCGCCCTGGTAGTTGCAGATACGATTGACTGCTGTCTCCACCTTCTTTCCTATCATTATAATATATATATATATATATAGCTGTTGCATATGATATTTTTATTATTTATTATAATTTATATGACTAAAGCAGCATAATTGACTTCATTAATTTTTATTTTTGATAAGATCTCAAAATATTATGATAGTCTCTAAGATGGACAAATGTCAGAGATGTACCATTAGCTACTGTAATCTCTAAATGATGAAAAGATATGAGTTATGTTTGTTGAAACCAGTAGTATCACAAAACATATGTTCATAGTCTTTCCAATATATGATAGTAGTCTGCCAAGATTGACAGATCTGAGAGCTATACCAGCGATTACTAGTAGTTTTTCAAAATTGAAAGATCTCAAACTTGTGCAACAATTATTGATAAAGTCTTTCAACATGGATCAATCTTAAGGCTATCAGTAGATATTATTATAATACTCCAATATAGATATATTTTGATATTATTCAATTCAATTCAGTTTTATTATCAAGCATGTCAAAATAGACTAGTAATAATTCAATTATAGTACATCTTTTACAAACCAAGAATTAGTTTACATCAACTTAAGAAATTATGAAAATTCAAATAATAGAAAAAACTTTAAAAGAGTCCAAGCATAGAATAAGACAGTCAGTGAATAACATTAAAAAGCTTAGATCCGTAAGAGAAGCAGTAGATATATAGTGTTTTTAATGGAAACTCTAATAGAAATGCTTTTTTCATCAATTTATGCTGAAGACATCACAAAGAATTTAAAAGAATTAAGAGCATCAACCACACAGAAAAACAAGTTCTTTTGATATTTTCTTTATCTATTTTATTTAATCGTTTATCAAGTTTGATGTAAAACAAATTTATTAATCACTACTAATGAACTCAACTGAAAAACTTAAAAAATGGAATCACTACCATAAAAATCCTTTGGATAGTTGATATTTTGATTTTGAAAATTACTGGTCTTCTTAGCATCATCTTTTCTTCTAATACAATCAGCATTCTCTTAGAAAAAATTATCAGTCAGTCTACCATCATTAGATCAAGCAACTAATCTTTTTGTCAGAGTCATAGTAATCATAAATACTGCTTATATTGACATAAATACTCCAATCACAATAATATAACCTTATTAAGTTTTATATAGTAATTATAAAATATAAAAAGAGTACTACAATGATGATCAATCTGCTATTTGAGTACGTGAACATCTTATGATATCCTAAATAACTAACTATAAGATTACATTTCAAATGCAAAAAAAAAAAAAATCACTATAAAAGCAAGAGCACAAAATACTTATAAGATATTAAACACAAAACAAATTTTATGAGAAGTAGTCAGAAGATCTTATAAAAGTTAATCTTATAATTGACTATTGTAGAGCTAGAAATGAAAATAAACTCAGTATAAGCAAATCAGGGGACTAATTCATTTCTCAAATAATGTATGGGTTAAACAAAGTGATAAATTCGTTAGTTATGAATGAATCATTATTATACTTACAGCAATAGTTCGTGTCAAATGTCCATTCATAATCTCCAAGATATATAAAATTTTATCGAATTGTAAATATTCCATTTCAGCACAGCTCATTCCAGATGCCAGAAAGGGGTATTCCCTGTTGATAATAAACAAATCATTATTATTATTATTTAAAAAAAATTCTATTTAAATTCAAATCACAGTTCATACATACTACAATAAACTAAATAGATAATGAATGATAAACCATAAATTAAATAAATAAATCAACATAATAATACCAAAAATGGCAAAAATGTTTTTAAAAACTTCGAAACTAACATAGACCCATTAATAAAATATCCTGGGTATAAAATTGAGATAGCATTGAATCATGAAAATATAATCAAAATTAAAGATTTCTATCAAATGAAAAAAGTAAATGCAAACTGAAAGAAAAATATAAAAGTTTAACACATAAAAACTAAAAGTAAAGCATAAATAATATTAACAGAAAAGTAAGTCATAATTATGATAAAGAAATTCAGTTCTAAGATCTAATATGGAGGCATATAAATAAAACAGTTTAGGTAAGTAATCTATCAAAAAAATAATTAGAGAAGACAAATTAAAAAATCTATAAAGTATTTATGAGAAGCAAAAATAAAAGAATCCACGAAAAACATCATTTGCACATCATAGAATTAGCAGTATGCAGTTTATTAATATTCTACATACATATGAGAACATAATTATTTAAGAAAAGGGTGTTATTGAAAGTATTGGAGTTTATATATTTATAATATTTAAATAAATAAAAAAACCAAATGAAGACTGTTTAGAAGGCAGTTAAATCAAGAAAAGTCAAAAGAGCTTTCAAATTATATGTAACAAGGACAAGTACTCATAGAACAATCAATTGAGTGCATTTAATTATATAATACAAAATCAAATTATATTTTGTATAAAGACAAATCTGATAAAAGTGTCCTAAATAATTAGTTTCATGTATAAAAGCAAAGAAAGAAAAATACATTGTAAATAAAGTATTGGAATCGTTAGTTAAATAGCAACTTTGCAGTGGGCTATTTTAGAATGATTTACCTTTTATCTACCTTATTTATAAACAATTTCAACTTAATATACTTACTGTAAGGTTTCATAGGTCCAATTTCCACTTACATTCTGTGCCATGAACATCAACTGAAATAAATAAAATGCTGTCAAGAAACAGTTTAAAATGTGTAAGTTAAAATAAAAATTAGTAAACGATATAGTTTAGCTTAAGTGACAGTTAAAAACATTGAGAAATCAAAAATTATCTAGACATTAAAAAATTAACATATTCTGCTGAACATCTTTTGAATAAGTTAGTTCATTTTAATTTTAAAATTTAAGGTTTATAGAACTGAGAAGACTTGGATCAGCTTAGGCATTTCGATTTACAAATGTTCCTGAATGAGAATACATTCAACAAGGCAGCTTTTAGCATTTCGATTTACAAATGTTCCTGAATCAGAATACATTCAACAAGGCAGCTGTTTAGTCATTAAGTACTTTAGAAATTAGCATTGTATATAATTTATTTAACAAGTTTATATTTTATAATCATATGTTAAAATACATAAATATATATTTTTTAAATTATTGCTACATTCCAAGTCACTTATCTCCATTCCCGTCTAAGCAGTTGCTATCTCACAGAGGCAAAACTCTCCATGCAGTAATGCCACTTAGTGAAAGCCAGAGTAATCAATGAACGGTGATTATGTGATGTTTAACAATTTCTATCTCCTTAAGACTAAATAATTATAATTTATTTATTAACAATTTGTCTAAACATTAATACATTATTTGACATTCCCTTTTCAATTGTTGATTGCTTTATCAGAGGATAATATCTATCAGTTTTAAATACTTATAATTATTTTTAAAAAACTTCTTTCTTGGTGAAAAAAATTAATTTAGGAAATATATCTTCCTCCTATCCACTCTATTTTGAGTTGGTTTGTATTTTTATGCAATTTTGCCAATAAAATGACTGTGATGGAAGGGTATAATACCGTATTGTCAATATCTTCAATTCTTGTATTTTATTAAAGCATAACAACAGTCAACTAAGATATGACTAATTAAACTCACATAATTATTATGCTTGATTTATTATAAAGAGGTGATTCACTTTGCTAAATTTATTGAAAATAATGGTACTCACAATTTAACTTTAAAAAAAATCTTTTTTGGCATATTACTGCAATAAAATATTATTTACTTTAGTTTTAAAAGAATTTTATTTAGGGAGAATATTGGTTTTTTAATACATTAATTTTTTATAGTACATTGACAAAAAAAGAGTCTATAATGTCACTACTGGGTTGGTAGTCGATGATTTATGAAAATATTAATCCAGGGTATGGAATAAATCCTGTGGTTTATAGATTGTTGTCATAAGCTATTTGGAAATGTATTGGGCTTTGGAATTTGGAATAGATTCCAGGTTTCTTCAAATAAAAATTTGGAGGAAAGGATCATGTCTTTATTTTTGATTTTGTTTAAGAGAGAAATGAATAGACTGTTTGGGTCTGGTGGAGGATTTGTGAATACTAATTTGCATCTCACATTCCAGATAGAGTGGGTGAGAAATACTGACATTCTTATAATTGGGAATTGTTTACTTTGTAGAGATTCTTTTAGCGAGAGGATTCTGTAAATATCAGTTTTACTGTTTTGGAAAATTAAAAATTTGATACTACTAAGTCCGGTACATGAGTGAATTATGTGGTCAAATGTCTCATCATGCCTCTTGCATATTGGGCAGATAGGGTCAATGTTGTTAAGAAATCTCTTGTGGTGGAGGAACCAGTTGGTATGCATGGCCCCCAGATTTACTTTTACTAGGTAGTTTAAAAATTTAGGCTCTAATGCTAAGAACTTGAATATTGAAGTAATTTTATGATTAGTGATGCCAAGCATTGGCAACATTGAGTTGATTTCAGGGTTGATTTTATGGTGGGCTTCCCAGATGGTGATTTTTGTATTATATGGATTTTGTAAATTAGATGTAAATTGATTGAGAAGCTGGAGAACCTGGTCTAGCCAGCACTTTTGAGGAGGAGGTCTGTCCGTCGGTTGAACGGCCTCTGAAATATTGAAGGAAACATGTTTTTGTAAGAGGTTATGAATTAATGTGTGAGATTTTTGAAAGATAATTGAGGGGATGGAGTGAAAGGATATCCCATTAGATTTGCGATGGTATTGCATCCTTGTCATGCTTATAGACGTTGTACTGTTTTTCCAAAAGAGTTTAGCACATAGACTATTGATTTTTTTGGTAAAGACTTTTGTTGCTGTCATGATGGGGAGGTAGTATGCAATTTTGGACATGACTTTCATGTTCAGTAGCGCTACTTTTCTCTGTATGGAGAGATACACCCTGGAAAGGGATTGAATAATCTGGGATGTGGAGTTGATTAAGGAGTTCTGTAGTTTTTTTGACATGGCTATTTGAGACATGGAGATAGGGAAGCCAAGAAAGTCCTGGGGCTCAGCCAGAAATCTAGATGAGACTTTCTTTCCTGATAGAATTTTCCAAGATGAAGATTTGTTGGAGTTAAATTTGAGTTGTGAATCATGGGCAAATTTATCCAAAATCTTGTAGAGTGTTGGGAGATGTTTTTGAGATGGTAGTATTACGAGGACATCATTCATATATGCAAACAACTTGAAGGATTTTTTGATGCGAGGAATGAATACTCCAGTGAATGAGATTTCTATATCTCTCAATAGGGGGTTGAGATAGTATATAAAAAGGATGGCACTCAATGGAGATCCTTGAGGAATAGACAGGTCGGGGGAGAACCCATCTGTGTAGAATCCATCTAAGGAGATGTGAATTAGCCTATTGTAGAGAAGATTCTCCAGAATCTGTATAATATGAGAAGGAATGTTGAGGTCTTTTAGTAGAGTAAGAAGTGTGTGAATATTAATCAAGTCAAAAGCCTCTGTTATGTCTAGCTGGACTGCAATGGGTTTTGATAAGCGATTAGATCTAATATGATCAAGGAGAATCTTGACTTCACCCATTGCTGTTAGGGCTGAAGATCCTTTTCTTGCATATTGTGACTGAACAATATTGTCTAAAATTTTTTGCTGGATTTTCTCTTTAATTACACCTTCGATAACTTTGATTAAAATTGGTGTCATGGAGATAGGCCTTATGTTATGGATGTTGGTTGGATCTTTGTTCTTCTTGATGAATGGCACTAAGGCAATCAGGTAGAGATTATTTATTTCCCTTCTTTTAGTGGATAGATGATTGATCATGTTCATCATGATTGGGATAGCAAAGTTATCAAGGTGGGAAATTAGAAATCTTGGTATAGCATGCATCCCAGGATGAACACTGTCAGAAAGTGCTGATAGACGGTTTTTAAGATCAGCTGCTGTTATGCCATGGTTTATAGCAGATGGGTGATCCAGCCATTCACTGATAGTCTTTGGAATATTATTTTGAAGTCGGTTTTTGAAGTGAAGACCAATGTGTTCAATCATGTGATGACCAGTGACGTAGTTTCCATTGACAATAAGGGAGGTTGGAGTGTTAAGTTTTTTCCTAGCTCCCAATGCCCATCGCAAATATCCCTGAGTCCAGCAGTGTTGGGTAGTAAGAAAGTTTTGTGATCTTTTAATAGAAATATACTCCGCAATAGCCATCTGTTTTTCCTTATACTGATGTTTTAGTGATAGAAGGTGTTTGATATGATCTGGTTCAGTTGAGCATGTCTTTATTTTATTATTGATTTGGTCAAGCTCATTCATAAGCATAGATGGCCCTTTGTTGTTTCTAGTATAGTGAGCAATCAAGGAATGGATTATCCCAATGAAGGCGAACCATGCCTCTTCTGGGGGCCTTTTTAGTATGTTGATTTTGTGAAGAGGATGTATGCTTCAGATACAATGGCTTCAGTCATGGAAGCTTTAGTTAACATTCTGATTGACTGATTTACTTTAGAACATTAATACAACTACATTATCCAAATACTTGGCTTCCTTATCTGTCAAATAATTGTGACATTATCTTTCTTTGTAAAATAATTTGTAGTCTATTTCAGACAAGTAGTTTTGACCTAACATAACATTTTCTGCCAATTGTTTGATCTATTATGCTTCTTCTGAATATTTTTATTGCTCTGGTAAACTGCATGAATAATAGAATCTTAATTTGGTTGTTATGAGAATTGGCAGACAGTTTTATGACATCATTAATGAATGATGTTGGAAGAGAAGATATTTTGATATTTTAAAAATTGATCTTCAAAAAAGTTAGGGGTAACAAATTACTAAAATATAATACTGAAACAAACCCTTGCAATTAATTTGCTTTCTTTATTCAGCAGGTGATGAGGTTAATGAAAAAATTGGATAAGAATCTCTAGAATTTACTGATGAGATAACTATCATCTTATAATACATAAAAAATTTGTGATTGTCCAATCAAAGCCAATTGCAGAAGATTTTTAGTAGTTAATTCTGAAATATCTGGAATTTAAAGAAATTGATTTGAAAAAACAATATAAAGCATATTACAGGATTTGAAAAAAAAAGCAATAAATAAATGAACATGCAACTAGGAAACAATAAAATCCAATGACTTATATTATTATATTATGCTTTAATGTCTAAAACAATTCTATGCATTATATGACCTCACTGACTTAGATAGTGACAACATCTTTATCTTTCCATTCTAGAAAACAAAATTTTCTCAATGCTTAAATTTTATCATAAGAAGAAAAAAAAATATTGCCAATGATTCTAAAAACAAAAGTATGATGTTGTCACTAACATTTCAAAAAGAAAAATTGAAGTGAAAGTGTACATGCAGATATGCTATGTGTGTGCAATCCTTTTCTTATGAATGCATTTTAGGTTTTTATAAAACAATAAATGGGAGCTAAAAAAGAATATAAGAAAGTGCAATTATTACATTTTACATGATATAGATTAGCAAATTAATGAGATTTTATGTGATAGTAAAATTAACTGCTTACCTGAGCGTCAGTAAACTTAACGTTTGCTATTTTTCCAGATAAATTCTTTTGTAGATTTAAAAGAGTTGTCATATCATTGAAACTGAGCCAATGTACGATGAGGGGAGATGGCGGGTGTTCAAACAGCTTTAAAATATCTTTTCTAGACTAAAAAAATAACAATAATTTTTAGTAAAATGTATTAAATTTTAGCTATTCCTTTATAATACCTATAGAGTACTTTGGTGTGACCAATTCAAAAGTTTATCTTTCTTATTACCAATCAATGAAATGGAATGTATTAATTACACTAAAATATCATTATGAAAAAGAAAAACACATTTTGGAATAATTAAAAAAAAATTTTTTTATGTGAACTAACTTATAACAAAATTATCTGTTATAATTTCTTACTGTGGCATATAAAATTTTTCTTCGTTTTTATACTCACTAATTTTTTTTACCTCTGATAAAATACAGATAAACAGTACCACTATTTTGTTTTATCCAGGACAAAATGGTCTTTTCAAATATATTCAAATACTTTTAACTCTGAGATTTCTCATATCGGTATAGCAAATTGTTTTTATATCAGTTGATCTCTAAAAGATCTTTAGGATGCAAGTTATTTTCCTTTGCACATTCAATGCCTCAGCCTCTCTTATTTCGATCTAACTATACTTTTATATTTCAAATATTTACTAATTGTAGTATTAAAATTTTCCAGGGCAATTTAAAAATATTTGTTATATTTATTTATAAAAATATCTTTCATTTTCTCATTGTGCTAAAAATTTCCTAGAAAATAAAGCTAAATTATCTGCACTTGATATCTTCTAATAAAGTGAGTTGTCCATAAATTTAATGTGCCTGATATAAAGTCGACCTCCATAATGTTTAATCTCATTTCACTTGTACTTTTAATATTTGAATTCATGTGCCGAAAACAAACAATTACGTTTCAAATCAGCTGTTTTTTAAATTATGTTATCAGAAGGAGTCACATATAAATAAGTAAGGCCAATTCAAAAACAAATTGTTAAATATAAAATTTGAAATGACTGTACAAACATTCAGAAGACTGAAGAGAATCATATCTATCTCGAACTGGATTTTCGTCCGCTGGCTTTACATCTTATAATGCAATCTTTTTTAGTTTATGTGGTAAACATTTATTTTTCAAAAACTTTAAAAATCTTGCCTAATTGTAGCTTTGCACAGTATTCTATTTCCAGTCTTATTCTCGCAACAAAACAAAACTATATTATAATTTTGTAGTATTTTTTTCTTTCAATATAAGTGAGAGTTGTCTCTTCCATATATTTTTTTAAAAAAGATTATTCTTTATTCACTTTACAAGTCAAAACAAATAAATACTCTCTTTACAACTATAGTTTTCATACCATCACATTCAAAAAGATGATAACATATAGATTGTCCTCATGGCTTGCCGCAGAATTTTTAAAAATTTGGTAGCATTCTTAAATAAACTATTTCTGTTATCTTTATAATGGATAGATAGGAAAGTCCATGATTATATTTTTATATATTTAACAGAACAATAGTCCTATATACAATTAATTTAGATAAAGAGATGCTGTCATTACTACACCCCAACACTATAAGGCTGCATTTCTATCTGAAAAACTATCAAGATATTTAAATATTCAAATTGATGTTAAACATCACTAAATATTGTGGGGGAAAAATTATTACTAAATCTCCTGAGGGTATAAATTTAATATCAGTCAGAAAGCTTCAGTAACATTTAAATAAATCTAAGTACAACTTTGTGATAATAAAATAAATTTATTTAATATCAATAATAAAATAGGAAAATAATAAAGTGCAGAAAACAATTAGGAATTTCATTAAAATCTACATGTGATAATATTTGGGACTATTTTAATCATCTATCATTAAATGTTGATTTTGTGGAATATTTTAAACTTTATTCAAACTTTTCTAAATACAAACATCAGTTAGTAATAACACACAGCGTTTTCAGTAGTATTATTCACTGCTATTTTTCAGATATTGTTGGCTGATTAATTATAATGTTAGCTTAAGTGTCAAACTTATACCTTTATATTCTTGAATATTCAATTTTAAGGCAACTCTCTAACCAACTGAGGTATTCTGTCAAAGTCAACAGTTAGAAGAAATTTCAAATACTTATCTATGAGGGTTGGTTCAAATCCTATTGATTTCTCTTCTTTTCTCTTCTTTTTTTAAAATTCTTTTCCTAGGAGCAATATAAATAAGAAGCTTCAAAACGTTATGTATTGTTACACTGGGTTGACTTATTGGATTATTTGCACTGTCATATGAGCAGTTTCTTTGAATTTTCTTCTTTGCACCTTTTCCTCTCTATCCATTTTTTTATTTTCCCAATCAAACATATGTTCGCTTGAACACACATGGTCTGCTACTGTAGACATATCTGCCTTTTTCTATTCATTATTTTGTGTTCTTTCAATTGCTTTTCAACAGGACAACTGGTCTCACCAGTATACTTTCTTCCACATTCACATGGTATTGCATAGATATAGTTATTGTTTTTCAGCAATTTTTTTATTGCCCTATTAAAAGTTTTCTTGATGACAGCTGATGTAATCATTCTTCATAAGTTTGTTATATGAAGATATTTTCTTTTTCTAAATCACTGGCTTCTGAACAAATCTCCTTTGCTCTATTCTATAATGTTAGCATAATCCCATATTTTGTGTTTCTGATTTTATTGGATTTATATGCTAAATACTTTCCATTGTGTGTTAGTTTTTTATAAACTATTATTTTGACTTTGCCATGAGGCCAATTTTTGGTCTTGTTCTGATTCTATTATGAATTTAATCGAAGGAGACATGTTGATGGTGTGTGTCCAGGATGTCTAAAACCATGCTCCATCATGTGGCCAAACAATAAATGTATCATAATTGTTGCCTTTTTCAGAAAATCTCAGTTAATTAGAGTATTGCTTTAAAATTTGATATTCAAGAATCTAAAGATGTAAGTTCAACTCCTACTATAGCATGGTCTCTAGTCAGGTCAGCAACACCTAAAGAAGAGTGGAGAATAATATCATTTGAAAGGTGTGTAATCTATTAATTAACCTGTGTTTTTCTTCTGTGTTATTACGAACATTGTTTGTATTTAGAAAAGTTTAAAATTGACTAGACATTAAACATTTAATGATAGGTAATGGAAAATATTTCAAAATATTATCACATCTCACAAACCTTCAGATAAACAGAAATCTCTACAATCTATTAATAAGCTTCTATGTCAGTTACTACACACATACAGTAGACAAATATAATATATTGTATGCAGCATGCCTTAATTAAAAAAAGTTCAAGTTCTTCATGCAACCATTAAGGTGTAATTGCAATATATATATATATATATACATGAATCGAAATTAGTCATAAAATGAATCACCAGTATCCAATCCATACAATCACCTGCTATTGTAATATGTGAATCATACTCATATTTATTACACTTCCTTACTGCTCATTATACATCATTACATCTTCACAGCACTCCCATATTACATTCACATAATATTCTAGCAGAAATTTTACACGTGTCCCTATAAGCATAACTGTTCCTCATTTGCATGATTGACATGACTGGCATATGCAGATTTTCTATGGTAGCTTAATAATAATAATAATAATAATAATAAGCTTAATAATAATAATAATAATAATAATAATAACAATTTATTCATGTATTGTCTGTATGTGTTTACATAATAAAATAAGCTTAAATTCCATTCATGTATATATATTACACATGCACAAATAATTCATTTCTCTTCTCTACTCTAGAAATAATGCTCTTATTCATATATATATATAATCATTTAATATGCTCTTATTCATATATATATATAATCATTTAATCTGCTTACATTAATTCTTTTAGAAAGACTCATCGTTTTTTTGTGAACCTTCTTGTTGGAGCATGCTTGAAGTATTGTGATCTTCGCATGTTTCTTTAGTTTGATCCCTAAATTAATTGTTTGTTATAGTTTGATTTATATCCACGTTTGCTTCTCCTTCTTTTCAATAAAATGTTGGTCATCATTTGCTAATGATATCTACATCTGATAACTGACTTCCCTGATGATGTAGATGATTTATATGTCTCTAATATTTTTCCATTATCCATCTAATTTGCCAAGATAAGATTTTCGATATTACTCCTAGTAGACATTATCTGTATCCAAAAGCTTTCTCCAACTTTAAAATTTTTATGATCCATAGAGTCTTGAGTATAGAATTTCCTGTGTAATTATAATTCAGCTGGTATCTTATTAGTGGCTAGATGTACATGGAGTAAAGTGATGGAAAAAAATTGCATCTAATAATGCTTCTATAATATCCCTGTGGCAAGTTTCATTCAATGTAAACTTTGTGTTGAACTACCTTCTCAGTGAGAACATTAAATTCAACATGATACAGTAGGATAAGCATGTGCCATATTTGCTATTCTCTTATTGGATAGAAAATTCTTAAATTATTAAGAAGCAAAGCCAGTCCGATTGTCCATTATAATAGGTTGGGGTTAAATATGATTTACAAATATCTCTTTCAGTGCTCTAACAGTATTTTCAGCATTAGTGTTTTTGATGATTTATATTCAGTCTATCAAGAATATGAGTCTATAACTACTAAAAACATATAATTATTCACTATTACAATGTGATATCTGTGTAAGTTTTTTTAAGGCTGAGTTGATTTGGGTGAAGATTCTAGCTTTTTTGGTTGTAGATTAGCAGTTGATTGGCACTGTATACATATCTTCACCATTTGCTCTGTATCTGGGCTCAACATTGGCCACCAGACATATGACTTAACCAAAGTTTTTATGCAGACTGTACCTGGATCCTTTTTTTCAGACCAGATCCATAAGACAAGAGACTTTCCTTTAAGAAAGCTCTTGAAAGAGTTTAATAGGCCTAAAAATACCTGGAATTTTTTATATTCTTAGATCACTCAGCAGTTTTATTATTTTTACTTAACTTCCAATTGTACTATTGATAATACTTATGAAACTCCCAAAGAATGAAACCAGTTTTTCCCTAATAATAGGTTAAAATCTTTATGGGTGATATAGTAATAAAAATTTAACCTTAGAATTTAATTTTATAGGTATAATGATTTTTCCATGCATATCTGTCTTACTTCCATTTATGTCTGTAGCAGAGACATTATCTTTCACAGGTGATGTTTCTTTCTTATATTACTAATTTTCATTCAGTCTTTAAAAGATAATAATGACAGACCTGCTCCACTGAATGCTTCCATGGTGACTGTCTGCTCAAAAACATCCATATCCATTAAAATATGATCATTATTTCCATAGTTTAATTTTTTATAATATTTTTATTCTTACTCTCCCTTCCCAAGATTTATAGTCAGGCATTAATTTTATTTTAGCATTCATGTCTTTATTGTGGCAGACAGTAGATAAATATCCTATTGTTTTATGAATATTGTATTTTTCACTCCTAGATCTGCAGTGTCTCTTTAAGTGGACAACTTTTTGCAGCAATAACATGTCAGAACATTTTTGTTCTCCCGCAGTCCTGTTTATCAGTATCTGTTTTCTTTACTCAAACTGGGTATTTATTCACATGTTTAAAGGGTAGAAATTCTAAAGTATTATCTAATATAGTTTTCTGCACATCATATTCTATTATGCATTTATAATTAAAATTCAGTTCATTTAATAATTTTTACTAAAATTATCATCTATGATTGTCTATTATGCCATATAATAGTTGTTTTAATAGCTTATCATTTAGCTCTAGGCTATAATCACAATCCTTTACTGATGTTCTCAGTACTATTATATCATAATCTTGATATTTTTCACAAAGTAATTGCTTTCTATTCTTCAATCTTAATCAAGCCATCCATTTAGTTATAACAAGTGTGAAATATACATTTAATTCCTTCAGCTCATAAAATGAAATTTCTTCAGGGGTCATGGGTCACAGAGTTGATATGCTAATTTCAATACATTTCTTCCAGCAAATCAAATAAGCATAAACCTTTTTATTTTATTATCCTCAATTTTATTTATGAGCATATTTCTTTTAATATGATCCACATAATTTTTTTCATGATGCAGCATTATATATATATAAAATACATATTTTGCGGGTTCATCCGTGTTAAAAACTTTTAATATCAATATACTGACGTTTCGACTTGGTCACACAAGCCATCCACAGAGTTATAAAAAGGTAGAAAGACGGTTGTAGAGGCGCTACAATCACTGGTTTGAATAAAACATTAAAAATCCCACCAATAGCAAAAATGTTAAATTTAAGAATGTTTTTTAAAGAAATCTTTCCAAATAGGAGGAAGTTTGCATGTATCATCTCGCTTATTGATACAATCTGGCCTTTTAGGTATCTCAATGGCTTCTCTGATTTTGCATTGGTAGAGATTATCACATCTGGATATATATATATAATATCAAATTCATAAATGTTGCTGATTAGTGATTCCATTTTTCTCGTTTCATCAATCTACATGAAGATTTATATTAACTGTACTATTCTGCTACAATCCAGGCTCTAACAACTGTTCACTTATGCTATCATTATATTCCGAGGGCATAAATTTCATACCAGTCAGGAAGCATCAGTATTTTTAAATAAATCTAAGTATAATTATATGGTAACAAAATAAATTTATTTAATATCAATAACAAAATAAGAAAAGAATAAAGAGTAGAAAAGAATTACAAATTTTATTAGAAATCTCTAGTCTATTAAGTTTCTTCATGGATGTTACTTTCTACACATGCTCAGTAGATAAATATATTCTACTGCAGTACGTCTTAATTGAAGAAAATTCGTCATGCAGCAATTAAGATATAACTGCAATATATGTTAGAAATGAAAATCAATCATAAACTTACATCACCATTCTGCAGACAATCAGCTGCTACTTACTGTGCTATTATTGCTATTATATGTAATATGTGAATCACATTTATTATACTTCATCACAATTTATTACACTTCATAACACTTTCATAATATTTCTTTCCCTTTATTACTAACATTCTATTTAAGCATAATTATTTCTCATTTGCATAGTTGATATGATTGGCATATACAGATTTTTTAGAACAACTTAATAATAATAATGAGATTTTATTCATGCACTATCTACACATTTATTTATATTCATATATATTAAAAGGAAGTTGCCTTGACAACAGTTTGAAATTGTTGATTGTATTGATAATGGGATTGTCTAGGTGTTAACTGGTTTTTAATGATATATATATATTGTAAGGGATGGAAAGATCCACCCTTTCTTTTGAAGTGCCATTATAGTTTTTTAAAAAAAAACTATTTGATTTGGTTTTTACATAAGAATTTGTATATGGGTTGTTATTGTTACTTGTTTCATTTTTGTTTATTTATTGTTGGTATATGCTTTGTTTTGTGATGGTGTGATTTTGATAGCAATGCTGATATATATAAATTTGCATATGTGTGTATATGTAAATAATTGCAAGCAGTAGCATCTAAATGGCTCATTATAATTAGATTATATTTTTATTTTTGGTAATTATTTGGGATACAATGTTATTGTTTGTTATTTATTTATTTATTTTGTCAACTGCAAAAATAAATTTTTATGTAATATTTTTTTTTGTTATTATTATTAGCATTTTATTGCTTTCATCTTAATAGTTTAAAATCAACAATCAGCAGTATTAAAAATTTTTAAGTTGGCATGTGAAGGTTTAAAACAATAAAAAGATATTACTATGACAACAAGAAAAAAAAAAGATCACCATTGGAAAAAAAAAGCAAGCAAGACTTTTACTTTAATTTCTTCTACAAAATTCCTTTTTGGCATAAATACAACTATTGGATTGAGATATAGCATTAAAATGGAGGGCTAAAACAAAGGATTAGTATTCAGGGTTTTGAACCCTTTGCCTATCTTATTTCATTATTGGAGTCCAGTAAAATATGCAGTTAACACCAAGCCAGCATTTGTAAGCAAACCTAAAAAAATAGCTTTTTTTTGTTACTTTTAAGATTGTTTTAATGATCCTAAGTTTAATATCCAAATCAATTTATTTCTACAACTGAATATAAGAGAATGCCAGGAATTAATTGCTTCAACAAAAGAAAAATCTATAAATTCATGTGTCGCTAATGTGTATATATATTTTAAAGCTATTTCACATACTAAGAATGGAACCAAGACCAAAATATTTAAAGTAAACAAGAGACTAAAAACAAAGGAAAAGTTTGCAGTTATGGGGTAATTAAAATTAATCAATTTATCTATTCATTTATTGATTTTTTATTTTATTTCTAGTTTTCTTTATTATAAAACTTATCTGTTTTATTTTACAAAACATTTTTAGATGTTACATGTATATATGTAAACACCAAATAATAAATGAGTGTATAGATTGAATTGAAGAATAAACAAAGCATTATTTCTTGCAGTGGAATCATTTATATAAATATGCAACATAATAAATTTATGTCTCAAAATTTTATCATTATTTTAAATAAAATTTTTTTAATCATTTGATTATTATAATCTTATTACTAGGTGTGTTTTAAGAGGATGGATCAAGTTATAATTATTCAATATTGGAATTGTAAGTTGATATTCTCACATGCATTGTTTAGGAGTTATTTTGATATATATTTTGCTTGTCTCTAAAAGTGGTATAATATAGTTTATAAGTATGTATACTTCATGGTATATATTTAATAAAGCTAAAGTCAAAGAAGCCATAAATGGAATTTTGAATTTTGCAGGCTAAGATAGAAGTCTTATTTAAATAATAAATGTATATATTTGGTGTTTGTGATAAAGGAGATACATAGACTTAGCATGGTGGGAAAGAATTCTTAGTATATTATGTGTTGTTATCTTTTAATGATCCATCCTTAAGAAACACATCTATGATTTTAAATTATTAGTTCAACAAGCTATTATTATTATAAAACTAATGGATGATCCTTACGCAAACATAAAATTCAATTCATATTTATTGCTCATAAATATTTATGTTTAACTTACATTTACCAAAATTGAACATTTGAAAAGCCAACTGATTTTATATTTGTTTTTATGTATATTTATTGCTATCTAAAAAGATCACACCAACAATCTAAGAATAAAGCATATATTATGTATTTTATAAGAAAGGACTTGGTGTTTTCATTTAAAATTTATTAATATTTTTATTTTCCTTTTTTAGTGCAGGAGTCCTTAATTAATATGGCAGATTCACAATCATCATGTTTTGGTTATTCATTTGTTTAAGTCATCATTAGTTGGAATATTAAATCATAAGTAATCTTGCTTGTAAATATGGGTTGGATCCAACAAATTTCCCTTTGCTTCCAATCTATATTTAGTAAATAATCAAATAGTTAGTTAATTTAACCCTCAGAATTAACCACTAAACATGTCTTAGTCAATGCTCTATAGTATCTGGGTTTATTTTATACAGGGATAGCCAAAGTAATAATATAATTAATAACTAAAGCACACTCACTCATGTGTAATATGTTTTCAGTAGTATAGATAATTGTCAACAATTACTTTATAAATTAGTAATTTGTTCAAATAAAGTTAAACATCATAACCTAGTTCATTGTATTTTATATTCATTGGTTGGATTCATTCATATTTTGTTATATTTATACTTTAATGAAAATTAATCAAAATCCTGAGATATGTGATGGTAGAAATAGATTGTCCATTTCAGTGAGCCCACAACTAATGGAGTAATTTCATTTCTATTTATACATATACTATGTTCTATTACATTTGGTATCTCAATTGGGCTTTGTATTACATTTGTCACTATCAATCATTAGGGCAATTGGATGTTCTATTACATTTTGCTGCCCAACAATTAGGACAATTCTATCTCACCAAATATAGATAATACATTCCATATATATATATATATATCAATAGATGGAGCTTTACCAAAACCTCCATACAAGCATATTTTTGTTTACATAAACATCAAAAGAGTCAGAATTCACTATCTTTTTCGTTAGCTCCACCTTCAGATCAGCTGATTTCAAGCTAATTTGCTATCATCAGTGAAGGGTAGGGCCAGAAACTAGATCTAAACTCTAACTCCAAGGGTTTATGCAACAAGTTCCTATCAGTTTGCAAGCATGAATTTTTCAGACACATAATGTCTTCAAACTCAGCCTAACAAGCCAGATAGCTACATGGGTCTGATATCAGTTCAGTTTCACCACATAATCAAAGCCTCTGCAATATATATCATTGCAAAAACCTTTAAAGGTACATTTATAATTTGTTTTTGTTTTTCATAAATGTACCTTTAAAGGTTTTTGCAATGATATATATTGCAGAGGCTTTGACTATATGGTGAAACTGAACTGATATCAGACCCATGTAGCTATCTGGCTTGTTAGGCTGAGTTTGAAGACATTATGTGTGTGAAAAATTCATGCTTGCAAACTGATAGGAACTTGTTGCATAAATGCTTGGAGTTAGTGTTTAGATCTAGTTTCTGGTCCCTACCCTTCACTGATAATAGCAAATTAGCTTGAAATCAGCTGATCTGAAGGTGGAGCTAATGAAAGAGATAGTGAATTTTGATTCTTTTGACGTTTATGTAAACAAAAATACGCTTGTATGGAGATTTTGGTAAAGCTCCATCTATTGATCATAAATGCAAGTGATAGCAAGTTACGTGATTTATAACTTGTTTTTGTTTTTCATATATATAATACTCACAGATGCAGTCCAAATAACTAAACCAAATTCTTTATTGGTTGCACTCTAAACATTATGAACATTTTGTAAACTTGTATTTATAAATCTTTTTAACAATGTGGAGCTTCTTTTTATCTTGACTTTTCAGATACCCAGAATTAAGATTCAAAATAGAGAGAAAATTAAAAATTATTTGTAATGTTTCTGTAAGTATTCCAGACTTCTTTGAGGCCAACAAATCAAAATTAAAAATTACTGTTGAAAATCATTTTTAGAATTAAAAAAAATAACAATCATCAGCATATGGTTAAATTAGGAGCCCAGAAATTGAAGTTATTGATTCTAATTATTTCAAATTAAAAACTATCAAACTTATATTACACCTTGATTTTTTCTTCATGAGCTACCTATAAACTGTTCCAAAGATAAATATCATATAAAGATGGAAAATATTGGGAATAATACAAATCCCTGCTTAGCACCAGTTTTTTTAAAGCCTAAAACTTTTCATTTCCAATAACAATTCTTCATTGCATATCAATGTATAGCAACTTTATGATATGAATGAATAAAATTCTAGGTCACTAGTTATATTTAAACATTGCAACATGCTTTCTACATTAGCTGAGCCAGTTATTCTGACCAAATCAATAAAAGTATTGTAGCTATAACAAATCCAATGCAGTTGAGATTGTTTATACAACAACATGGCAGAGAAAAAAATATTTAATAAAAACCATGTGAACTGATTAATAAATATACAAACTGCCATTTGAGTGTGTGCATGTAGGTGATGACACTTGAGAAATAAAAATGTAAACTGACTAAAGGTTAAGAGAAAAATTAATTTATGCATATTATTAAAGATTATTAGGTAATTATTTTTTAATATATGATAAACCAAATGATAAAGCACTTTGCAAAGGAAGAAAAAAAAGTAGGCTCCATACATGATATGTGAAAAAATGGCATAGTTTTAAAAAATAATTCCCATATTTATTATAGTAAAACTGAAAGGCAAATCTAAATATAATATTAAAATTTTGGAATTGATAATATTTTAAAAGTTATAATTAAAAATTTAAAAAGAAAGATCAGCAATGAATTTTCTTTCTCCATATGTTAAGGACATATAAATAAAGAGAGAGAAAATAAGACCAATTATTTTTTTCTCTTCTTTTATTTTACTTATTTATGTATAAAAACATGATATAATGTACATAAAATTTGTTTTCACAACATGTTTTGAAGAGAGCAAAAACAGTGTTTTTCAAAAAATATGTTATTGAATGATGCAAAAGTCAAATTTCTCTTAGCAGGTGATGTGAACTACATCAAACAGGTATAAATAGATCTAAAAGAAGCAACTAGGCATTAATTTTCTAATTCTAGGAGTCCAGCATTTTATTCCCTATTGCTTTGCATTAGAATGCAATCTACTATTGAAGCCATGTTGCAATGAACCATGTTGAAGAGAAAAACAATCACTGATTAAAACTTTTTTTTAACCACAAGCCCTATTTTATTGTCTGTTTTTAAAAGTATTTTTCAATATTCCAGTTATAACAGTCAGTATGATGATTTTATTTAGAAGAAATCTACCTACCAGGTATGGCTAGATAACCAAAAACTACACTAGTCAAAATGCCTGAAAAATGAAGTTGGATCTTAGAAAATAAAATTTGCAAAACTAGCTTATGCAATGACTCTATAATGTCATGAAGGATAAAAGAAACAATGCCATTTGAACCTACTGATATTATATCTCATGCTGTTGTATTTATTCTCTAACATTACCAGTGTTCAAGAAGAATTGCCATCATCAGATAAACTAAGGAAAACAACAGTAAAATATTAAAAGAATGATATCTGAACAAACCATGGTTTGTGACTGTTTCAGTATTTAATGTGGTAAGATTTTATCATTATAAAATACTAAAGGCCTTTAACTTAAAATATCTCTTACTACTATGATATTTAATGTTTTGTACATGCTTTAATACTTGAGGGTATATACAGCAACAGTTTCATTTATTCATCATTAATAAATTGTTACATTATTATTATTATTATTATTATTATTATTATTATTATTATTATTATTATTATTATTATTATTATTATTATTATTATTATTATTATTATTATTATTATTATTATTATTATTATTATTATTATTATTATGATGATGATGATGATGATGATGATGATGATGATGATGATGTTTCAAAGCAAAACTTTATTGAATCTAAAAAGTTACAGAGTCACATCTAGTACTAAATTGATTTGTTACAAATGCAAAACAAATTACAACTTTCAGTATATAAGTCTTTATCATTTCTGCATACTTTCTTTCTTCTTTTTAAATTTGGTCCTCTATTTAGTTCATTTATGCTTGCATCTCTTTGAAGTTGAAAAAAATGCTGATGTTGAAAATGTCATCATCTATCATATTGGACTTTATATTTTATAGACTGGATCTTTGTTTCAAGAGTGACCATGTGGCTGCAAACACATCTGGTTGAGCTAGGATGCTGTCTCTTTTTCTGAACAGTTCTAGTTTTATTGAAAATGTTGCTGGGTGGTGTCGAGGGTTATTAGTAAGTTCAAAAGTGCATCTGGTACACCAGTAGGCATAAAGGCTATATGTTGCTGCATGAATAGCAGGGATGTTGCCTTTTTAAAATTTATTTATTATTTCATCAATTGAAATGATGGCCTTTCTGTATGTGGTAAACATTGTGTGATGTATTGTTTCTAGGGCACTGCAGGAATGAAGAAAATGATCTTGTGTCTCTTCTTCTCTATGACATAGCCCACACATGGGGTCTATATTTGTATAGAATCTACGAAATCTAAGGAAATGTGTTGTGGGTAGAGCATTTAGATTAAGCTTAAGTAGAAAATCAAATAATTTTGGTTCTAATGACCATTTTCTGAATTGTTGCAGTAGTTTCCTGTTGTCTATCCCAAGAACTGATGGATGTAGATTAGGTGTCTGGTTTGGGTATAGTATATTATAAATGTCCCAGTATGTATATTTGTTGTCATTATTGAATGATATTTTGTTGTATATTGGCTTGAGTTTTTCAATCAGTGTGGATAGATATCCATATGAAGGGAGTGGTCTGTCTGTGGGTATTATACTGATTACACACTCCAGGTCTGGAAATCTTTTTATGGTTGCTGTTATTAGATTTACTGATTTCTGTGTGTAAAAAACATTGATTGTATGGAGTCCAAGTCCATTGTTATGTGGTGGTCTGCTCAGATTTTTTATAGAGATTGCCACTGTCTTTCTCTTCCATATTAGTTTGTTACAGATTGATGAGATTTTAGATATAAATAAATTTGATTATAGGTGTGTAGTAGGTAATTTTGTGATTATAAGTTGATTAAATAGTGCTACCTTTGCATATATTGACAGGTATGACTTTTCAAGTGAGGCTGTGATTTTTTCAGCATCTTTTTTTAATTTATTTTGAATTTTTTGTCTCATTCCATTGGTTCCAAGGTAGAATGGGAAACCAAGGAAAGCAGATGGTTTACCATTAAACATCTCTGTACAGTGCTTGCCTGTGTATATTGACCATGCAGCAGTTTTATTTGTGTTAATTTTTAAATTAAAATTTGAGGTATAATTCTTGATTATCTCTTGTAATATGGGGAGGTTCTTTTTAGAGGGGAGGAAAACGGTTATATCATCCATATAGGCTATGCATGATATATTTAAAGCAGTGTTTGGGATTTGAATGCCTTTTATTTTTTTCTGTATCTCTATTAATAAAGGATTTATATATATATATATATATATATATATATAAATCCTTTATACTGATATCTTTACAATATATATATATATATATATATATTGTAAAGAGCAAGGCACTGAGGGGAGATCCTTGTGGGATGGATTGACTCAGGCTGAAGGCTGGTGAATTTTTTTCCATTCAATGTGATGTGAATTTCACGGCTGAGTAGCAGATTGGCTATTATATATAGTAGGGATGGAGGTATTGTTGTTTTTTTTCAGCACATCTAATAATTTGGTTATAGGCATTGAGTCAAATGCTGCCTCAATGTCTAGTTGAACTATAATTGGTGCATATTTCTTTTTTTTTACTACTTCGATTATTGTTTTGTACATTAAGGCACCCTGGCCAATGGATGATCCTTTTTTGGCATATGTGTTGTTCTATTTTCTCTTTTATTACTCTTTCAAGAATTTTTATTCCTAAAGGTCCCATTGAAATTGGCCATAGATTAGATAAAGATGATATTGCTGTTGGTTTTTTGTTAAATGGAACCATTGCAATTGGATATAGACTTTGTATGTTGCAAATTTTTTGGGATATATAATTGGCTAGATCGCACAGGTATTTGGCTGTGAAGTGACTAAGATGTTTGAACACAAATTTGGGAATTCCTTGTGGTCCTGGGTGACGTGTTTGTTATTGTTGCAAGTTGAAATACAATGTCAGTTTTGTTTCAGGGTCTCCAAATATGTCTTCATTTGGTATGTACACTCTTTGTTTTTGCAGTTTTTTTTAAAGTGTTGATATATTGGGTTTATCATGTTATGTCCAGCTGTTATAGAGCCATCTATTTCAAGTGCCATAGGCACTCTGACTGTGGATGGGTATTCTAGTGCCCACTGTATATATGCTCTGGTCCAAGTGTGTTGTTGTGTAAGGTATATTTTTTTCTTTTTTATTGCTACATATTGCTTTAGTGTGTTGCATGTATTGTTGTACATTTCTGTAAGTTTTTTAATTTGTGTTTGATTATCTGTAGTTGGTCTGGAAATGGTTATTCTTTTATGTAGTTCATCTGCCAAAGCTAATAATCTGGTGGGGGATGTTGAATTGCAAGTAATATGATTGATGTTGAAAGAAAGTATATTGGTGAATGCTATATACTTTTGTACTGAATCGAGTGACATGTTTTGAAGTTTTTGGAGCATTATATATGTTTCTGAATATAGGAATTCAGTTGTTTGTGCTGGAAGAAGTATTCGCATAGTCTTTTGAAGGGCTATTGTTGTATCCTGTATTTTTGTTAGGTCGAGGGTGATGAACTGAGCAGCATGATCTGAGATTATAGATGGACAGAGTTCAAGATTAAAATAATGATGTAACATTGGTAAGTAGAAACACAAATCAATAAGTGACATATCTATTGTTATTAAAAGATATTGAGTTTGATGGGAGAAAACCTTCAGCACTCATAAGTGGGATTGTTATTTGATGGATCCATTTGGTGACAAAAGTTTGGTAGGTCATGTTGAAATCTCCCAGGAGCATTATGGAATTTGGTGTTGCTGTAAGCATTGAATTTATTGTTGCTATTATTCTGGAGATGATGACAGGGCCTGGTGGTATATAGACAAATACTAGGTTAAGTGTGATATTTTTATGGAGTGTTATTATGATAAGATTAGAGTCAATATATATAATTTTAAAAGAATCAAAAGGGCAGTTGTGGGATATTATTATACCTGTGCCACCTGATGGTAATGATGATTGCCTTGAGAATGCACAAAACCCTTGGCTGACTAAATATTTTGAAGGATCAATTTGAGAGCCACTGTATATTTTTGTTTCCAATAGCCCTAGTATGTGTGGTTGTGTTGTATGTAACCATTTTTTGAGTTCAAAAAGTTTTTTGATGGCATTTAAGCCTCTAATGTTGAGTGATCCAATTTTTATCTTCATGTTTCAGGATAATTTTATAACAGAGTATTGATTTTTTAATTCTAAATTTTTGTTTATATTGCAGTAGATGGATGCTGATACATATTTAAAACTTGGTAGGGTTTATTATCAGTTTTTCTTTCATTTAATATTGGTTCAGACTCTATACAGGCAATTTGTGATGAAACTGAACAGTTGTCCATTTGTTGTTGGCTTAAATCCATTTCTATTTCATCATTTTCTAAGTTGTATATGTCTGATGAGTTGTGCTTTTGGTCTGTTTTTTTTGCCTTTTTGGATTCATGGTTTTTAGGTGGTCTACCTGGCTTTCTTTTTTCCTCTGGTGTATTCTCTTGAATGGGTGGAAGAGGGGGTTCTATTGCATCCATTATGTTTGATGCAGTTTTGTTTATTATTGTGGTTTGTTTTATTAATGGTGTACTTATATTATCTTGATTTATATTTTCATTATATAGCTGTGTGTGTTTATTTTCTGTTTGTTGATTTTTATTTGGTACACCTTTTGTTTTATTGAGATGCTGATCCTGTGATGTAATTACTTCATTTTGTGTTTCATTTGAACCTTGGGTGTCTATGTTAGTTTTTGTGTTATTATTTTTTTGGTTAGTCTTTGAGATTGACAATTCTTCTCCATTATCATTTTTGTTTGTGGGTGTTTGAACTTGTTTTTTTCCGGTTTCTATTATTGGGTTGTCAATGGATGTAGTGTTATTAGAAATTTTATTTTCATCATCAGTGGGTTGTTCTGGGGAGAAGATTTTGGTTTGTTCACAGTGATTGCCTTTTGTGTTATCGCATTGAGTTGCTAGGTGGCCTCTCTGTCCACAGCCAAAACAAAGTGGCTTTAAACCTCTTATGTGAAGAGAGTGTTGCTTCTTGATCTGTAATTTGTGTTGGGATTGTGGCAGCATCTACGTTTTTATGGAGTTTTATTTTAAATTCAAAACGATTACTACAATCGGTATAGGTGTGTCTTTTAAATAAATTGGCTGTAGGGCAATTACTTTCCAAATGGGTTTATCATTTTTTGAAAATCTTGTAAGTTGTATTTAAGATAAGTATTTTTTAGCACTCCAGTAATAATATTTTTCCGGTTTTGATCTATAATTACGAGTGCATAATTATCGAGTGCTAAAATAGTGGATTGAAAACGTTCTTTTTGCTGCTGAGTATAAAAATCAATGGTTATATATCATGAATTTGGATGGTCTACAATACAAGAGATTGTTTCCCATAATGCATTTTGCATAATTGCTTCATATAATATAGCTTTTGGGAAACGATATAATGAGCATTGATTATCTGTTACTGCGAGTACTAGCAATGTTGGTGAAAAAAACCTGCGAAAACTTTCAAACAGCATACGAGGCACCGTATCATTGAAACGGTTCGTCACATTTTCAAGAGTTTCTTTTGTCCAGATTGTGGGTGGGGGTTGATGTTCCTCTTGAGTATGTAGATCTAGATTTTTTATATCATTTGTATTTGTTCTTCGGAAACGCGGTATTTGGGTTGGTGCTGTAATATTGCTGTTGCTTTTAAGTATTTTTGCATACGAAATAGGCGATGTTGAAACTAACAATGTTGTTAATTTCGTATTGGTGCTTAACTTGCTCACGCTGACTGGGCAGTAGCCATGATTTATTATTCTGACTCAAGCCAGTTTTTTTTTAAAAAAAAAAGATATGAACACACACTGATATTTAAAAAATACTCTTAATCTATTATTTGATTTGATTTGTTCTGTATTCCGTTTGTTTTGCGAATAACAAGTTGAAACAAAAGAAAAATATAAATACTTACATCGGAGAGCTTAAAGATTGCTTCTTACCTCAGCAGAGTTGTTGTTGTTGTTGTTGTTATTATTATTATTATTATTATTATTATTATTATTATTATTATTATTATTATTATTATTATTATTATTATTATTATTATTATTATTATTATTATTATTATTATTAATCCATTTAGTTTGTGTTTGTAACTCAATCCAAATATTATGTTTTTACATACATATTCTAGTTTAATATCTGAAAAATCATGTAATCCACTAGGTGATATGCTAATATGGCAGTAATAAATGATGATGATCATTCCTTTAAAGATTTTCCAAGAGTAAACTTTCTTTTTAGAAGGTTTAGCATCTTTGAGTTTTCATTTTTATTGAAACTAAAAAACCAATAAAATTCTTTTGGGAGTACTTGTACTTTTAGGTTATAAATAATTATCATCATATTGATTAATATTATTACTAAATAATTTTTTATTGAAATTTATTAGCTATATATTTTTCATATTTATTTGAACTAAAATTTTCTACAAACATTGAGTAGATCATTAGATTATTATTATATATCTTTCGTGATGGGTTCAATTCCATCTTTCAGATATTATAGAAAATTTTACCGCTACTATATATAATCATTAGATATTTATGTCATTAAGATTTCACTTAAGTAACTTTCTAATTTTGAGATCTTATAAAATAACATCTGTAAGGGATATTCTGACCATCTTAATCCACCAATTTTCATAAATGGCATCAAGTAAGTTTATTTTAGTATAAAATGACAATCTACAACTTTATTTTATGGAAATAAACAAACATATATTTTTATATGTTTTGAATCAACTCAAGTTATTTGCAAAAATGATAAGAACTAGCTGGGGTGAACTGAAGTTTTTTATGTCCTGCAAAATGCAAATGGAAACGAAGCTGCGATTTATATGAAAAATGTTCATATACGTGGCTCTAGTAAGTCACATGTAAGTAGCTCTAGTAAGTCATAACTTTTGTAGGATTTTGCATTTTTGTCCAGATAACATGCTGCATGCACAAACTTTTCACAGATAGTTATTCCAATGTATGACCAAACTTTTGAAAGTAGTGGATGACTGCATCATCCTTTTGGGCAGCTCCCAAATTTTACTCAATTTAGTTGGATAAAAAAGTCGTTCAAATAATTTACTTGGCAGAATTAAAGCTGGACAGGAAATCACTATACACCTTTCTTTCACCCAAATGATCGATTAACCATCCCAGTATTTTTTCATGACATCACAGCTTACTTTAAATCGTAAAATTAGCAGTGAAACCAACATTTTGGTTATCAACTTTCTTCTGATCGATTATTATCTAAAATTCACTTAAACAATTCATTTTCTTTTTAGAAGATTGTAAACATGTTTAATTCGGTCTTTATTTACACATTTGTTTGTCCCAGCGTTTTTCGTCACAGCCGGAATAAGTACCTATTGTAAATATAGATCAGATGTCTGTATTTATAAACTAAATTTTGTCAAAAAATTATTCAGTTTAGAAATAAAGATTCTTACATTATATGTGTAAAATTCTTAACTTAGATTCGCTTATTGAATAATTTAGCATAGTTTAGATATTTTACAGGTTGAAATTTTAAAATCCAGTGAATAGAAGTGACTTTTGTTCATTTTTACTATTTTTGGTTGAAATGCATAATTTATAAAAAGGTGTATCAATATATTTTGTCGCGCTAAAACCAAAAAAAAAAATGTCTTAAAAACATTATATTAGCAATTATATTAAATATATTTTCTAAGAATTTTTTTTTTTAAAAAAAAAAACACGATTGCAAGTACATTTGTATAAATGAATGTGTGTACGCATTTAATAAAACAAACACGTAGTTAAATTAAATATACTAATATATATATTAATTAGTGGGGTGCATAGTTCTTATTTTTCTTAAAAGTTTTAACTTCTATTTAACTAAGTTTTATTTTATTTTATTTTTTTAAAAAAAAAAGAGGTTTATATATTTTAAATAATTGTTATTTAGAATTTATTTTGTTTATTTTCAAGAAACAATGCCAAAAAACATGGAAATACTTATAGAACGCTAATTCAAACTCTAATACAAACTTCAAGGTTGTTCTGTAATCGAAATTTGCCGTGGTATTTTTCATCGTAAAATTCATTAAAATAAATTTCCCTTTTTTTTTTTTTTTTTACAAAAAAAATAATTATAGGATAAACAATGACTATTGGCTAATGCAAAAAAACTTTGGGCAGGAATCCTCCTAGGTCATTTTACATGCTACTAACAACCTGGCCAACTATTTTTTAAGAATCGAAAAACTGTCCTAAAGAGCACGACCGATAAATAAATTGTATGAGAATTAAAATAGGACCTCAGCTAAAGGATTGTTATTAAAATCTCACTAAAGTAGAATTTAACAATCTTCAAAAATGGAATTTCTAACTACCCCAGTCATATATATGTATTATATAGAGACTGTCACTTTCACCGTCATTGTTGAATATGAATTGGCAAGAAGGAAAAAAAAGGACTACTTATCTATGTATAAGAAAAACGTTTGGGTATTTGCTATGTTCCGAGAGTATTAATCTGATACCAGTTGGGAGAGCATCAGTAATTTGAAATAAACTTAACACAAAATAATTTATTTAACAATAATAAATAAGATTAAAAAGTAATACATAAAGTGTAATTTCTTAAGAAATAAATATATATTATTTATATTCTACTTGTGTGTTTAGCTTCTCGCGAACTTATGGTAATATTATAATAACACTGGGTGTTTGAATTACAAAGTCTTTTAAAGTCATATGTGCTTGGTATAGTTATATATATATATATAGGCATAAGCTTTCAGGAACAATTAGCTTTTCTGACAATTCAATATTTACTTTTAACCAACAATACCATTATTTCTGCAAATGAGTCATTTTTTCTCAAATTTGCCTTTTTGTGCTTGTCTAGTACACAAACTTGTCAGCATTAATTTAGCCATCGCGCTGCAACTATGTTCTTACCGCTATCTTGCTGCTCGCTCTTTGTTTTTTGACCGGGTTTTTTTTATATGTGCTGTGTATACGCGTATTTAGCAATATGTACGATCTATCTTTATATAAATGGATAATTGACATAATAGTTTGTTTATTTTAATTGCAAATTTTTAAAATTAAGATAATTAATTCATGAAACAACCTGTACGTATTCATAATAATTATGAAATGATCTTTATTTACAATCTATATAATATACTCACAGGCATTCCAGTATTATTTAATAATTTTGTTTTTCAAAAACAATAACGGTTTAGCTCTCCAGTTAAAATAAAGTTGCAAAAATAGTATAATGATAATAGATATATAGATGTTATAAGTTTTTTATATGCTGCATACATTAAACTTTTAGAATATTTGTAAGTACTTATATTATGTACTACATAAAAGTGACATTTGGAAATGTGAATACATATTGTTAAAATTTACAGATTTATTAACAGAACACTAGGGAATGGAATGAGAATCAATAATTTAAAGTATCTACACGTTAAGGGCAAAAAAGGAAAAAAAAATCCTGAAATAAAATATGAGAGATACTAAATGCTAAGACAAAAAAATATAGATTATACATAAAATGATCGGGTATATGCTATGATGTTTAAGAAAAAAGAAATAATAAAATAAACTTTGATAATAAAATAGAGAAATAGAAAGTTTTATATACCATGTAAGTAAGAACATTATTCATTTAAATTACTAAAAGAAATTGGATTTACTGAGCATCATCACCTATTAGCCTGTTAATGCTATTGAATATATTTTATTTATTCATATATCCACTGTTTTGTAGTGATGGATGCTCAATCTAATAAGTTGGAATCTGAACTAATCCATTAGTTGAAGGTAAGTTGAGCTATAACAGAACCAGAGAAAGATTATCCTTGCTAGATATATTATTATTTTTGAAAATACTTTTGCAGTAACTGATAAAAATTTTCACAATAATTATAAACGACTTTTTTATTTCCATTATTTTATAAATTGAAATAATAAAAACATTCTTAAGGTTAGGCAGTATCCTTCACGAAAATTTCTAAAATATTTAAATAGTTTCAAAGCTAACAAAACTAATATTCTTAAGTAAAATGCCATCTACAATGAAGTTAGAAATATCTCTGGGATAAATATCCTTTTTATTTTATTTTTGAAAAATCAAAAATATCTATATTTAAAAATTTAAGAAAAAAAAGTTTATCCAGTTGGTGAGAAAGTTCAAACTCTGGGAAAAAATTAATGTATGCCACGAAAGTAGACTTATTATAATAGGTATTTCATTTCGGAATATCTTCTTCCTTAGAGCCTCTATTTAGCCATTAATTTTCTTCACAATTCCTTTGTTCCATTCTTTTTTAATGTTCTCACTAAATTTTTTTAGCTATGCCTCTCTCACTTCTTTTTTATAAATTTAAAAGTTTTTTCTTCTCTTTTGTCTAGAATTTATATTTTAGGCTTGAATATAAAATTATTTTTTATTATTCATTACATATTATTAAATATAAATTATTGACAAAATTTAATAGCAATATTA
This sequence comes from Epiperipatus broadwayi, assembly GCA_028023455.1. NCBI lineage: Eukaryota > Metazoa > Onychophora > Udeonychophora > Euonychophora > Peripatidae > Epiperipatus > Epiperipatus broadwayi. The sequence goes on along the minus strand of JAQFVV010012460.1, from coordinate 5,152,811 downwards.
CTACTTAAAATGCACAAGGACTTCAAAAAAGTTATTGCCAGTATAATCCTGCACTCAGCAATCATGCGATCAAGTAATCTTCATGATTACACCTAAAAAGCAATGCCAAAATAGATATATAAAATGAGTTCTTTCAATGACCTGCCTGCACTAGATGATTTCTATCATCACAGGCATGCTTACACACACACACACAAACAAAAACATTATGTTTTCAAAAATAATTTACTTACCTTTTCTATAATCTCGGCTACTTGTGCACGACTGAAAGGGAGGTTTGCTGACAAACTGTCACTGAACAACTGAAGTTTTTCTAAATATTCATCAGGGCTCATGCTATGGTAATCTGTAGTTCGAATTCCGGGAAGCAAACCCAAAGGTATTTGATCAATATCACTTGTCATTAGAATGGCTGGCGGTTTTGTTTGTAACTTTGGAATAGCATTAACAATAATATGAAGAGTCTGAAATTAATGCGCAAACACACATATTTATTTATTTTTACAACAGCACACGAGGGAGGGGAGGAAAGAAACAAAGCAAAACATAGTCATTGGGATAGAGGGAGGGAGGGTATAGAAAAAAAGAAAAAAAAAGGGATTAAGGGGGACAGAAGAAACTAAATATAATTCTACTCCACAGTTTATTAATAACTTATATCTATTAAATTTGATTTTAAATATAATTATAACATTACATTTCATTTATTTAATTTATTAGTTTTAAATATTATACTAAATAATTGATATACTTTACTATCTATATGTATTATTTTATATGGATTCAAAATAAGAATGATATGATTAGTTTATTTAACTGTTTTCTTTTAAAATAATTTATTACTGTTACTACAGGTATTTTTAGTTAATTGTACTATAAAATCTCATTCTCTTATTATTATTTATATATCTTACAAATATAACTTAAAATTTAAAATTTTTTAATAATTGCTTTCTACCCTACCTATGATTTATTTTTACAACAGCACACGTATATATATATAATTCTGGAAAGACTTAGGTAAATGATAAAAATTCACAGCATATCTGTTATAAACTCATATCAGCAATGCTGTGAACTAATTTGATTTGTTACACACATCTATATTCAATATATTATAAGGACGATAGAAAATCTCATACCGCATTGCCATAAGTTGGTATAGGCAAATTAAACTGAAACTTTAATTTAAAAGTAAAACAGATCTCACATTCAGTTAGATAAATAGAAGATTGGAAGTATAGAAAGAGAAATATGTTTATGTATTTCATGAAGTATTAAGAAGAATGGGCCACACTTAGTTGAAATATGAAACGATTTTTAAATATTATCATAAACTATAATCTAAATTTTTAAATCTAATTCATAAAGGTATGAAATGAATTTAGTTATTTATAAAATATTAAGTCCAAGATTTTGTATGCTATTTCTCTTTCAGTGGTGGAAGTATAAGTTAGTGTAGACTTAGTACTATTTATCAGTTTTCAATCTCGCATCTTCCCTAACAACGGATTTAATGCATGAGAATCATTTAGACATCGACACAGACGATTATGGGAAGAAATTTTACACTGCCAACAATTTATTTCTAATTGTAAAAATAATATATATATATATAAGATAATGCAGTATATTTATGCAAATGACTTAATTACAATTTATCCAAACTTTACAATTGTTCTTCAGGTTATTTTGTCACTACCGGTATCTGTAACACCTGCGAACTTTTCTAACCTTAAAAATTATTAAAAACTATTTGCCCTCCATAATGGTACAAGACAGACTTTCATATCTTGTCATTATATCAATAGAATCAAATATTTTGGATCAACTTGATATTCTTAATATTATTGTGAATTTTTATTAAAGAAACTAAAAGATCAATTCACTAAGAATGATTTTTCTTTCTGATTAAATATTTATTTATCTATTTATTTATCCAATAATGTTTAATATATTATTATTTTATATACTTGTAAGTTTATCTGTGTTTTATTTATACCTATACAAAATATAAATGATAATGTGATTTTGTTAATTTAATTTTGGACCAAAAATTATAATATTTTTGTTTTTATAAAACTATAAGTTTATCTATTAATTTACACAAACTATATAAGATATAATTTGCAAATGATTTTCTTGCCAAATAACATAAATTTTATTTTTTTTTCAAAATTATTTTGGTACTTTAGTTTTCTGTATCTTTCTTGTTTGTTTATTATTATTATTATTATTATTATTATTATTATTATTATTATTATTATTATTATTATTATTATTATTATTATTATTATTATTATTATTATTATTATTATTATTATTATTATTATTATTATTATTATTATTATTATTATTATTATTATTATTATTATTATTATTATTATTATTATTATTATTATTATTATTATTATTATTATTATTATACATTTTTTTTTTGTAATTTCTGCTTCTTGTTCAATTAACTTATAATTAATATATTTCTTATTTCATTTTTACTCACTGATACATTTTTATAGTGATTATATATTGGGGATGGCGGGGTATAGGTACAGGGGGACCAACTTGCACATATCTGCTGGACATTACTGGCGGCTACTGCACTAGAGAGTAATTCTGTATTCTGACTCATGTATTATGGGATCAATTCATTAATATAACAATATAAAAATAATTAGATTTTGATCGGTTAAAGTTGTTTTAAAGTTTAAACCAAATATTTGCCAATCTTTCAATATTTCTTATTTCTAATCCCCAAATCCAGGATCTCCAACAATTTTATATTTTTTCTGTCCTACCACAGCATTTTATTATTATTATTATTATTATTATTATTATTATTATTTATTATTATTATAATAATAATAATAATAATAATAATAATAATAATAATAATAATAATAATAATAATAATAATAATAATAATAATAATAATAATAATAATAATAATAATAATAATAATAATAATAATAATAATAATAATAATAATAATAATAATAATAATAATAATAATAATAATAATACATGTTATTTTTCATTTGAAATTATTTTAAATGTGTTTCTACATTATAATTAATTAAGCCCAAAACTGGAAACAGCCAGATCTTTTGAAAATAATTTCAAATTAATCACCTCCAATCTACGATTTACTGCAGTACTCTTTTGTTTTTGGACCAAAACCAATACACATATCATTACATCTATTTTTATTTCCAGAATATCTTATTTTTTCATTCTTTTCTCTACAATCTATATATCGAAGTTTTTTTTCTTTTTTACTTCTTATAAAAAAATTACAAACTTTTTTTGTCTAACGTTTATAGTTCTGTTTAATATTTTTCGAATTTAGTCCTAATATATATTTTATATCTGGATTGATTTCGTCAATCCTTAAATCTGTACTTTCTGCTGGAGTAGGTTTTTTTTTGTTACCTAAACTATATTTTTTTGTGAATCCAACTATACAATAAAAAATCCAGTGACATTTTATTTTATATAAGCAAATTATATATATAAAGATAATTTTATAATTTTTTGTTCGAATTGATTTTTACATATTCCATAACTATTATTAGATAAGAAGCAGAATAAAATATTGTTTATTACCAAATAAAATAATTACACAATATGTCAGAAAAAATATTTTTTCAGATAGGACACATGAACCTGAGGACGCAACACTAAAATAGTACAAATCCGGAATATTTTGCATTTTGTATATTTGAAATTGTTATGTAAGTACACACACATTATATATATATATGTAAAATAATATTTCTAAGTTAACAATCTTTTAACGTAATATTATAAGAATCTTTCACAAGTTAGATATCTCACTTTAAATAAACTTGCAAATAATGCCTACTCATATCAATCTGCTAACCTGACCAAAAAAATGAACCCGCATTTACCCATTAATGAGAGAGGTAAAACGTCATATTAGGGATATTTTAGTAAAACTTCTAATCTAATGTCAGATTACAAAGCAGATATAATTAATATATTTTATCAATTTTGTAAATAAATACCTTTGAAGTGCTGACAATACATAAGAATATTTCTAAATAATCTTCCTATATTTAGCAGATTAGTATGACAGAGCATTATTTGCATATTTATCAAAATGTTTTCAGGAAGTACTGACTAAAATTTTAATCATGCACAAATATGAACATACACACATATATATATATTGTGCCAGTCAAAACATGCTTATCCATCTAACACGAGCTGGAACTCACAAAATGTACTTCAAACCCAGTCAAGCCCGAGATTTAGGTCAGGGACCAGCCTGGATTCGAACCCACTCTCCAAGCACCAGATCTAACACCCAATGGATAACATAACAATGGTAGCACACGAGATTTAATTCTTCATCCGGCCTGCTAGCAAATCGGAGAAAACAATAAGACTCATGGACTTAAACATATATATAAACAACATAAATACTAGACATTCCACAGATAAAATCTAACATATTTAAATAATAGGGGCTTTACTAATGAATACTTATGGGCAATTAGTGAATTGGATTGATTTAATAATAAGACAGAAACTGATATATGATGAATTAAAATATATTTATTGACAATTGTTGTTGGCAAATGCACGCAGGCATTTTATTTATAAAGTAACATTACTCTAGGCCAATAATTGATACGTTGGCTATTATTTAATTGCTCCAATATTATTTAATGGAAACAAATACCCTACTATATAACTTATCACTACATTAACTTTTACCAGTTATGCCCTTTCATCATCAGTTCGTGTAGCTATTATACGTGAAATCAAACCAAGTCTGGAGTGAAGCTTAATAATCTTAATTATAATAAATTTATTTTAACTATGGGCTTTTAAAGCGTCCCAGATAGCTTAAGATCGAACGGGTTTTCAAGAATGCTTCGGTTCAATGCCGAAGATTGCATATTAGGGAGGAAAGAGTTGGCTATAATGATTTTACTAATATGCTAGGCACAAGTAAAATATAATAATAAAGTGGCTCTGCGGATGGAAGAATAGTTTTAGGGTTTTTGTGATGCTGCTAATGGGGAACCTTTATTTGGTTCAGAGGCGGGGGACTTACGTGCTAATCTGGCCCGTAGCTCAGACTTCGCTACTGCACTACCCATAAGAGAAGATGTGCTGGCAACGCCGTGGCTCCATCTTATATATAAAACAGCACAACGAGAAAATATTAATAAATCCAATACATCCGCCAAGCCGAAGGATATTATAAATTAAAGATCATATATTAAATGAACACTAGATCATCAGCTTGATCAAAAGAGCCAACTCTTCTGTAGCATGAGAAATACGATATGCTACTGACAGGAATGTATATACAAACTTTACTTTATCCCGTTCAATCTCTTTAGTTATCTATAACTACTAAACTTTTAAAAGGGGGAAAAGTATATTTAATGGGGGACTTACGAATACTTAAACTAAAAAAATATACTTATGATTGCACTCCAGGCCAGTTTAATCCCTAGTAACATAATAATTAAAGGTTGAAAAGCCACATTTTATATTTATTAATTAATAAATGACAAAATAAATTTAGGTTTCAAAACAGTGCACGAAATGACGCTATATAAATAATAATACGGAGATTTTAAATTATATCTTTAAAAACATATTCTCTAATTAAATACATGCCATTTCGAAACATAGGCATAACTAATAATAAATAAAATAAGCAAAAGAAAAGCAAAATATAACTGCAGTGATTAAATTATATAGCAAAATATTAATTAATAAAGAAAAATTTGCAAAAGTATTACATTTTATAGAATTAAAATATTATTTTAGGAAACAATTTAGACAGTTTACACTATTGAATTAAGGAAAAAATTAGCAAAAAGTATTTCATTTAAATATTATTTCAGAAACAATTTAGCGAGAAAGTTCAATAATATGGTTAGCTAACCTGTTTTGAAGAAACAATGACTGTGTTTGAAATTTACAGAGCTCTGCGATTTTAAATATTAAAACAGTTCTCCTGTAGATGGGCTGGAGATATTCGAACTGGAATGAAGGTGAATTCTTGGGCGGCTTATGGCATCTTTAATTTAGTTGGGAGACGATTTTTAAAATAGTGTTTGTTTAGCTGGATTGAAATCGGAACGAAGGCAAATAAATTATTTTTACGGCTTATGGCATCTTCAAATTTAGTTGGTGTAAGCTTGGTTGTTCCTTTGGCATTTGATGGATTGAACTAGGCGTTCCATCACGGGAAAGCAGCAAAATTTTGCCTGACTTTAGACAGACATGTTAAGGTTGAACAATAATAAAACTTCTCCTGTTGACTCTCTTCAAAAGTAAGATGGATTCTCCCTTCCCGCTTAAAATAAGGCCTATTTATATCATTCTACTAAACTTTAACACCTTTCTGGAATTTCGTAAACCTCGGGACCAATTGACTTTTAATTAAAGCAAAATAATATAATTCAATTTCTACAACAACTGATAAAATCTCCGAGGTGTTATATTTAATTTCCTTAAAAAAATGTATCAAAATATATAAACTATATAATTTGATTCATTTTCATTAATTAAATTCCTTTTCAGGTGTTATTACTTAGCAGAAGGAACGGTATTCTGATTTAATGATAAAGTCTTTTGTTGCAAACAAAAATCAATCAGTAAACTAGATTTTACTTTTTACCCGGGGTGCAGTCACTAATTGATATCTTGTTTACACCAAATTCTCATTTTTAATTACAAACGGATGATTTTTATTTTACTGAAATAAATAACTTTTAACATATTTGTTCTTACAATATTATTTGTTTATTTAAAAAAAAGCAAATTTAAAGAAAATACTTTAGTTTCAATTATATATGTAAAACATTAAATCAGAAAACCGTTAAATATAATTTAAATAAAATGTTTTACAGGATCTTTATTTAAACTTAAATATATATATACATCATTTTGCCGTTATTCCAAGGTTTAAATTATCCATCCACATACGAAATAATAGCGAATATAATTAAGAATTGACTGAAAATTAATAAAACATTCTATAATAAATTATGAGCATTTCTCCGCTATAATTTTATCAAACCTGTCTAATTATAGCGTGTTTCGTATGTAAATGGGTGATGCAACTCAAGCGGCCATTATAGCAAAGTTTTCCCGCTCGACTTATATATAACATTTTTACATATGACATTTTTACATTTGAGATAGGTTCGAAACTAGTTCAGACGAGTAGGTAGGTCATTAGGTTGATGGTGAAACGGAAAGGGATTGAAAGTTTCCGTTTCAATATATATACATGCATACACTGTATATTATAATCAATAAAACTAAATCTTATTATTCCAGAAACTTATTCTTGTGTGGTGATTTATTACTTAACTGGCCTCAATTAACATGAAATTCTTGTACTAAATTATTTTCTAGACAATAGAAGAAAATATATTTAAATAGTATTTTTAATTTTAAATCTATAGTTTTACCTGAGATCTTGTGAATGTTGTATAATTCCAGGAGCCATAAAGTTTTTGTGTTAATTCTGTTGAAATGCTTTTAATTTCTTCCACAGGTGACATTGGGAAAATTGGTCCAAGATGAGCCATTAAACCTTCGTCAAGTGTTCCACCTCCTCTGAGTTTTTTATAAAGTTCAAAACGACTCTGAAATTATATAGATGTAATGAACTCGGTAGAAAAAATATTCATTTAACATCTATTAGTGTTATATGTGAAATATTAATATTATAGGCTATAAAAGAAATGGATTAATTGTAAAACTTCATGCAAAGATATTATGGATGGGTGAAAAACATACATTCAAGTTATTAAAGATATTTAAAAAAAGAAAAAGAGAAGAAAAATAATAAGTGTTCCCTAATAGCAATAGAATAAAATCATATTTTGAAAAATTGTAAAGAATGGAGAATTAAGAACAATATATACCTAAATAATGTAAAAGAGAAACCTTTACATGATAAGAGGAAAATAAAACACCCTCTTCACATTATAATAATTTTTTCTTGAAGATTCAAGTAATTTTCTAAAGTAATAGAAGAAAAAGAGGGAGGGGAAGTACCTAATAGAATGGCGCTACACTAAAGTAAGCAAATTACTTTTTTCTTAAATGAATATAATTAAATATTTTATGGTAATAGGCCATTAAATTATTTAATAGTGCTCAAACTTTGTTAGTAAGATAGCGATTGTTAAGAATATAAATATCTGTAAAGTACTTTTGAGATATATTTTATTAGAATCTATTTAAACAGAACACTCTTAATATTTTGAAAGCAAACTTATAAAATCTTTGATCTAGTAAGAATTCATATCTTTTATTAAATAGTTGTGTTTTTTTTTTTTCAAAAACTTTTAATTGTTAAATAAACTGGCTTAAACCAATGTTGTCATGCGTATTGCTTTTGTATAGTTCTTATAAAATTCATGTCTTTTGATCTTGTTATACATGTAGAAATGTTTGATGATGATGATTATAAAATTCATATTAAAAAAATGAAAGCTCTCAAATTTAATTCCATCACTAATTATTTCAGCCACCTATAGATAGTAATAGAGTGAAAGCTGTTCTTGTTTTGCATATACACTTTCATCCTGGTTAGCAATGTACTTTTATGCAAGGATTTACCATAATGATTATTATTAATTTGTATCCACTATTTTGATGATAATTGGTCATTCATTATTGCTCAATTTTATTTAATTGATTATCATAGGATAGTGACTTCATTAAAGCCATGCCATCCAAAAATAAAATGCCAACCGTGATGATAAAAAAATGTATAATATAATAGAATTTATTCATTATACATTTTCAATATTGTTTTGATTATAGAATTAAAATGTAATTAATGTATTTTATCTAGTATCTTTCTAAGACAAATACTACTTCTGTTTATGATATGTCCAAAGTAAAGAAGATTCTTATTATTAGTGACTACAAAAACTAAACAAAAACGAATTTCATTCAGGATAGTAAGTAACCCAAAATATATTGTAACAAGCACAGACGACGTTACATTGTTTTTTTATTATTAAACATGTTCGCATTTAAAAATTTTCTTTAAGAATTAAAAATTGAAATTAAATATCATCTTAAACTCATATATATAAATCGCACAGATAAAAAAAAAAAAATTATTAAAATAAAACTTTATTAAAAATAGAAAGGTATTTTAAAAACAAAAACCTAAAAAGATTTAGAGATAAAAATATATCTTTAATCTTGGAAAACATATTAATTAATCAGAAATGGAAATGATTGTTTTAATTAGTTAAATGTAAACCAGTCTTGGGCATTTAAATGTAAAAACATCGGTCAGATAGGAAAACAATAAAAACTTTTAGCAAATAAAAAGAAATCCCTATGGAATCGGACCTCAGCGAAAGGACCATCGCATCGATGACGTAATGTAAATTCAATCCTTCAAATTAATATAAAAGGACAAATTATTATTAGTTAGTTATTGATTATTATTTATGATGTGACTATATGCGTTGGTGCGGAGTTGAAAGAGAAGGGATTGAAAAAGACGCACTCTTCAATCCCTTCAGTTCTGCTAAGAAAGAAAGAGAAATGAACTATCGTTTTCTACATTGAGGACCAACTAAACTAAAAAACCTCCGGATAAATAAAAAAACAACGGCTAACTCAACAAATCTCTTTAGGACGGCGTGGGAATTCACATTCATAGCAAGCAACGGATAAAACTACGGACGTATTAAAACCGTAAGAACTTTAAAAATATAATGAACAATATTAATTTGAAAACACTAAGAACTTTAAATTTTAAACTTTCCTACTATTTAAAATAATTGCAATAGAATCCTATCTAACCAATTTTAATATTAATATTAATAATGCTATTTGATTTTTTTTTTTTAAATCATTTTCATTTATTTATTTTTTGTTCTTTAAGTTTTATTATGATTTCTGTTTTCCGTTAAGTAAATTATATAAATGTTAAACTTAAGTCAGGCGTGAATGGCTGTATAGATTTGTAAAGTTATATTAGGGGAGGGTAATCTTAGGTTATTTGTGTTGTAGTTGAATTGGGTCAATGGATGGGATATATTGGTGTGATTAGTAGATGTAATATCAGATTCACTATGGGCAGAATCGTTTCATACACCGCACTCACCCGTTTGCCTATGGAAGGAATTATAAGACAGAGAACGCAGTTCCTTTCTATGGAGTTTTTTTTTATTGCTCTTCTTGTCAGATAGATGTCATATTCCTATTTGACGAGAGGCAATTTCTTCTCTTAACTTTTTGGTGCTGCCGTATTTCGTATTACATTGAATGCATCAATATATCAGATAAATTGACGCCAGTTTTGGCTGCGAACCTTTAGCCTAAGGTTAAATAGGGATAGAATGTTTTATTTTCAAATGCAAATCTATGTATATATTCATACTCGACACTAAATAAAAATGCATTAAATTTAAGTTGTTTATAGACGCTTGCATGGATTGGTTATCGGTTAAGTATGTTTTGGGTTTTCATATTTGATCAAAATATATAGACATTCGATAAATAATGATACCTTATGGTGAGTAGCTAAAATGTATTTATTCGGATGTCTTTTAAGTTATTGGTGACAATGCAAGTATCTTATGGTGAATACTATTGGGTTACTTATAAATTTCCCTCTGCAATTGTCGGTATCAATGATTTTATATTTTGATTGTTTATGTTGATTTTGAAATGTTTTTGACCGTTGTAATCTATGTAACCGATCTATACGCAACATATTAAAACAAGCTTTTATAATCCCATCTGTGCGAACTTAATTAAAATGTAAACTTATAATATAATAGAAATTAAAATGTAAATTAAAATCTAAAGTAAAGTTAAAAATAATGTTAAAATGTAAACTGATACTAAAACAATTTTCAATCTTATATATATATATATGTGCATAAATAAATGTTTGAATGCTAATTACTGGCAGTGGCTTATTTTATTCTTTTTTTATATATACTCTTATATGATATTATTAAATCTCTGCTATTCCACTGAGCTAGTGACATGGGCTAACGACCGGATGCAAAATATAAAAAAAAAAAATTTTTTTTTTTTGGGGACTTACGTATCTGCCTACTTTATAATTTTTTCTAGGTTCAAATGCCTAGATGGCGCCCTGTAGTGCAGATACCTTTAGTCTACCTTCTTCGGATCATTACAATATGGATAATATATAACAACAAAGTCTATTAATATTACATTTTAAAATGCATACATTAGATAAAATATATTCACTCAATTAATATTATGGATTAAGATTCTTATGAATGTTATTTTGTCTGCTGTAAAAAAATTATATAATATTATGTATAATATAGGGGGGTTGAACACAGACTTTCAAGCTCCCTTCAGCTATTTACTTTATCTCATACAACTGATACACACATATAATCAGTGCTTAGTTTATATTAAAGATTGAAGATTTGCTATCTTAATATAAACTGAGCACTGGTTATATATGTATGGGAGATGATGATCTGGACCAACTGATGAGTGCTGGTTCAAAACAAAATATGTATATTGGATATCATTTATTGTTTTCATATTTGTGTGGTCATGTGTATCGGATGTATGAGATAAAGTCGATAGCTGAAGGGAGCTTGAAAGTCTGTGTTCAAACTACTTATATTACATCTAAACTCCAGGTATATTAATTATACTTGTATTTAAATATTAATATTATGTATAATAACTGTAAATTATTTTGAGGGGGGGGATGATTTCATGCATTATGCAGTTAATAATCAACTTCATATGATCAAAAGTTATTAAACATAATTTTAAAATACAATTTTACTGCATTTATGTAAAATAAATACAACTCATGAAGCATTTTTATATTTAAATAATTAATCTAATACATAATTACAAAAATAAATGACTTTGATAATAGAACATAAAGTGCAGTAAAAATAAATTTTAAAATGTACATTGTGGTAAGTTAATTTTTTTAAAATTTTGAAATGAACATTGTAGTTAATTATTTTTCTTTATGCTTTATTTTAATTCAATGAATAGTGAATTAGAAAATATGTTTTTACTAGTTAAGAAATAAAATTGCAAACTATCAAAAAAATTATATATATATATTTAAAAAACATAGCTACCAAAATGTTTTTATACAGTATATTTATCCACAAGTTAGAATTTTTTTAGTACTGTTTAGTAAAATGTTTATTCATTCATTAATTTTTTTTTTCAGTTTAAGCTTTAAATTTTTAATTGAATTTTTTTATATGTTTTGAAATTTAAAGTAATAAATTATTATTTTTTCTCTATAGGAACTCATTATAATTGCTTATTTTTTTTATGTGAGATCTTTAATTTACAATGTATTTTAGGGCACCAATTGCCCTCACTAATTAGGGCAAAGTATGTTGAATAAGCTAAATAATTAAGTGACTTGTAATTAAGAAGGATCTACAGTTAATGAACTGAAATCACTAGTATATACGTTACTAATCTGAAAACATATTTAATAATTGTTTAAGCAAATTCCATTAGACTCAAAACCTTAAGGAGTTTTGAATGTTAGACTTCTAACTTGAATAGTTAAATAGAGATAAAGATAGTTACTAGATACATAACTGAATTACTTCAAGCTTTGAATTCTAAAACCCATTAATAAAGGCAAAAGCCAGAAACCAATCAGGAATGGAAATATAAATGCACTATCATTTGGCAATCACTGATTCTCAAGATTAGCATAGATGGCACTAAAGTTGAGAATTGCTTTTTTTATTATCATATATTGTGTAAACTAAGTAATTATGTGATTTATTGTTATTAGTAAATTATCTTTAATTTTTTTTTTTTTTTGATATTGGAATTTTTCTTCTGAAGTTAAAATGGCCGTGCTCATTCAAGAATGGTTAATAAATTATGATTACATAATAGAAGCCTATTTGTTATAATAATAATAGTAATCAATAATAAATCCTGATTGCACAACAGATATCTATTTATAACAATAACAATAAAAATAATAACAATAATAATAATACTTAAATAAGGCTATAATCTTAGTACATGCACCTTAAGTGCTTAATTTTTATTACAAAGGAGATCTCTACAAATCTAAACGCAAGATTCGACTTTATAAAGATAAGAGTGACCTACACTCTTATCTTCAACCTATTTTTTTAATTATATAGGCAAATCTAAAGTATTTTGATTTGGGAGCTGAAGCTAATAAATTCTTCACTGATTAAGTCCACTATTTCTGTTAAACATTAACGATCGCAAAATCTTTCGATTTACAATGAGTTAATAGTCAGATCTTAAATTTAGAAATATTTTAAATCAATTTAAAGTTATGTGTTAATGGGCTAAAATTGTATTCTGAAATCCAAAATTAATAAAATTATGAATTAACAGAAAATAAATAATGAATAAATAAACAATAAAGTTAGATAGATAATAGTAATGCACTCAATTCTTAATTTAAAATAGTCTTTTTCAAAACAAAAATTAAATAGTCATTACCTAAGTTTATTAAATAGGAAATGACTTGCTGAACTCTTTAAATCGTGAATATTGCAATAGCTATAGCACAGAATTCTTCATTGTAAAAAAGCTGCAGTGTAGTGATTAGTATAATGCAATATACATTTATAAATTATTAAATTATATTAAAATATATATTTTTAATAACTTTATTTTTTGAAATTGAGTGCTGGTTTAGCACGAAATGCATCTTGGGGGTTATTTGTCTTTTATTGTATCTTTATTTATATGAAATTATTTATGAAATAAAAAGAATGGAGAAATATTGACGTTGTCTATCTGTAAAAAAATTTTATTTTTTGTTACGATTAGTACATTAAATAATAAATTTTTGAAATGATTATTTTTAATAATATTAATAGTTATGCTGATCTTACTAGCCAGGATCCATCATAATTAGGATCTCCTAAAAGATTTGTCAGGTATTCATATACAGGTCCACGAGATTTCAATTCATCTTCAGGAAGTTTCTGAATTATTGAAGATTTCAAACCTGATCCAATTGTACCTAATCTGAAAAAAAAAGTTTATTTTTTTATTAAAAAATAGTATCCCCCATTCCCAAGTCAAATCACATACAAAGCATTTATAAATCAACTTATTTAGTAGTAAGTTATAATGAGATTAAAAGAAATAATTTGGAGTTCAATATCGTTATGAGATGAAAACATAGGGCTAGAAAGATTGACCATGCTAATCGTACAATAGGACATTCAAATTATTACTTTGGAACATGATGATCACTTGACCAAAAGCAACTGTAGTAATACATAACAAGAATAAATAAAATGCAAATTTGAATCTTCTAAATATTTCCTAATTAATTCATGTTTTGAAAAAGTGTAATATTCAATTTGATGACTAATAAATATTAAAAGTGTCATTAGTTAATTGTATATATTTTCAATGAATTCATAAAAATATATCAAATTAGTTGAAAGTGAAATAAATATAATACTTATAAAGGTAGTGTTTTCTCACTTCAGTGAATGGTTGTTTCAACTTTTCAAATTAAAAAGAATATTTATTTTATAAAGCGCAGACGGTATTGAAATTAAACTGAGAGAGTGCAAACTTCTCAAGCGCTTACGACTATCACCAGCCAATCAGATCAAGCACTGAGACAGAGAATTTTAACAAGAAAAAGGTGGTTCAGATCTAAGTACTTTAGACTGGCTTGGATATATAGAAAGACAAGTAAAGAAGAAGGTGGAACCACCTTTTTCTTGTTAAAATTCCCTATCTCAGTGCTTGATCTGATTGGCTGGTGATAGTCATAAGCGCTTGAGAAGTTTGCATTCTCTCAGTTTAAATTAAAAAGAGTAAATCCTATCTATTGTATATGTGATATAGCTTCTATAATAAATTAAACATTGAATTTGTTTTCACCTGTATATTACAAAAAGCAGTTCTGAAAATCTTTTACAAAACTTTAAAACAAATTAAGTAAAAAAAAACAACAAAAAAACGAATATTTTAAAACTTTTAGCTATTTGAATTCCAAAACTGTATTAGTAAATAAAAGTTCAGCTTCAGTTTAAAGAATACTGGTGAAATAGAATAACACGTATTTTTAATGTCGTTTCAGTCAAATAATTGACAATAAATTATCTTTTCTAACGCATTTCATTAAGTGGATAATCTCTAACCTAATGCATGAATGACTAATAAAAATTATTAATTTAAAAGTAAACTTTCAAAGATTTCCCTAAATTTTCTACATAAAGAACATTCTTATCATTTTTCAACTAATTAAAAAAGATTAAAAGATAGTAGAACGCACTGAAGAGCAGAATCAGATATATCCCCAAATATATTAGTAGCAATAATATGGAGCAGGTTGGGGTACTTATGATCAATTAAAGCATTTTATTTAAAAATTGTATCAACAAATATTTGGGGGAAAAATCTAAATGAACGTAAAGAACGATTTAGATATGAGCTCTCTTATTGACAAGCAATCCTCTACACAGTTTCCTAAGTAGAATAGCGAGTAAATATAAAAAAAAAAAAAAAGAAAGAAGAAAGATATATACTTTAATAGTGAGCTTGAATTTTAAATTATGTTTGGAACTAAAAAAAGAGAAAAACATATAGTAAACTTGAAATTTAAATGAGGTCTAAAGATAAATCAATTAGTGATGGAGTAAAATGAAACAATCTTAAACAGTTTAGAAGATTACTTTTAAAATATATATAGATATTACTTTAAAGAAAAAAAAATCTATTTTGAAGTTTTTTCACACTCTTATATTTATATTAGAAAAATATAATGACTTCTCTTAATTACTATCAGAAAAATAAAATGTAAATACTCAGAATTACATGAAATGAGATTAAAGTTATTTAATTTCCTTGGAACAATGCTGTTATATGTAGCATAACTTTTGTTTGTTACATACATATTTAAGAAACATTTAGAATGTGGTTACGATACAAAATTTTGATTTATTCTATAAAAAATAATAATAAATCAATTACTTAGTTCTGCATCATTGTATCTTTTATATAAGCAGAAATAAAATAAACAAAATATTGTGATTTTCTTTGTTTGCTTTGAATACTTGCATTACAAACAGTAATTTGCTTCAGAGCTAACTGGTGAGATCTTGAGTAATCAAACCAGGATTATATATTTAACTAATCAACAAGTGTATAGAATTTAATAATTTTTAGAATGTATAAATAAAACTTATAACAAGTCAAACTATTAAAGTCATATTGCTGAAACATTTTCTTGTTTGGGTTAACTCTGCAAGAGAAAATCTGAAAAATAAAGATAATATTATATTAAGATATATTAAATCATAAGTACACACAATTCGTTGGTTGTGATATAAACCACATTATCCTATCCAATACTTAAATTAAACCAATTGAATAAATCAGCAACCTGTAGTGAAGCGACACTCCCACAACAAATTGTTAATATTATATTGGTTTATTTTAAGCACTGGCTGGAGTTATGTAATTTATATATATGTTTATAAGATTGAATGTTTATAGAACTTGATCTATAAATATTAATAATAATAAACAATAGAATAATTAGTCACGCGAGATTCACGCGATTTTCCAATTGCAGAAATAATAGGCTGAGCAAAAACAGGAACTTTTAGCTCTGAATTCCTCACTTTATCATTATGCTTACCATTCAGGACTAATAATTATGAATAGATAAAGTTAAAAAGAATTTTATTTACATTATTTTATTTTAATTTCTTACTGTTTATTATAAAATATGTTTGAAAATCTACTTACTTCAATAAAATTTCTGTTGAAATTCCTTCACTACCTGCAAACTTCTCTACTAAGACTTTTTTCTGAACGAATCGGAATGGAAGAGTTTTTAAAAAATCCAATGTTTGTTCGACCTGAAAGAATAAAAAAAAAACAATAAAATCTTTAACAATTAATATTTTAATGGGTTCAATTTAAAATCTATGCTATTGATCTCTAATTAATTAACATCACAAAAGTTTTTAATTTCAGTAAAACTAAAACAGCAAAAATAAAATTAATTACTTAAGACATATCTTTGATATTTTCAAACCAATCAATATTTTTCAACTACATTCACTCTTTTGCAGTTGAGGAGCTGAAGTTCACTTATCAATTTATAATTTTTTTGGCTATGCTCACTCTACAATCTCATTTTCTTCATCTAAATTTCTATCTATCAGTCTGTTTATTTTTTAAATGTATTCATTCCCAATTCAATCCATTGTAATTTTAGTTTGTTCATTTAAATGATTTTTAATCATTTCAATGGTATCCCCTGAATTTATATCACTTTCAAAGAAGTTTATCTATTAACCAACCAACATTTCTTCATCTGTCTTTCTATAACTACTTCAATGATGTTAACATTGGTGTGTCTATCAATTCAGCTTTTTTCATTTACGTTTACTTATTTTAAAAAAAAAACCTATTTATTCAACTATTTACCCACGATTCCACTACCATTTTAACTATATCTACTTGTCAATATATTGACCTTTCCCCTTTAATCTATAAGTTTTTTAAGGTTTTTATTTGTGGATCAGTTGTTTTTTTAAAATTGTGTTCATATGATAATCTACTATTCTTTCAATTATATTTACCAGATTAATACCCACTTTATGCCTAACTATTGGTACAGCGTAATTTAACTGTGTTTATTTTCAGTTCACAGTTTCTTCAATATTTCATATTTTGCTTCACACTTTTATAGCATATATCTGCTATTTGATAACTTCTTCGAAGATATTTTCTTGCAAATCCTATCATCTTCAACTAATATTTAATTGTTAGTAATAGCTACTTAAATTATTTTTACTTGTCAATCGACATTTTCTTCAATTGTGTTTACTTATTTATAAATAGTTCTACACATTAGTGATATCTCTTCTTTTTATCTGACGAAGAAATGAAAGCTTTAAAAAATATAGACTTTTTTTTTCCTTATGTCATAGCATCGATCGGTACGCGAACCCACAACAGTCTGCAACCAACTACTTGCTTGCAAGGCGGCTGCGATGACCTCTCGACTAACACCACTTGACAAAAAAATATAATCTTTTTCCCCCTACAATCAACTTGTATGATCTTTATCAAAAGACTATAAAAATATTTATGCAAAAGATAAGCTTAAAAACAATCAAGTTTTAAAAGAAAGAGATGTAAGTTGGAAGTTTTTTTATATATTACAAGGAATCCCTGTGTAATATTATAAATTGTTGCACAATAGCTAAGTTTCTTTAGTCAACTTTAAAACATTTAATTATTTAATATTTATGTGAGGGGAAAATGTTTTAAATATAATTTAAAATTACAAAAATGTAATGAAGTGGAATTGATAAAAAAAATAATTAAATAAAAATTTTTTTCCCAATAAATAACTTCAGCATCAAAATTAGAGATGGAAGCCTAGAGATTGAGATTGATGGAACATTATAAAAATAAAATATAGATATATATTTCTGGATCATTTTTGAAAAGAAAACAGTGATGAAGATATTAAAGAGATTATTGTTTATTTATTAGATTTCAATTGTAGATCGTAACTCCTTTCACTTTTTAAGCCCAAATGAACATCTTTACCCTTATCAATGTATAGGTTTTTTGTGTTTATCCGTTTATCACCAGCATTTTCAATAGTGTTTTACTTTTAGTAGTATTCGCCTGTTGATTGTCACTTGTTAATCAATAGCTTCTTCAAATACGAATACCTATTGATTGATTTTTTTTTCTCAATAGGGATTAACCTATCAAATCGCAGCACTTTCAAATGTGCTGTTCTTTTTTTTTTAAAAAAAACAAACAAACAAACTATCAAAGCTTTTTCAATTACGTTAATTGTTGTTTCACAAATCCTTATCTAATTTCTTCAACTTCATCCATCTACTGATCTATAATTTCTTTTAACTAATTCATTTGTAGAGGTACAGCCAATCTTTTTAGATTGTGTTGATCAATCGCTTTTTAAACTGAATTCAGAAACTTTACCGAACATTATATGTTTAAATATATTTCGGTATATTAAAAATTATAGCCAAAGAAGATTAAGCTAATATTTTTATCAGTTATTCTTTATAAATGAAAGTTTGATTTTATTTATTAGTGAGTTATATTATCCTGAAGTCTCCTCAGGAGATTGCAGAGAAAACAATGAAGAGTTTTACATTCGCCGCTAAGTAAATATACTTATTGTTATTTATGTAGGTAAATATATATATATTTAAATTTTTGCTAAACATAAACTTTTTAAAAATATTCATATCAACAGTATCTTATTAAAGTATTACTAATTTTTACATTAAATATTTATATTTGCATATAACTCCTTTTTTTATAATTGCGTAGAAATGCAAATTTTTGTTTTCATATGTGCTTCTATAAACAGCTGTTGTTTAGTAATTCTTTTAAAATTCACAAGTTATTATAAATTATTAGAATATTCTATATAATTAATAACTTTCACAACAAATACATTTATGCGGTTTTTATATTTGCAAATTTATTTTAAATACCGGAATTTTAATACAATCAGTTTATTTTTAAAGAAAAAAACTAAGCATTTATTATAAAAATTATTTACATTTAAAAAGAACATATATTTACAGTGCAAGTTAGTTTTTAACACACCTATGTATTAAAATATATACTTGCAAAACAAAAGACTAAAAAAACCTTCGACCGTTTTATGATTAAATAAATACGTTTATGGTTAGAAAACTAATGCAACATGAATGGATTAACTAGGCCGATAAGAATACTTAGAATAGAATGAGAGATTCATGATAGGATAACAGAAGGCTAATTTCCATTCTGTTTTTACTTTGTGTTTGACATAAGATTTTCAGTTAAAGAAGTGACAAGCATTATTGTACGGTGATTCAAAGTAAACAGACTATTATATTAGGCAGGTATCTGAAATCATTAAAACATTTGTCCTTTTGGCTAATTAGTATATTTCTCCAAAATGATATTACATCAGATAATGATTTCAGACTATGCACAAGAACAAAGATACCAGGAGGTAGAAAGTTCCATCATATTAGCAATCAATACCTTTCCAGAATTATCTAAACTTTTAGTTACCTAAAGATGTAATACTTTTTATAAAATGGAGCAGTATTTTCAGTGTACGTGTAGGTATGATCTAAATCAAGATTAGAAACACTGAGATAAACTCCAACCAGTATTGAGCGTTGGAGTAAATGGAAAATGAACTTGAGAATGGTTACAGGAACTACTTTAAACTGATAGGTCATAAAATTATGCAATAATGGTCAAGTTCTTTTATAGATCAAATAAATTTGCACATAAACTTCTACCTGCTATAATCAATTCTAAAATATATATGACAAATATTTGAAGTCCTGGTTTTGTATTATGGATGATAGTCCATTGCTATGATGTTGATATAGAATTTAGCTAAAAGATAACTTTTAAGTTTACAGAAAATTGAAATATAGACAATAATAAAGAAAAAATAAATTTTACCAAAAATATAAGCTTTAGCAGCTTAATTTACTGATGATGCATTCAATAAATTAAATCATGGAGCTTAATAATTTATTTTTGAAAATTTAAGGATAAGTTACTAAGGATCCAATAAAAAAAGGAACTATATTTGCTTTTTAATGCTTTTATCCATAACAGGTTTATTTAATAAGAGTTTTAATTATCACAATGCTGAAAGAAATGTATGGAATGCATTGAAAAAAGTAAAGAAGTTGATAAGGGAACTGGTAACAGAAATATTTAGAATGTTCATGATAGCTTAAATATTAAGATGATTTGGAAAAGAATAATAACATTATCTATATACAATATTACAAAGATATGAAATCCTGAATTATTTAATTTTTTTATCATAGACTCAATAAAATTTCAATACTTACAAATAGGAATAGAGACTGTTAGTGTAATACAAATAATAAAAATAAAAGTATTGATAAAGTGTCAAAGAAGGTGTAAACGGTATGATATGTTATAATAGAAATCAATACATAGGAAAAGAAGAAGTAGAAAATTATATTACTTCCATAGGAATAGAGACTCTAATATAATTTTTAAACATGATGCTTTTGTTAAGCAGATAAAGTATAAAGTAGGGTTCATCTGATACCACCAGCTTCAGTTCAATGGAATAATAATCACAGATTTGAAATAAATGTGCATTGCAATTCTCTAGCATACTGCTGTTCTTAGACTCTTATGGTTCTCTCTAACATAATATATACTAAGATTTTGCTTGTATATTCTTGCAAATAGTCTTATGGTAAATGCTTGTAGGTATGATGAAGTATCTTTATACAACAAAAAGTGTCATATAATTTATAGTACAATTAAAACTAGTAAATGCATTATTACCTGTTACTTTATTGTTTTTTTTTTTCAAAAAAAGAATTTTATTAACTAAATCAAAAAAGAATGCAATGACAAATCAATCCTTGGACTTGAGTCTTCTGCTAATTAGATTTCTGCCAGATGGCCTGGGTTGCAAATTCTTACTAGACTAGGTCTACACTAGCCCAGGATTCAATGTGTAGCCAGTCTGGTGCAAGAAGCCTGTCTCTATCATGAGTGCTTCTTAATAGTTTTAAGAAGGTATTGCTGACATTGTTATCTGCCTGTCCAAAGATGTACTTACATCTGGTGAGCCAGACTGCAAAAGTGAGGAAAATGGGTGTTCTGATAGTCGAAAATATGCCCATCTTGATGGCAGTTTGAATGCAAAACGTGTTTCTATAGTCTATTGAAACTTTTTGGTGGATGAAAGTTCTGAGTGGGCTAAGGAATGGGGTCATGTAGGAGATGGGTAATGGTTTCATCAGCTGTTGAGCAAAGCTGACACTGTGAGTTGAGATAGGCAAAACCTCTCCTATAGACCAGGAATTGGCTTGTGAATAGGGAGGAGAGGTTTAGTTTCAGGAGAAAATCTATATGTTTGGATTCCAAAAACCATTTTTGTATCTGAGAATTAGCAGTTTATTGTTTAGCCCCAGAGAGTTCAGAGATGGAGTAAGGTTTGGGTATTTAAGTTTGTAAATTTCCCAGTATGTTCTCTTTGATTCTAGGATAGGTTTCAATAGGCTTATTGTCCCTGTTATGTATATCCATAAATCTGACAACCATTTGCTGCAGAATGGTGGAGGTGTATCCATTGGTGTTACTGGTATGAATGTGTTCTGATCGGGGTGCTCATGATATATTGTCCCCATGACTCTTTTTGTTGGTAAATCATGGAGACAGAATGAAGACTTAACCCATTCAGATCTTTGGGTATGTGTGCTTTTGATATGCTTATAGCAACTACTTTGCTTTTCATAAGAACCTGGAACATAGTGAGTTTAGTGCAGTTTCAAAAGTTTTGGTAAGCTTTATCATGGGAAGAAAGTAGTTCAATCTGGGAAAAATTAACATGTTCATTTAAGTTCGTAAATTTCCCAGTATGTTCTCTTTGATTCTAGGATAGGTTTCAATAGGCTTATTGTCCCTATGTATATCCATAAATCTGACAACCATTTGCTGCAGAATGGTGGAGGTGTATCCATTGGTGTTACTGGTATGAATGTGTTCTGATCGGGGTGCTCATGATATATTGTCCCCATGACTCTTTTTGTAGGTAAATCATGGAGACAGAATGAAGACTTAACCCATTCAGATCTTTGGGTATGTGTGCTTTTGATATGCTTATAGCAACTACTTTGCTTTTCATAAGAGCCTGGAACATAGTGAGTTTAGTGCAGTTTCAAAAGTTTTGGTAAGCTTTATCATGGGAAGAAAGTAGTTCAATCTGGGAAAAATTAACATGTTCAGTAGTGCAGCTTTGCCAGGCAATGACAGAGTACCCTGGAAAGAGTGGTTACGATGTTACAGGTTTTCTCAAGGATAGCATTTTGTATCTCTTTTGACATGGCCAACCTCGACTTGAATATGGGAAAGCCCAAGTACTTTTGAGGTCGAGATGTAAAAATGGATGGGTTTATTTTCCCTGATATGATCTTCCACATGGAAGATGTGTTATAATTGATATACAGGTTTAGTTTTTTAGAGTGTTTTTCAATGATGTGCAGGAGAGGCTGAAGATGTTTTTGTTCTGGTAGGAAGATTGATACACTATCAACATAAGAGATGTGATGTACCTGGTATTATAATGCAGGAACATAAATCCCTGGAACTTTGCATTCAATTTCAGTAAGGGATGGGTTAATATATGTGGTGAAACAGAGTGTAGCCTTCAGGGATTCCCAAGGAACCAACTGATGAGGTCTGATTCCATCAGATAACCGCCCATCTATTGTGGTAAAGCAGGAACGATTGTAGAGCAGGTTTCCTATTATGTTTGTGTATACTTCAGGAACTTGATATTCTTTTAGTGTTTGTAGTAATATTGATGGGATAACTGAATAGAACACTGATGTGAAATCAAGTTGAATCACTAATGGTTTTGTCTTTCTGCACAGCCTAATATGTTCAGTGATGAGCATGAAGCATTGCACAGTGTCTAGTATGGAGGCACCTTTCCGAGAAAATTGGTATTTGGAAATGTGAAGATAGAGCTGATCTTGAATTCTGTCCTTCACTAGTGACTCAATCATCTTGATTAGAAGAGGTATCATGGAGATGGTGTGAAGGTTTAAAAGACTGGAGGGATTTTCTTGTTTTTTTAGAAATGGGATAAAGTGACCAGGTATATGTCTGGAATGTTCTGAAAGTCTCCTGATAGTACATCAATCACCCTATGCACAATGGGGCCCGTAAACTGGCTGAGATGAAGAAACACAAATCTGGCAATTCTATGAAGTCTAGGATGTGTGCTTTCTGGGTATGACTGCAGTTTTGAAATTATGTGCTTCTCTGTGATATTGTGCTCAAGGTTATCACTTGATGCTTTCCAGGTTCTGCCAGTTGCATAATTATTGTTCTGTAGTTTGTTAGTGAAGTGGTTATGTATTTTTTTGAGCATTTCATGACCACTATAGATTCTGATTAGTTTCAATGATGGTAGGGGTGGGCTGTTTTGCAGCACCAAATGCCCACCTGATGTAGCTACATGTCCAGTTTTGATGATTAGATAAGAAGATTGTGGATTTTTTAATGGATATATATATAGTGTGCTGGGACCTTCTGCTTCTCATGGTATTGTGTTTTTAGTTCCATAATATCCTGAATACTGGTGTCTGTAGATGAAAGAGAGCCAAGTCTATTACTGATAGATTCCAGGGCCTTTAACTGCTAATTGGAACCTTTGGTCTTTTTTGTGTGTGAATCTATTAGTGTGCTCAGTATCCCAACCAGCGAATACCAAGCTTGAAGTGGTGGTAGGGTCAAAACATCTTATTTAGGAGAATGTATGTCTCTAAAAAAATCCACTCGGGAGTCGTGGTTTTATTTAATAATCATATTGTGCGCATATGGCTTGTGTGTATTGCTATGGAAGGGTCTAACTGGAGGTTGATTAGTAAAGCTAGGTGATCTGAGAAGGGTACAAATTGCAGTTTGGCATTTAGGTTATAGTGAAGCTCAGGAGTATAATACAACAGGTCTATTAATGATCTTTTTTGAAGTGTATAAAAGGAGAAGAACTCAGGAGGAAAGAAACCCTCTCCACCCAAAAGTACTCTGTTGATCAGGTGCAGGTATTTAGAGTTGAACTTATCATAGCTCATGTTGTAATCTCCAAAGAAAATGATTGGAGAGACATCAGAGGAAAGAAGGGAATTGATTTTGTAAATCACTGAGAGGGCAATGGTGGGATCGTTTTTGATATATAGATATATTATATTGATAGAGTAGTTACTGATCGATAGGTTGGCAATCACTAGTTCTTTGCTGAGATGATGCAGAGATGGAAGGCGCATAATGAAAAAAACCATATTGTTGCATTAATTGAAAATTAATTTACACATTACTTTATTGTTTTATATTAGAAAAATCAATATTAAAACGTAAACTATAGGATTTTAAGCAGAACAATATTATTCTGTTAAAGTTACTTCTATTTAAAAATTCTATTCATTCTGTTTAACACATTTTTTTTAATATTACGATGTGACATTTTTCCTGCAATTCTATTACAACTTAAAAAAATAATTTTACTGATTTTTACAACTTATTTTCAAACAATCTTCACCACAGTGCCCTTTAATATGCTAAAATTCTTGTTTTATTCATTGATTTTTTTTACTGCAAATTTTATTATAGTGTCATAAGAGATTATGATAGCATACAATAAAAAAACATTACATAGATTTAATTATTTAAAATTTCAATCCTGGTAATGTATTTTCACACTAAGATAAAAAATTGACTTGGAAGTCAACTTCATCATATTGTATTCAATTTTATATGTGTTTTATCACTAGTTATAGAAAAATTTTTTTAAAGTAAGTAAAAGGTCAGGGATTATTTCATCAAGTGCCTTGAATTGATGAAATATAAGTATTTGACACACTTTGTTGCATAATCTAATATCCTAAAGGACAAAATTTGAAGTTAATATTAGTAATATCATCTTGCTGGACTACTAATATAAAGTGTAATAGTCTTTTTATGGGAAGGAAAACTTCTGGGTTGGGAACTTGTGAAAAAAAAAATCTCTAGTTCATTCTGATAATTATTTGTTTACATTTTTGCCATGCAGTGTTTGGGGAATAGAATGGAAATAGTGAGGAGTAATTAATAATTTTTAAAATAACTGATACTAGATTTTAGGAGATGACATTATCTGAATTTTTTGTTTCAGAGAAGCTCACAATCAAGATCAAAATAGAGTAATCCAAAAATATAGCAAAAAACGTTAATAACAATAGATCATTAATCTAGAATAGTCCCTAAAAATGTATGAGCATTTAGGAGAGGAATATTAGAACATTTTTTAATAGAGTAATATTTCTTTGTTTCTAAAATACAATGAATGGTTAATTGCACTTAAAGGCTCTGCAAATATTCCATGATCAATTGCTTGGAGAAAATTTTGAACATTTTATAATATTAAATTTATGATTTTTCTACTGAAGAGACTGAGATATATTACAATTAAATACCTGTATTTAGTATATTGATAATTAAGGTAGCAAATTTTAGGCTAATTTTTTATTTAAAATTTTTTTGGAAATTGTTTGTTTAATATTTAAAGTTTCTAGCTTTAATTGCAGCATCATACTAAATATATACAATGCTACTTTGTTTTTGTTCATAAAAAGATTTAAGTGGTAGCAGATGAATTCCCATTTTTAATGGGCAATACATTTAAGAGTAGACATGCACTTAAAAAAAGTTATTTGGGAGAAATAACTAATTCTATTATTCTATTTTAAATTATCTGTTGTAATATTGGGTAATCAGTGGATATTAGAAGATAGTGCCAATCAAATCCCCTGACTAATTTTTGATTACTCAACTTCATCACTGTGGAGTACTGAGCTTGCACACATACACATTCAGCAAGCATCACTTCCTTTTTATACTAACCGTGGTTTATTTGATATCCAAGCGTTTCTTAAAAAAATCAAACATATCTACAGTGGTTGTAAAGCTAGCCATAGAAATATATAGTTGCTGGACTAATATCAGCCTAGCCTTTTTGGGTTTAAAACTTTAGAGAGAGAGTGAATGGTGGATTAGTTTGATAGTGCCAAAGAAATAAATTTATAAGTGTATGCTTGCAAATACAGTGGCTCTCACTGATGAAATACCTTGTATAATTTGGCACAGTCTTCAAATGGTAGATTCCTAAAGTCAAAGATCATGGATCATGATCCAATTCTGTCACTTTCAGTGCTTGAAACTTCTTATGGATTTTCAAGCAACAAATTATTTGATTATTTTTTGCTTGATGAGAACTAATAGCAGACAACTAATTCTGAAGATTTGTTATCTTCTACTTTCAATAAATGACTTTGGATTATTGTTGCAAATGCAGTGGCTGAATGTAAACTGGAAGTCAGCAATGTTTTGTTTATTCAAGTACTATGGGTTGGAATTATATGTTGATTACATAGAAATGAAGGTGAAGCAATGATTCCAGACCTCTACATTTAGAGAAGCAAGTTCAAGGTTGATTATCTCACTGAAATTTATGCATCAGATGGAAAAGCTAGTTTTATCACTATGCTCATGGTCTATAGTAACATTTTAAAATTAAATTTTACATTTGGTAAATAGTTTTTTAATATTTGCATAATTTGAAATTAAAAGCAATCCTGCCTAAAATTTAAAATAGGGGAAATTTTTTCTATTAGTGAAAATACATTAATTTTCAACAATACTGCTTAGAAACTGATTAATAGTTCTATCTTTCTTTAGCACAGTTCATTAAGTATTATTTGAAAGAGTATATTAAATTAGTTCTTGTTTTAAATCAATGATTTATAAATAGTCAGCTATTCCTGATTGGAAAAATATTTCGACAAAAGTCAGGGTATATAACCAACTTCTATAAACTAATAGATTGGTATCTCTGGGATATGATAAATTTTGTATTTATAATAATATTTTCAGGCAAAAAGATTTTGGTAGCCGAGAGGTCAGTGCAGCCGCCTGGCAAGCAGTTGCTTGCAGACAGTTGTTGCGGGTTCACTTCCCAGCCGATGCTTTGACATATGGGGGGGAGGGGATATTTTTTAATAATACATTGAAAATAATGTTTTTTATAAACTCAGTTAATTTGCAAGTACTGTTAATAGTATCCTTTTTTATTATTCCATTAGAATTAAAATGGATAAATTAAGTTACAGATTGTTTAGATTAGCTAATATTTTTGATCAGGTTTTTTTGGATTATAATCTATAGTAATTTAACATTTGATTTAAATAGTGAATTTTTTAAAGGCACTGGATTGTTAAAATTAAAATCGATAGCATAGTTCACTGTTCACAAGATAAGATTTAGATTTCATTCTCTTCTTATTTAAGATTGATTTATCTTCTTTCTCAAACACTGTTCATTCTACTGGTAGCACTCAGCAAAAGTAAGTTTTTCAGGGTATTGGTTTATGTCTAAATCTGTTTGTAACTGAAGGTCATTTTTATTATTTCTTTCATGCGCATTTTTTCTGAATTATTGACAGTTTTATCATAGTTGTAAATCTGTTATCAATTAGCATACATTTTAATTTTTTCTGATTTTTTTTTTTTAGTTTTTGAAATAAGGCAATGTTATTACTACCAGGCTAAGAGTTTTAAACGCCTGTTTACGTTTATCTGAATAATTAACAACATGATTTATGATGATACCGGTAAGTAAAGAAAATTAAGTCAACAAAAATATTTTCATTAGCAACAATTAGTTATTAAATATCAATTAAGCGAACAATTTTGTAAAGCAAAAGTTAAATGGCAGCAATTACCCGTAAAAAACTGATTTATAAAAATGTTAGTAAAATTCATTAGAAAGCGAGATCGTCGAATAATAATTTAAGGTAGACTTACTAATGTTTATTCTATAAGCACCATCTTATAAGTGATTTAAACAGTTACTTATTACGAATAAAATTTCATTCATAGGTAATTAATTTAGATATAGCTTAGCATTCATATACTATATATATATATATATTACGATTGCGGCTAATATAAATTAAATGAATGGAAGATAATATTTATCATTACTTCAATATTATGCTTTTTAATAAATTTGAATTTAACTTAAATCAAATAAATTTGTTAGATTACTGTCCGGGTTGTACAAGCAAATTTATTGCTTAAAAACATTTGAGAGAGAATTGATAAACTGTCTATATCATAAAATTGATTTGAAATAAATATATTTCTCTGAATAGCGATTTACTATATTACACATGCAGGATTCGAACTCAGACTTTCACACGACCCACCACTCTCAGTGCCATCTCATATTGCTGACCCACCTGATCACATACATGTTGAAAAGATAAATAATCACCAAAAGAGATGGCACTGAGAGTGATGGGTCGTGTGAAAGTCTGAGTTCGAACCCTGCATATATTACATATATAAATGCAGGTTTAAGCCTGTACAATGTATTAATTTATATATTACACATGATAACAATTTGCTGAATGCAATCTACTATTACTATTAAATTTTTATCTGTTTAAATCAAAGTTTATTATGCCATCTGTATTTACACTATTGATGTATCCTGCGTGCATACTTAGTAGAGAGTCCGACTCGAGATTGAAAGTTCCAAGATCGATTCTGATGCTCGAACTTCCGAGCAATAATGTCATATGCCCCCCCCTTTTATCACTGATGTTTAAGAGCGTAGATTGCTATTGTAGTATTTTGCAATTTGTAATCTTTAAATAAATTTAAACTGAATTAAACTAAACAATTCATTAACCATAAAGTGAATTTGAGAAATAGAAAAGATATACATTAAATGAACTTCACTTTCTCAGTGTGGATTACATTTACCATGAAACTATTTAACAAAGGAAATAACAAAAGCAAAACTCTCCATACAGTAGTGCCACCCTGTGCTAACCAGAGTAATCAATAGATGCCAGAAGGCTTGTGCATAAAATCCCTATCTAGTGCCTACTCATCCAATATCCCCAGACTAGTTTCTGGCTTGTGGATGAGTAGGCACTAGATAGGGATTTTATGCACAAGCCTTCTGGCATCTATTGATTACTCTAATTAGCACAGGGTGGCACTACTGTATGGAGAGTTTTGCTTTTGTTTACAACAATTATGTGCTAGTATGAGATGGTGATCATGTAAAGGAAATAACATTTAATTAAAAGTTAATAAAAAAATATAGTCTTATATTTTTTAAATACATCTATAAAATCTTCTGGAATGGATTATCTCTACAAGCAAAATTAAAAAAGACGTTCAAAAAGAGAGATCACTTCAAGATAAAAGAGTAATACAATTATAAAATATTTTAATCAATACATATCAGTCAGATCTCTATTAACTAACAGGTCACATTCTAAGTTTAAATTAATTTAAATTTAGTGCTGGATGATATTTTTCTTTAAATTCATTCCAAATTATTAAAATATACTAAACTGAATCTATTCTAGTGACAATCTAAATTAGTAATAATTATTATATATGCATCAAAACTTTAAAAAAAAATCACTAAGATGTTAATGAGTTTATATGTAAAATTTGTTCCCAATAATTATCTCAAGTGAGTAAAATTTAAGATTCTTTAATATTTCAGATGGCTGAAGATGCAAAGACTATGAAATCTTTCATGTATTTAAGCTTACATGAGATTGTGAGTAATGCTCCGAAATACCTAAGACAATCATACAATTGTAATAAGTTATTATTTTTTTCAGAAGAAGATTGGACAATTACAAGATTGGCCTCAGATGTTATGGGTATTATTCATATAGGTTGCAACCTGGATAATCATGCAATTGTCCAAACTTCTTGTACATAAAAAAAAGCATATTACAATTGAATAAATGACTACAGGTTTTAGTCATTCTTTCTCCATTAAATCTTATTTTGAAAGGCTTTTTTAAAAGGTGTTTTAGTAAAAATAATGAATAAAAAATTTCAACAAATGTAATTTATACTACTTGTAACAAAGAACTCAAAGGCTGTATAAGTTATGGCTAACACTGGATAATTATTAATAAATTGTCTTGTTACTTACTGTCTGTTTGTCGAGATCCAACAATTCATTAGCTCGAGCTTGAGGCAAAAGGAAACCAAAGTTTAACACTTTTTCTGTATTCCAGCCTGCTAGTGGCCCAACAACATCTGATGTAGATTTAGCTACTTGGTAAAGAGCAGCCAGCTGATCCTGAGTCAAATTCTGCATTTTATCTTTTAAACTGAGAAGTCTATTTAAAAAAGTTATTGGAAAAAATACATTAAACTCATGCAAACTTATAATAAAAACAATATGTTAATAATTTAATTATTTGATATTAAAACAAAGGTTTTAAATAAGATGGATTCAAGTTGTTTTAATTTCTCCCAGAGATATCTGAGACACAATATAATGTAAATACATAAAGCTTTTATTGATGGTCAGGTGAGAGAACAAGAATAGGAATTATATTTGCATTTTCAGAGAACAAATGATTGTTTTACAGACATTAATAAGTACATAAGGATTTTTCACTATCAAGTGAATTACTCAGAAATGTATTTATATTTTCAAAGAGCTGAGAC
This sequence comes from Epiperipatus broadwayi, assembly GCA_028023455.1. NCBI lineage: Eukaryota > Metazoa > Onychophora > Udeonychophora > Euonychophora > Peripatidae > Epiperipatus > Epiperipatus broadwayi. The sequence goes on along the minus strand of JAQFVV010012460.1, from coordinate 5,121,660 downwards.
ATAATATTACATTATTTTTAATTTTTCACTGACTGGTAGGAAAGTGATTTTCAGAGAACTGAAATATAATTTTTCATCACTATCATACATGTTAATAAGTATATAAGCACATAGATTATAATTGCATTTTAAAAGGTCTGTGATTATATTATAGGGTCACATACATTTATCAGTGTAAGATGGGTGATCCAGAGGTATAGTTCTATCATGGAACTTTCAGAATAATAATTATAAAAAGGGCTTTTAATATAATTGGCAGGTGAGTAATCCAGAATAACATATACTCATTTAAAGACATGAGCCATGATTTTATGACTACTTACACATGTTATTAAACACATAAGAACATAGGCTGCCAATAAAAGGGATTTAGAGTTGCATTTACCCATTCAGAATATCAGATCTATCATATGCATGTTAGATCTTCCACTAATTAGTAATATCAATGAATGAACTTTGTGTCTTAAATTAAGTGTCATGCAAAAATGTTTAAATATAGCTATGAATGATTCATGTACTATATTATAATGTCTTAAAATACAAACTGACAACAGAAAATTGTACCAAAGCATCATTCTTACAATTACAATGATGTAGAACTATGTAGAAATGCCTAGTCAGTATCACTGATTACAAGATTAAATAATTTGATGGTGTAGCAAATGACATAATCTTAAAAAAAGCACAAATTATATGATATGACAGTAACAAGATGTTGCCAAGTGAAGGCATTCCAAAAAGTTTAATATATTTCCTATTATCTTTTCTAACTACTTTTAATAAAGTTTTGTTTATAACTAGGAGCATAATTATGAGATCATATGATTTTTATCACTAGTAATAAACTGAACTTGAACATTATAATAGCATTCTCACTAAAACACAGTAAGAAGTCATCTAAAAACTGTTTTAATTGTCCTAAATTCCAGACATTACAGTAGTGACATGTCCTGTAATATAAATTAAAAGCATTTCTTGATAAATATCTATTAAACAGTGATTTTAACTAAATTTACACATTATAACATTATCGCTTATTTAATAAGATAAATATTTTTATTTATAAGATTAGTTATTTGTTACATTTTTATTTACAACAGTCAAACTCACTCCACTCACAACTTTGACACCATCCATCTCACATAAATACAATAATGATTATTACTAATCATTTACTAAATAGAGATTATCTCTAGCACAGATATAAACTTTAAATCTTAGTTAAAGATTAATATATCTGATTTTAAAATTTTAAATATACACACACGTGGAGTTATGCTCCTTTTTGCATTTATTCTGTGTGATAAAAAAAAGAAGTTAATGCCGACACCCAGATTAAATTAAATGGATATTATTTTATTTGATTCATGATTTATATCTTGCATTTAAAGATTGACAAATTAAAATTGTTGAATAATTATGAAATTAAGATAAAATAGTATTTTAATACAGTGCAATACAGTACATACTGTCAGTAATGCTGATGAAAGATTTATCTGCTAAATAGTTATAACAAGATACGTGATCAGAAAAGTTATATTGAGAAACTTTTTTCATTGAGGAAAAATGTTAAACAATTACAACCACTGCAACCATTAAATAGCGTTAACTGCCTCAAATCTAATGAGACAGAAGTCTTCGAGTGATCTAACAGAAATAAACGTATCGACTCATCAAAAATATGATCCATAAACAAAAAGTGAATATGCATTTTAAAGTAAAAGAAAAAATAAATTCTTTATAAGCAAAACTGTAAACCACTCAACACCTTTTCTTATTATAAATCTTAATAAACTCTACAATACTATTAAAGTTTAAAACATTAATTTTTAAGATCTTAGAATTGACCAATCACTTAGAATAGTCATATGATTGTGTAATTTTGGTCAGCGACAGCTGCTTTACAAGCAGTTGTCCCGGGTTAGTGAGTTCTCTTCCCGCTGATGCTATGACACATGAGAAAAAAATATATAATTGCTAAGTCGATCCAATTATCATTTAATATATTTAATTTATGTAATGATAAAGAAAAGAAAAGATTATGAAATGATGTCCACAGATAAACTGCTTTACTATATTCATTGTTACTATGTACATCTGGTTTGAAAATCTAATCATATTTATCAGTTAATGAGTATGATAATAATTTATACAGTGTTAAAAAGTAATTCAAATTATTTATTGAGTAAAAAAAAACTTCACTACCTGTAATTAACCTATCTGGTATAAATTTCAGAATCTCTTTTAGTAGGGTGGTAACATGGGAAATAAATTTAAAAGCTTTCTTGACCATAGTATCCACTACACATGCTAAAACTTCTGATAGGATGAATATCATGAAAATTTCTCAGTGTTATATCATTAATTAATATTGAGAATATATCTTTTATAGCTAGTTGTAGATCTATAGATTTTCTTTTTAATTTTGTATAGAAACCATTATCCATAAGTAAATTGTTTACTTAACTCAGCTTGGATATTATTATAGTTTGAAAAATAAAGTGATATTATTGATGTTTTGAATGATGACTTATTCAAAAAGGAAAAAAAAAAGGGATCTACTATTAATGTGGATTCATTATTATATATGAATAAACATTGTTTAACAACCTTTAGAATAATAAATAGTTTTTTCCTGAAAAAACTAAATAAGGCAAATGAAAAGTTTTCTAAAGCAGCTTTTGAGGTTATCCATTATTATATCTTGGATCAGTGACTTGCTAATTCTGAATATATCCTTATCAGCTGAATACATTTGATATGATGAATTAAAATATTAAATGAATCCAGGTTAAAATAAAAAAATATAAATCCAGTGATGATTTTCAGATATATTAAAAGTGCAATACATTTTTGGTGCAATATTTAAATGACCTAGCATTCTAGTTTTATTAATAAGCATTTTAATTGGGGTTGTGACAATGTGCACTGTTTCAATTAATTCAAAAATAGAATAGTTGTTCTTAAGGCAAATTCATGAGCTTATGACATTTCTTCATATATTAAAGTTTGTTATATATAAATGCTAAAATCGAGGCCATTTTCATTTTGTTATATATTTAGACTTTTTATATATGTTCAAACATTTTTGGTTTTTGAATTTTTATTTTTATTATTAATTAGCGTTTTTTGTTAATTATTTTTTAGAGATGAAATCACTTTGAAACATAGAACGTTTATAAAAAGAGAGAACCAGAATCTCTTCAACATCTGATAATTTTTTTTTTCAAGGTCTTAGGAATAGCAACTACGAATCTTCTAAAATGGATTAATCCTCATCTTTGTGTAATATATAGATGTAGATTAATTTTCTTAATCCAATTTATCAACAAATGCTGTGAATCATATTTTCATCTCAAACATTCTTAGTATAAATACCTGAGATCAAGAACGAACATTTACTTTTATATACATTTGACATAATTTATTAATATGGTCATATATCAAATGTTTATCCTTAGCAACAATATTGCCTATCTTTGATACTTATTATAGCTAAAGACTTATAAAGTATAATTTTGAAAGACAAATTATTTAATATATTTCTGGATCATGTTTGATCCTAAAATCAAAACTACATGAGATCGGTATTAATCGTTTTCATGGAATAATACAATTTTAATTATTTAAAGATAATATTCTACTTTCAGATTCAATATGATCTTATATACTTTTTCAGACCATCTCAAAAAATCTCTGCCTGGGATTAACAAGGTAAGATCTATAGCATCACTAAGATAATTTTTGGTTACAACTTCTATTTAAATAATTAAAATAGTTGTGACAAAAATAAATTCGCCCATTTAAGCATCAACAGAATAAATTGCAGAAAATATTGTTTCAGGAGTTTAATTTAACAAATGTGTATGAAAAATGTTTTTAATGAAAGGTGATTGTTTCTTACTGATGAAATATCATCAAAAGTTATCTGAATTATTTTATAATCATATGTATAATCACTTAACATAGATCAATGTCTTTGTAGTTTGAAGCAATGAAATTACTGCTAAACATGGTTAATTAAACAAAGTTTAATGGCCCATGCCATTAGAAATTTCAGGACAGAACTTCAACTGCATGATATTTTTTTAATTATGCAAAAAATATTAATATTTTTTTTATTTATTTTGACTAGAAGAGAATTAATTTTAAATAAACATTATTATTTATTTTAGACAATGTTTCAATTTATCTTACATTACAACAGAATAACTGTTTAATTTTGCAGTGTTCATTTGTGGAACTATTTTACTGAGAATTTGTTTTTGAACAGACTGCCCACTGCAATTTTGAAAAAATAATATGATCTAATTATAATTAGCTAATAACGAATCTATAATTCTATAGTTTATATTATGACTATATTTTATGCATTAGAAAAATAATTAGGGATTAAGTAAAGAAACGAAAAAATGATTTTTAAAATGATTGAGTTGATTTAATATTTTACTATATAAATATGAAAGTTTGTTTGTGACTTTATAATTCAATAAATATTGCACCAATCTTGAAGAATCTTTCATGATTTTTTTCTTTTGTTTGTATAGAATTTTACTGGCATATAAATTTTTATTTTGTTTTAAAAAAATTTATAATTCGCAATATAAAAATGTATGAAAAATCTATATTGTAATTGTTTTTGAGTTAGGACAGCACTGATTAAAAGATTACAGAGTTGGAGAATTTTTTAAATGATAAGTATATTTTTGATAAGCAAGGGAAATATATTTTTAAGTAATTAAATTGGGTTTGTACCACACATTTAATTTCTCATTTGAATAATACCAATTTATATCAGTTATAATAATGAATTTGATAAACTTTTAGGATTTTAGTATTTTCCTGAAGGTTTGTGATGATGATATTTTAGTTATATTTATATATTGAACTATTAGAATTTTAGTTTAAATGTATACTTAACACATGTTATAGTAAAAATTTAAACTGGCACAGGTACAGCAAGAGAAGTACTACTAAATTTGATAAACTTTAACTATGAAATTGATAAATTTTTGTCATTTCCCTTTAAGTTAATTCTCGTGTGATAAAGTTTTAAATATATTTAATTAACCCGAGAAGGAAACTTTTAAAATAGCATGGGCATTTGCATAATTTTAAAGATATTAACTCACAGTTCAGTTAATCTGATTTTTTACATGTTTTTCAGTAATTTGTCATCTATTGAGAATTTTCATAAGCTTTATTTTTAAATACATGTATTTTATCATATATATTTCAATGTAAAATTTTATTTTGGAAAAAATTTCAGTATTATAAGATATCTTTAGTTCTATCTTGACAATTGTCACTTATATTTCTGACATCACAAATTTTTACAAATTTTTTTTAGAGAAAATAGTTCAAATAACCAAAAACATGTTTATTTGTGAAATTATTACAATTTAAAATTATCTTTGTATAATAATTGTACAATAGCTATTACAAATCAAGAATATAAATTAGAAATAATTTATTTTGAATGGAAATACTTTATTTTTAAAAATAGAAAGTTATATTTTTGGATAATGCAAATATATCTTAAAGCTGTCAGTCAAATTATACTAACAAGTGTGAAAATATTGTAATATTGCAATAAATATTACATTTTTAAAAAAACTTATATTCATTAAGATTTTTTCTTTTAAAAAAGATAAATAATGAGATTTCATTGATTTTGGAAAAAGAAAATAATCTTTCTAGAAATGATGATGTACAAAGCCTTTTATTTTCATTACAAATTCATTTTGTTAATATTTTCAGAAATAAAATGTGAATAATTTAAAATTTATTTCAGTAGTAAACAAAAATATTTATCAAATAAAGTCAAATTTATTATTTTCTGATAAGTACTAATGGTTTAATCTTAAACTTAATGTTGGATGTTTACAGCAACTGAGAAGAAAGGAAAGTGACAACTTGGGGGGAAAGTTAACTCCATTAATTAACTAAAATATAAATATGATAATAGAAAGATATACTAAATAAAAAATAATTGCAAATGGTAGACTATCATTATTTATCTTCTAAAAATGTCCACTTACAATGAATAAAAAAAATAACTTTTCTAACTATTGAAAAAGTATTATTTTTTCTCTTTTATCTATTATCTATTCATCCTTTATAAATATTTGAAATGAGTAATGTATTATTTCATTTCAATGACAGCCATGTGATTTCCCACATAGGTGAGATTTTAAAAAAATATTTAAAATTCTTTTGCCAAAAAATGTATTGCAAATAATGCAATTAGATAAGAGATTAAAAAAAATTCAAGCAATTAAAATGTTATGAAAATAAATCACTTTAAATTAAGAAAATGGAAAGAGGAAAAACATATAAAATCAAATGTTCTTATTGCATTCAGGCTGGATTCTCACTTTATTCAGACCATATTAAATCTCCATTATGTTTAGTGAATAAATGGAGGAAAAACCATCATCTGCTAATCTAACCTGGACATCTAAAAACTTGACATAGCAAATTTTCTTAACATGAAGAAACAATGCACATTTCAAATTGTAAAGCTGAGACTGTTAAAGTATATTATGGTCACACCCATTGGGAAGAAAACAAACTATGGTTACCTTGCTTTGTATGTTTTACATTTAAAAGGATTATTTAGACTTTTTCTTAACTAAGTTTATATCTAATATTAGTATATTATATTTTATCTTATGAGTGATTCAAAACAGGAAGCAAAAGTAAAAAAAAAAGTTAGTTGCATTTTAATGCAGCTGAAATAAAAAAAAAATTCACTCTGTATTATATATATATAATGTTAACATTTTGTAACTAACTTTTCTATTAATACATGTTACCAAATATTATTTTGTAGAAAAGTGTCAGTTTAAAAAAATAAATAAATAATGAAAATAATGAAAAAATGTGATATTCATTTTAAATGCAATATATCCATGCATAAATCATCCAAGTATTAAGTAATTAGTAGTTTTAAGTTAATGATTTAATTGTATCCATCAGGTTCAATTGTTGATATTTGGCCCTGCAATTGATTGCTGAAAAATTTTTTTGTGTTAGTGAGCTTATGGTATATACATGCAATTGTTTGCTCACTGTTGAATAGTTTAAATATATCTATCCATATGATAGGATTCATTTCTATTTGTTTTAATAAATTAAAGATCAGACTTAAAACCTATCCCTGTAGAAGTTATAGTTTTATTCAATCAGGATTCAGACCTAAAATGACATTCCTTACAGTTACTGTTGTAAAAAGGTCTTCATGACCTAACCAGGTATTGTGAATAGAAGCTATGTCTAGTGGTCATCATTACTCTATTAAATAAAATATTGTTAAAAACATATGCACCAGTCTGCTTCCTGATGTTTAAAGTCAGGTGACATCCATGTAAATTATATAAATTTAAAAAAATATAAATCACTGAAACATGCTAGTCTGACCACTATATAATAATATTCTATTTGTAAATTTTTGCTTGCCCACAATAAGGGTTTCATTTTGTTTCAGCTGTGATAAATTCTCATTTGCCTGAGTTAGATGATTAGCATGGTTGACCAGACAATATATTTTTGTATGTTTTTTTTTTGTATATTGTAATTATATTATAAAAACAATAAAATGTAAACAATACAAATTGTGCTAGAAAAATGGTGCTAAGTATGAGACAGTTCTGTGATGTCCCAAGAAATGATGTAGTGAATTGGTGGTGAACCTGGTTTATAAGTATATTGAAAATAATGAGTTTAAAGCATAAAAAAATTGAAGATTAGCAAAATGCCAGTAGTTTATTTTTTCAATCTTTTTTTTTAAAAGTATTTATAAAGATCTTATCATTTCATTCTTGAAATTGAATAAAAGGAACATCATAATTATTCTCAATAATTAAATTTTATTAGAGTAATATAGTTAAACATATTTACAACTTATGTTATTCTTGTATTACTTGTTATTTCTCATGCTGTTTCTTCATCAATTCCTGGGAACTGTGGATCTTTATCATCTACAGGTCTTCAGTTAGTTTGTCCTATTTTAGTTTGCTTGATTATATACATGGATTTTCTTCTATTCTTTAATTGTAAATAATTTCCATGTATCTATATATCTATTTTTGGGGTGAGTAGTTCATCTTCATGAGGTAATTTTCCTCATCGAATAAGGTGTTATTGAAGATTTTTTTGCATTGTGTAGTCCAAATTGTAAATATAAGATAGTTGATAGTCTTATTATGGAAAATGTTTTTCTTTTAATACTGTCTTAGATAGTAATCTATTTTGGAATTCTCAAGAATTAACCTTTTAGTTCTCCAAAGGCTGGAGCAAGTATGAATTAGGTGTTCAAAAGTTTTGTCTTCTCTTTGGCAGATGGAACAAATTGGATCAATCTTTGTGATGCCTCTTTTGTACACAAGTAACCAGTTGGTGCAACTGTTTGCATGTTTATTTTAATAATAAAATCTAAGTATTTTGGCTCCATGTTCCAATATCTGAATAATGATGTAATTTTTTTGATTTGTTAGACCTAATTTTCCTTGTATCAGAATGCTTTTGGGGTTTATTATTGAGTATGCCTCCCAGATTTTAATTTTTTGAATGTCTTTTCAGTAATTGTCATGTGTTTTTTAATTTGGTCTATTATTTTGTCTAAGAAGTTCTTTGGGTGAGGTGGTGATTGATCTGTAGGTGTAACTGGTTGTATAATTTGCTTATATTTAATTGTTTTAATTAATATGTCAATAAAGCTGAACAATTTTTGAAATAGAATTGCTTGGATCGAGTAGAAGGACATAGGCTGTCTCTAATATCAGTACACTTTACATCAACAGGTACCAAGCCAAAATGGCTTTTGAGTAAGTTTTGCTCTAGGCATCATCAACTAAATTTTATCTTCTACACAAGGTTGTAAAAAAAAGATTCTGTAATATATTATACAGTAATAAATCTTATTTCTCTAATGTAATTTTCATGACACCCCTTTCACGCAAAATAGGGACTAGTTTCTATTCACTTTTAACACCTTGTGGAGGGATGTAATCATAAACATATGAGCAAAGATGTGAAAAATGTATATGATACCCAAGATGCACATTTTGTGCTGAACCAGTATTCATCAGTATCAATTGGTCCAGACTGCCATCTCTTACACATATTTTCATTAATGTTCAATATATATAGCAAATTACTACAGATTAATTGTAATTATAAATTTATTTAAACGCATATTGTAAGTAATATTTACTAAGGCTGTAACCTCAAGAATATGCGTGTAAAAATGCGACCTGTAGAGGTCCCTAATATCGCATTTTTACATGCATATTCTTGATGTTACAGATTAATTGATAAGTGTCAAACATGCTGCCCTTGCAACTTTGAAACAAATCACTTAATGAAAGTATATTAATATTTTTTTATAGTTATTCATTAGACTAGAAATTATCCAGTAATTTTCTGTAATGTAATTTTCACTGCACTCCTCTTACAGTAGGGATTGGTTTCTATCCACTTTTAACACATTATGAAGGTATGTAATCATAAATATATGGCCAGAGACATGTGAAAAAGATCTATGATCTCCAAAATCATTTTTCACATGTCTTTGGTCATATGTTTATGATTACGTCCCACTATAAGATGTTAAAAGTGGATAGGACCTTACCTTGCATGAGAGTAATGTAGTGAAAATTACACTACAGAAATATTATTCATTACTAGATAATTTCTAATATAATAAATGACTAATAAAAATATTAATATTCTATTGTAAATATCTTGATTTTCTGAATATATTTTCAGGGCTTTGTACAAACCATTTGTAAATTTGTTAACAAATTATTTACTATTAAATCCATAATCAGTCTACTAGACATAAAACATTTTTCATTTACTTTGAAATCTAATTTATATATATTTCTATTAACAAGCTTTTTAACATGCAGAACTCTTAAAGTACTATCTCCAATATATTCAACTAGTATCTCCAATATAATTCTATGTTGATCTCAGTCAGGCCGGTGATTTCTAACAGAATTAACATGTTATACCATTGGTGATTTCTAACAGAATTAACATGTTAGACCATTAGAAATATTTTAGTAGAATAAAAGTTGAATCTCATTATTTTTATTGGTATTCTAAAGATAAGATTGCAAGAATAAAACCTAGATAAAAGAGGTTGTGCCAAAGTGGTTCCTATATTTTTCATTTTTACGTTGAAAATGTTAAATAATTAAATAACACCCAGTTTTTATTAGGTTTGATTTTAAATACAAAATAAAAATATAATGAATTTTAAAATATTTATGTACTAGATGCCTTTTTTAATGGTTCTGGTTTTGCTAATGTTAGAACCTAGCAGATTTATGTACATAAATATTTCATTTTGCATGTATAAATTTTGAAAAAAAAAAAGAGATCTATTTTACAATAAAAGAATTATAAATATTAATTCTTATTAAGTGCAATGTCAGCACGTAATACTTAAACGAGTGCTTAATTTATTACAAGAGAGACCTCTACAAATCTAAACACAAGATTCAACTTTATAAAAATAAGAGTGGCCACTCTTATCTTCAACCTATTTTTCTAAATATATAGACAAATCTAAAACATTTTGATTTGGGAGTGTGAAGCTAATAAATTCTTCACTGATTAAATCCACTATTTCTGTTAAACATTAACAATTGCAAAAATTAAACACTCAAGGTGCATGTACTAAGGTTATAGCCCTATTTAAGTATTACGTGCTGACATTGTGCTTAATAAGAATTAATATTTACAACTTTAAATTGATTCAAAATATTTCTAAATTTAAGATCTGACTATTAACTCGTAAATCGAAAGATTTTGCGATCATTAATGTTTAACAGAAATAGTGGACTTAATCAGTGAAGAATTTATTAGCTTCACACTCCCAAATCAAAATGCTTTATATTTAGAAAAATAGGTTGAAGATAAGAATGACCGCTCTTATCTTTATAAAGTCGAATCTTGCATTTAGATTTGTAGAGGTCTCTCTTGTAATAAATTAAGCACTCAAGATGCATGTACCAAGATTATTGCCTTATTTAAGTAATAAAAGAATTATAAGTTCTCTCTCTATAAATAAATAATTTCTTTCAGAGAATGTTAAAAAATAAACAATCATTTCTAAGATATTTATTAGAGAATATTCAAATTATTTAAAAAATTCAAATTATTTTTATAATATATTTTATAAAAACATTTTTGATATTAGAACTATCTTATCAAATAACATTTTTTATTAAAGCTCTAAATTGATTTTCTAAAGTAAAAAATATAAATCATGCATAATCATAAAAAACTTAAATGATTTTATAAGATTTCATATATTTTCTTACAAATTCATTTGCTTTCCTATGGTTACATGATAATTACATTAGATGATGATATGAGTTCTTTATGTGCTTCAACATATTGATAGAGTATGGATTTGAACTCAATCTATTACTTCTAATGCTCAAATATTACTTGACTTCTTGAGCAATTAACTCTTTGAATTTTCACCAATAATAGTATGTTTTATATGCCTTAGAATAATATAAATAATTGATTACATCAGTGGTGATATCTTTGAATCCAATGTTCATTACTTGTCACCTTCTTATTTACTCTATAAAATAATAAAATATTATGAAGAAGAAACATAAAAAAATAATAATAATTTTTGGTTATGGTATATACAGGAACAATATTGACATTTACCACATATATAGCTATCTAAAATGTTATCTGAAATAAACACATAACAGTAAAAGAAAACTTAACAACAAGAGTTTATTAATTGCTATATAAGTGTAACAAAAATATATATCTACAGTGTAATAACTAGCTTAAATTCTGGTTTGTCAAAGTTCAAACTCAAAAATTATAATTAGAAAATCTTATATTTTTTGATCTATCATAGCTTTCTGTATGACTTCTCCTCAGTCTGCATTAAAACAGTTCCACTACTACTGCACTCAGACATGGCTAATTCTGCAGTTTTATTGCTCTGCATAATTATTTTTAATTTGCATTATTTGCCTAATCTGCTTAATTAATCCTAATATGCATAATTTACTTATTTGCATACTTTTGTATAATCAGCATATGCACATTAATAATTTTCTAGAATGTAACTTTATTTAGGATTTTACACACACACACACACACACACATATATATAGTCAGACATTGCAAGTTATAAATTAATCTACTTTATTAGCTTTTAAAAATACAAAACACTTACAAAATTTTTTTAGCCTCCGGGTCTCTGAAAGACATGATATCTGATTCTGATAGATGTAATAAAAGATCCATATGAACTAACAAGTCCATTTGTTGAGCATTCCAGCTATCATATGCTCCCCAATTCCGTCTTATTGCTTCTAATAGGGCCATTTTCATCATTAAGGAGTCAGGCTATAAAATACATGAATACATTTCTTGAATCTAATACACACATGCAAAGGCACCCACATAATTAATTGCTACTGCACTTGAAAAATATTTGTAAGCAATCAAATCTTCAAGATTTGCCTTAAATTTCTGTAAAACTTATTATAAAACCAAGCTCAATATATTTCACTATAAAAATATTTTACACAATAAAACCTATTATGGAATATGAATACTGCTAAAAAAATAGATGAGTGGTATACTCTTATATATGTACAACCAATGTTAAAAAATAATTAAGACATATAAATTTCCAGTGTTGTTTTTGTGGGAATGTTCAGGTCTTATAAATCTCCAACTCATCTGATGAGCACAGGTTTGCTATGTAAAATTCAACTGTAATGAGAAAGTTTGGGATGTAATATTTTTCATTTACAACAGCTTAGTATTTATAATAAATTTTAGGCAGTGTGTAATAAATTGGAAAGATCTGTCCCGGAACTTGATATCTTGGAGATGCTTGATATGTAGAGAATAAAGTTACTTTTCTAAATTTTTACTATATAAAGCTTAAATCTAAATTTGTTTCAATTTTAAAGTTTTGCTTAATTAATAATTCTGATACTAAAGCATTGGTGGCCGAGTGGTCAGCACAGCTGCCTTACAAGCAGTTGTCCCGGATTCGCTTCCCGACTGATGCTTTGACAATGAAAAAAAAAGATGTATAATATATATTATTTATTAATTAATATTTATAATTGAGTTTAGAACTCTTATCAATAACTAATAAATTTGCTTTAAATAATTATGTTTTCCATAGTTGTTTTTCCAATAGTCTATATTCAAAAATTAGTGTTCTACAATTTTCTACTATTTCAAATAAATTATACCTAAAGCATTTTAAAGTCATATTTTACCCTCCCTTCCCAGTATATTTCTTCATATATATATATATATATTGTTACCTTCTGAATGGGAACAAGTAATTAAACTACATTGTATCAGTAGTGAATAACCGCAAATAGCCTTAAAATTTTTCTATTAATGTTCCAAAAAACTTATATGTGAGCTACCTGTGCATTTTGGTTAGCAATTTTTTAAGCATTTATTGTTATTATTATACTTGATAAAGTGTTTAATGCAAAAAAGAGGGGGGGGTATTATTACAGAAAGTGTTGTTATAATAGTTAAACTGATGCAAAGTTGTTTTATTTATTTATAAGATAGTGTTGGTGTTTGTTTGACTGGTTTTCTGATTTATTATTCATTGACACCCATCCATTTATCAATATTATAGTCAGTGAAATATGTTTAACCCATATCCATATCAATTATATTTAGTCAGGATAATTTAATATTTATGTGGCAGTACATGTGCATGCAGGTATGTCTGTATCAGTTTCCATTTCATTTTCATATTTTAATTACCATAAACAATATTACATTTACAATAAAACATTTAAATTACAGTAATTATTTTTAATAGTTTTGCAAACATATATTTTTTAAGTGATTAATGGATATTTGAATTAGTAAATTATTTGACCAATTTAAGTAATATTATCAACTATTTTATTTAATAGTTAATTAATATTCATTTGTTTCAAGTTTATAAAAAGTTATTTTTTGGTTTGTTTTATTTGACTTGATTTAATTATGAAGGTCAAAATGATTTTTTTAAAGAGATTTCTTGCATATTCAATTAACTCCTAGGTGCAAAGGGTGGAGTTGACTTTTGGAGAAAAAAAGACCTTTTGATGGAAAGAAGGGATATCTATTTAACTGATAGTCATTAGTAAAAATTGTTCATTATTATTAGTGTAACCATTGCCTTAGTTCATTCTGCCTGTGACAAGTGTATATCTCTTCCAGAAGTCAAGTCAATTTTAAAGCTCCAAAGTAAATTTGAAAAAGTCATAGGAAAACTCTAGTTATCAGAAAATCTCCAACCAGAATGTCTGGCTAAAATATAAAAAGAAGGTATATCATTGTCGTTCTTTTGCTCAGTTAAAACATTTAAATTAATGCTCTCATATTTATTTTCATTCTAAAATATCTATCTACATTATTAAATTTATGCTACTTTATTTATTTGCATTTATTATTATTAAGAAGAAAGTTAAAGTGCATGAACTCTCTAATCTGCTAACTAAATTGTGTGAATTCTATAATACTTTATGGAAACATAGGCAGAACAATTTAACAGGATTTATCTTCAGCTCTCAGCTAAACTTATATTTACTTCTATAAAAGTTAAGTTAAAATTAACAGGATGCGTGTACTTTATTATGCTATATGTTAAATTATTATGGAAATGACAACTTTGTCTTTTATCTATGCTTATAAAAATAAAATATGTTTTATTTAAGAATAAATATGTGACTGATAAAGGATTAATTAATTACTACTATTTATAGAATGTGCGTATGCTTAAGTTGGATTGAAGGACGTTAATATAATATTGCTTAAGAGTTCACAAATTTTATATGAACAATTAATTTGCAATGACTAAAATCAATTACGTATATGCTAGCTTACAAATTATAGGGAAAACAAATGTTCTCCAGGAAATCTGTCAAAAGCTATTGCCAAGCTAAAAATTACTACGGAAAGAATTAAATAATTATTATAGTATAAATATAGCTGAAACTATCTTTTTATATTATTGTCATTATAAAAATTTATTACTTACATGCTATATATATAAGTAAATTCTATAAGCTTTTGCTAAGAACATTGGAGATTACTAAATTAAGTTTGAATTATAACTGTTTTTGTTCTACAAGAATTTATTTTTATGTTTCATATTCTTATTAAACATGCACTCATTTTGGAATTTGTCTCCGTATCGTTCAGTAACTTGGAAAAGGAAGTTTGCAAGTGAACTTTTTTTTTTTTAAGTTTAAAAGAAGAGTGACTTTTATTTTTTTTATATATTGTTAATGGTATATATCATAATAGTTAGACAGATTCATTGTTATATTTTGCTTATATGGTTATGCTATTTTTTGAATTTCTAGAACATCACGGAGGAGCGTATTCGCAAGTTGTGAATATGCTGGTAAAATATTATTACTTAAATATGA
The DNA here is from genome assembly GCA_028023455.1 of Epiperipatus broadwayi. Classification (NCBI taxonomy): domain Eukaryota; kingdom Metazoa; phylum Onychophora; class Udeonychophora; order Euonychophora; family Peripatidae; genus Epiperipatus; species Epiperipatus broadwayi. The sequence goes on along the minus strand of JAQFVV010012460.1, from coordinate 5,106,199 downwards.
TTTGTTTTCTTTTACGAAGATGAAATATATATATTTTTGGGTATATTGTTAAAGAGAGGTGTTTAGTTTATTATATATATTTTTCTTTATCTCAAAGTGAGAATTTTGGCTTTCAAAGTAGTAAGTATATGAAAGAAATATCGTATTAGAGATAGCAAAGAAACCTAGTTCATAGTAATTATTACTATTTAAATTTGAAACAATTGAAAGTCTAATTTAAGCTAAAAGTTTATATTTTAATATATCATTTATTTATCGTAACCTTTGCATATTATATAACTTAGAATTGTTTTTCATACTCCTATTTATGCATATGTGTGTCTATTTTGTGCAATCATTTTATTTACTGAGTAAACATTCAGTTTTATAACTATTTCCCAATATAAATTTCAGATATTGTCGTATTCTAAAAGAATTGAAGGGATGAGTGATTTATCTGTATGTATTTATCTACCAGCATATAGTGTTAGATATGTAGAGGAGCTGTTGGAAAGGAAATTATTCTTGATACGTTCTATGTTTGTAGGGATGAGAGATTTCCCCACTTTCGTATATTTTAATTATTTTGCCATGAGTAGAGTCTATTCTAGATTGTATACATACGTATTATGAAGTGATATTTATGAAGTTAAGTGATGTTTCCTTATTGTCCCTGTGTTGAGAGAAGTTCCACACCAATAGTGTATTTCAGATTTAAATAAGTTGTGGTTTATGTATTAGTTAAATAGTTTATTTGCTCCTCATGTGCTTGAATTCCTCTTGAACGTTTAGTTAGTATTATCATAAAAATATAGCTCTGTGTAATTCAGTCAGTGGTTGGATAAATAGTTAAATTAAATTCTTTAATGAATATTAGAGTAGATGTAGTGTCCTATTTTGTTGGCTGGTCTATGACATTGTCCGAAATAAAACACTTGTCTAATAATTCCTAAATAAATTGATAATGTGTAAAAATAAAAGATTTTCTTTTATTATTGCATAAGGTGTGACACACACGCGTAATGGAAATAATATCGCGTATATAAAGGTATAATATTGTTAAACTTAAAACAGGAAATAAATGTTTTAAAACATATCATATTAATTTGCCACGTGTTAGAAATCATCAAATCATCGGGATAAGTATGATTTTATTGCTATGCGTGAAAAGTGTAGTTATTTAAAGTGATTATTAAATTAAATTATTTAAAGCTGCTCTCTTGATAGCAAATGTATTAATTTGTTTTATTCCAACAATTGATAATATATTCTCTCAAAAGCGCGTATTGTGCCCATAGTATATATACTATTTATTCAGTGTTGCATATGAATATGTTTAGATAGCCCAGATATTCAAAGTCAGAATATTTAGGTCTTATTTGTTTGTTAATTTGCATTCATAAGTGTATACATAATAAATGATGTAACATGTAATAGGGATAATCCCAAACTTATGTTCATAGATTTATTTGTAGATCCAAAGATTAGGATAAATAATCTTATTGTGAACCGATTACAGTTAATTAAATCTGAAGTGTAAATAAATGCTTTGTTTATTTATTAAAAAACTGTGTTTTGAGTTATTCTTATGTGCATTCATATTCTAGTTTCCACATCTCATACATCTATTACAAAATAAGTACATTGTTTTAGAGCTCTGGTAATAAATATGCTGAAATCGGATAATATTGTTTTCTTGATCCAGAAATTACAAGAAATATTTTACCACTTAATAAACTTATAAAAAGGTTATCTAGTTAGTGTATTATTTAGATGATGATGTGAGATTAAAAGATACCCTATTTCCTTCATTATCTAATTGCTAGCCCAGTAAAACATTATTCAATTTATTTCATTATATTTTATTATAATTTAGAGTTATAAATTACTGGCTAATATAGTTTCTTTAGTCTAACTGTGTTATAGATTCCCTGAGATCTGATTTTATATTCAAAATTAACATTAATTTAGCTATTTAGATTAGGATGTGCTGAATAATAGAGTTATTTAGTGTTATGCTTTTCTATTCTGTCAAAGTTGTATTGAGCTAATATAGAGTGTAAATGGATGGTGGAAGAGATCAAATTGAAATTATATTTTATTTGGAATAAATAAAACTCTGCTAGCTTTTATCATTTGGTTAATTAGTAAATAAAGTTTATATTTTATTTAATAGTTTATAGTATTTCTTCCTTCATTTATTTATATTCTATTTGTTATGAACTTCCTGTAACCTTCCACTGAGCGAAGCTGTAAGATAAACATAAGTAAAGGAGTCTCAGTATCAATTGTAAATCAAATAAAGTGTTAAATTATTCTATTCATTTATAGAATTGGCACCCTGGGCATTTGCTTGTATAATGTATATGAGCGGTGTTGTGTGTGTGGGTTACAATATATTTATATAACTTCAAACTAATTTTCATATGCCCATTCATTGTTCATAAGTCTATTTTTGTACTTCTGACTAACTTATCAATATCGTTTATCAATTTCTCACAATTTTTTTTAACCTAGAATATATTTTCTATTTAACTATTCATTTACTTATATAAATATATTCTCTATCAATATTCTTTTTATATTATTTGTGGTCGTACTGTCCATACAATCAATTAAATGCAGTTTTTATTAATATATTTTCATTCATATACTACAATTACCTAAACATTTATAATTTGCTTTTTATATTCTTTATTAAGAAAGATATCCATTCAATGGATAATATTTTTGTAATTTAATTTTCACAACATCATTCTCATGCAAAGTAGGGAACTGGTTTCTACCTATTTTAACACCTCTTGGAGGGGTATAATCATATACATATGATGAAAGATGCGAAAAAGTTGTATGGTCCCCAAGATATGCATTTCATGCTGAACTCGCATTTCTCAGTTGGCCCAGATTAGTTCTCTTACACATATCTTTATCATTTTCAGTATAAATAGATAGAGAATTGCTACAGTTTAATTGAGAAGTATCAAACTTATTGCCCTCACAACTCTGGCACAAACCACTTGATGGAATTATGAATGACTAATAAAAATTATTAATATAAGTTCATCAAGTGGTTTGTGACAAAGTTATGAGAGTAGTAAGTTTGACACTTATCAATTAAACTTTAGTAATTACTGAACAATGATAGATATATATGGGATTGTTATCTGGGCCAACCGATAAGTGATGGTTTAGCACAAATGTGCATCTAGGGGATTATACACCCTTTTCAAATGTCTTTGGTCATGTGTTTATGATTACCCCCCTTCCACAAGCTGTTAAAAGCTGATAGAAACCAGTCCCTACCTTGCATGAGAATGATATATTGAAAATTATACTACACGAAATGTTATTCATTAAGTGGATAACTTCTAATCTAATGAACGTTCATTCATTTGTCTCAGAATAGTTTCTTTCCATTCCACAATTTACCACACAATGCATATGTATCTGCCGACTTTTGAAAGTACAATATTTCATTTTCCAACGGTTTATATCTGTTATATGAGAAATATGTCCGATTTTAAATCATTATAGCAAAGAAAATCTACATTTGTTAATTTTTTGTCTAATGCTTCAAATTTAAAGAGAAGTTTTATATATTTTTTCATCATATTACTGTTTTTGCTTTGTTTTTAAATCTAATAGATTGTTATTAACATAATTTCTCATATTCAACTAAATACTTAAATATTTAAATTCTTTTACTTTTGCAAGACATATACTCCTCATTTCTAAGCTTTAAGCAAATCTTTCTATTAATTATTAATATCAGAAGTTTCTATTTACTAAATTTAATTTTTAAGCCCCCCCCCCCTATCGTTGCATACTTCTTTGGTATCATTTCATATCCTTTACATTATTTGGAAAAAGTATATTATATGCAAAAATAGAATTATCATATATATTCTCCTATGCTAATCTTTTTATTTCAAATATTAATTATTTAAAAATAAAATGAGTGGTGGGGAAGGGCAGTTTTACATTTAACACCCACTAATTCTACATCAGCCAATTGACAATTATACAATTTGCATGCTTGATTGCACCAATTTATTTTCATTTTTTAAAATGTCCATCCATCACTCCAAAACAATTTCTGAATCTAAAAATTCCACGAGTTCTCATGGCTTATTTCAATCAGTCACAAATTAATGAGTAACATTATATATTCGTCTTCATGAAAAACATCCATTCTAAAGTTCTACCAATGGTTATAATTTTCCACTCAATATATTAATCCTAGAAGCTTATTGCTATACAATAACCTAAAATATTTTTTCTTTCCATTAGAAAATGATACAGTTTACATTTATTTCTTTGGAATATTATTCTTATTTATAAATACATTAACATTTTTTATCAATCTTAGCTTTGTCTATATGCCCATAATTACTAAGATTTTAGTTGTTAATATACCTTCTGTTTATCTGAAAGTTTGGAATTATGATATTTTAGTAATTGTATGTAAGATTATTTTCATCATCTAATATTAATTGTTAAATATTTTTAGAAAAATTCAAACTTTATTGAAACTTTTCAAATACATTCAAATGCTAGTAATATAACACATTATTATATAACACAATGTTTATAATGGTATTATCATTCTCTCTTCTTCAGGTATTGTTTAGCCTGATCAGTGGCTGTGTCTGCATGGAATTACATCCTGGATCTTTAGATTTGTGAATAAAGCTTAGCTGGTTAGGGTATCATCTTAAATTCAATATTCAGAATCTAAAGGTCCAGATCTGATTCCCATGTTAGTACTATCATGAGTCAAGTCAGCAACATATGAAGAAGAGAATAATACCTCTTGAAACAATGTGTTGTACACTAATCTGCTTGCTATTGTTAACAATATTTGAAAAATTTAAATTTTTAAAAATGTTAACAATTAATATTAAATAATGGAAATACCAATATATAATTACTATGTATTTTTTTTGTTTGTCTTTCTAAATTTACTCATTGATATACTCAGTTCATGTCCATTATCTTACTAGTAATCTTCTAAATTAACCATCTTAATAATAAGATTTCACATTCCAGTTTTCTGTTAATGAAGTTTTTAACTATAAATATACTGAATATTTTGTTAAAGTTATTCCCTAGTGTTTTATTTTATTCTTTTAAATTCAACAATATAAGTCTTTTCTTAATGAAAAATATTTCTGTAGTGAAATTTTCACAACACCAATCGCACACAAGATAGTGTCTGGTTTCTATCCACTTTTAACATATTGCGGAGAGATGTAATCATAAACATATGACCAAAGACATATAAAAATAAATGTATGATCCCCAAGATATACATTTCACACTGAACCAGAACTCATCAGTTGGCCCAGATTATAATATCTTACACATATCTTCATCATTGATCAGTATATATAGATAGCTAATTACTACAGTTTAATTAATAAGTATCTTAATACCCTCACAACTTTGACACAAACTACTTAATGAAAGTAGTGGTATTGTAAAAACCACCCTACAGAAATATTATTCATTAAGTGGATAATCTCTAGTCTAATAAATGAATAATAAACATCATTAATAGTCTTTCTTTTTTATCTTCTGATGACTTTTTTTTTGTGTGCATTGTTAATTTTACCAATTTTTTTAAGATTTTTTATTACATCACATTTTTATCCATTGGATCATAAGCATTTTTTACAATCCCGAAATAACTGACTAATTTGGCTACGACTTATTTCACTTAATTGTGAAATAATAAATGCATTATTTTCTGTTCGCCTTCTTGAAGGAAATCAATTCAGAATCTCTTCTAAGAATTAATGTTTTTCCTTTCAATCTCTAATTTTATTCAAAATTATACATATAAATAATAAGTACTTTACAGATAATAACAGTTTATTGTTATATTTAGATAAATTCATAGTTTAATGTAAAATAAATTTATTATACGATTCAAGGTTAAGGCGACATCTAGAAAGCTTAAATAAATAATAAATTAGTTCTTATCTAATGGGTAATTTATGAATAGTAAACTATAAAACTACACATAGTATAAATCTCAACTCTTTTTTAAATTAAGCTTTTCTTAAAATTTTCCATTTGTGTTTTAACTCAATTTATTTTGTTCTTACCTAAATAATTATTCCATGTAACCCTTACCATTTCATTATTTTTTTTGTAAGATTTGATCTTTTGTCTTATTTTTTTTAAGGATAACTATACCATATTTTTAAAACAAACATTGACTTACAACTTTCTTTACTATACTATTCAACTATTCATATGTTCTAAATTTGCCACCTCTTCTAATTCGTTCCAAAATATTAAATCTGCTCAATTTATTTTCAATCTATTTGTATAAACCCTTCTATAAAATTTGATACTTTACAGACTTTATAACTTTATTAACATCTACTACAACTACTTTCTTTTTTATCAAAAATCTTTAATAATTTTTATATTTTTAATTCATATTTATTTATCAATATATTATCAAATTCAAACTGATCCTCGGCTATGTGAACTTGCCCCTCATATATTCTACTTAGATCCCCCCCTCCCCCAATATCTTTTTTTTTTTAAAAAATAAGGCCGTCCATTTTCTCCATTCCATTAATTTTATTAAAATATTTATTTTAGTCACCTACAATTTAATATTTTACAAGTATTCTTTTAAAACTCATCCATATTTCGATGCAAACATTTCTACATACTTTCATTTCACTTTTTCATGTTCTTTATATTTCCAGGTAGAATTCTATTCTACCCATCAAGTTTGAATTTCATTCGCATATATTTTTACAATTTCTAAAATATCTTTCTTAATAGTAATTTAAATATTTGAAAACCAGGCACTCTTCACAAACCTGGGAGCTTAATTGTAAGTATAGGGGATTTGAATTCAGATTTTCCAAGCACCCTTCAATTATCCACACTATCTCATACAACTGATACACATGCAGAAAAGATAATAATCACCAATATATGTATTTCATGCTAAACCAGCACTCATCAGCTGGTCCAGATTATCATCTCCCACACACACATATATAATCAGTGACCAGTTTATATTAATATAGCAAATCTTCATACTTTAATGGACAGGCTTCAATCCACTTCAACCTCCAACTTTTCAGCCATCCATATAATTGAAAATCTGATGAAAACTAAAACCCCATGCTGATGCTCATATTATTGAGTACTGATTATATATGTGTGTGTGTGAGATGACAATCTGGGCCAACTGATGAGTGCTGGTTTAGCATGAAATACATATATTGGTGATTATTTATCTTTTCTACATGTGTGTGGTCATGTGTATCAGTTGTATGAGATAGTGTGGATAGTTGAAGGGTGCTTGAAAATCTGAGTTCAAATCCCCTATACTTACAATTAAGCTCCCAGGTTTGTGAAGAGTGCCTGGTTTTCAAATATTTACACATCAAGCTTGTATCCTGCCCATCCCTCTTATATGTATTTAAATGAATAAGGTCCTATACATGAGGGATCAGAGTGACTTCAGGTCAACATGGGCATGGCAATAATATTAGCATCAGCATGGGATTTGAGTTTTCATCATCAGATTTTTAATGATATGGATGGCTGAAAAGTTGGAGATTGGAGTGGATTGAAGCCTGTCCATTAAAGTGTGAAGATTTTCTATCTTAATATAAACTGAGCACTGATTATATATGTGTGTGGGAGATGATAATCTGGACCAACTGGTGAGTGCTGGTTTAGCACGAAATACATATATTAGTGATTATTTATCTTTTCTACATGTGTGTGGTCATGTGTATCAGTTGTATGAGATAGTGAGAATAGTTGAAGGGTGCTTGAAAATCTGAGTTCAAATCCCCTATACTTAATAGTAATTTCTACACTCCTTCCTTTTTTAATGGACATCACATCCACTCTCATTCTTTTTAACCACATTTATAAATATAATAATATTTCTTTATCTCAAAAATGTGTTCATACTTCTTCTAACTTTCTCCCCTTATTTACTTACAGCCATACTTTCTTAGTTATTTATAAAATTAATAAAGCCAAAATTTTTGCTTTATCTAGTAAACAAAAAAATTCCTAAATTACCGATAATTATTTTTTGTTTAGTATTAATATTCCATAATTCTAATTATATGTCTATTAATTACATGTGACTAAATCATAATCATCCAAGACATCCCAAATCAATATCAATCTGAATTAAATTATAGTACAACAAAGAAAATAATCAAACCTCAAACCAAGAAATCCATTTAGAAACCAAACTCACTAAGATTAAAATTATTAAATTCTTTTAAATTATTTAATAGTACTTTTACAGCTTGTAATATAACAAAGAAAAAATATACCAATCAATCGAGTTTGATTCAACCAATCATTATTAAGTTCATCTTTATTAAAGTTGTGTTTTTGCTTTATATATTAATGCAAGTTCAAAATCATCAATACTAACTTTTCAAATAATTATTACCAATAGATAGTATCACAATTTGATTACGAAACAGGAATTAAAGCTATTATCAATTGATTACACAATGATAAATAATCAAATTATATTCAATTATCTCACTGCAACCTGATGTTGCTGATATAATTAAATTATGTCTAATCTGCTCCATAATAAACAAATGAATGCTGTCATTATTGAGTAAAATACGATAGTCTAACACCAGCAAAACTTATTTTTTACACAGACGATTGTGATAAAATAACTCAATTCTATTTTACTGTTTATTTTTGTTTTCTATTCAACATTTGCTATCATGAACTATTACTTAGACATTTGATTGTTAAAATTGATTATTTTTATCTTTTAGCAACAGCTATTAGTATGAAGCTTATAACAACTTTATGACTGACATTTCATCTATGGAAGCAGATTTCAAGCCGATGTTAAACAAAAACAGCACTAAGAACTATGAAGTTTAAAATTAAAGAAGAAGTTGATCAAACTAATGAAACAAGTCAAATCGACGAATAAGAATTTTCATTTTCAATTATTCATTACATATGATCAACCAATTTCATTATTAAATGGTTCCATTTATAGGAAAAAATAGATTGTCACTGAAAAAAATTAAACAATATTAAATAATGCCTTTAATTTTGCCTCATATTTTACAAATTCATTTTCTGATTTTAATTTACTAAAGGATTGTATAAAATTTTTGTTTGTAAAAGCAACATACATATGCATTAGGAAATTCTGTTAATTTTACCTGTTAATTACCATTAATATATTTTTTGCAGTAGAATATATATCAGCAAACGATTATTTGATAATAAAAAAAGGTATAAAACTTGAATATTGTCAAATTTTATTATGACACTTAATTAAAACTAATTACCTGATTATTAAAAAAAAAAAAATTTCTTTTATATTTTGCGCCCTCTGTCGGGCATTTTTGGTCGCATTTTCTGTATTATATGTTCATTTTATAGTAAAATTTTAGCTTAATCTATATTTAAAATTTTAATTCCAAAAAAAAAAATCCACATTTTGCAGTGTTTTTGTAAAGAAATCAAATTTTTCTTGCCATATATAGTCATACAAAAAACTGATTGTTCTTCCTCTTTTACCTTGTATGGTGCTTCAAAGCATTAAAATGTCAATTTTGGCTATAGTTGACCAGGAATTTCTAACTGTCAAAGTCAGAAATCACATGCAAAATATTTTATGCTTTCAAAATTGCTTTTGAACATGAATATTTTCCATAATTTTTTACAATACTGTACCTAAATATAAACTTTGATTCAAAAATTTTTAAATTTTAGAAGAAAAATAATCAAGACAAATAAATAATGCTCAACCACTATTTGAATATTAATGACATTCGGTGACAACTAACAAAACACAAACATTTTTCATAAATATTTACATATTTATGATTATTTTTCATACTATATTGACTAATAATATGGCTGGATTTAGATTTTTATTTAGAATATTTAATTTTAGATGAAGAAAAGACAAGAGAAATGAAGAACCATCATTCATAACTTCTAAGAAATGAGACATTGATGGCAATGGCATGTTATAATTGGTGAATATAATTCTTTTGTTTTACTCCTGGCTATTTTTCTTATGTTTTTCTTTTTTTTTCTTTCAGTTATTAATTTTATTTTAAATTTTTCATTACATTTAAAACAATTTGAATATAAAATTCATCAGTTAAAAGGTTTATCAATATTTTTCTTCCTTTGACAACCTTACAAAGTATTAGAATTAAATTATTTTATGTTCAAATGTAAAAAAAAATTCTCAAAAATCAATTGCTTTGCCTTTCATGTTAAATTAGATCAATGTAAAGCCAATAGTTATATACCTGCTATGTCTGGGAGAGATCCCTAATTTACCAAGCAGACATAGGCTTATATAAATTTCACCTGGTAATATTAAGATACTTTGGTATTATTCCTGCTATGATGTATTACTCTGGTGATGTATTGTTTTAAGCTTGCAATATGTTTAAAGTAATGCCTCCAAAGGATGTGAAGACAAACTTAATAAAATTTGTCCACAGATCCCACAGAGGCATTGTTTTAAAGATATCACAAACTTAGAATAATATATAACTGTTGTAATTTGTCATACCATGTGTAATACCAAACTTCAAATCTAAAAAAAAATTATGGAGAGATATATTTGGTATGAAAAAAGGAAAAAAAAACACATTATGTACTAAATAAAAACCGGTGTCTGTGACTTTTTAATATTGCACTTTTGGTAAATTTTTATTACGATACTTTTTGCCAACAAAGCCATCCTTCCCCTTCTTGGAATAGTATGACTCTTTATGCCACATACCGAACTTCAAATCTAAAAAAACACATCTTATTTTCAATGATGGAGAGATATATTTATTATGGAAAGAGGGAAAATATGAAAAAGAATTGTGAAATGTTTTTTTTTAAATGGCAAACTGTAAGTTTAACATTATATTTAATTTTTTTTAAAAAAAAAAAAAACAACAACAAAGTTTTAGCAATAAAAAACACAATACATATAAAGTTTTAGTTGTAATTGTATTTTTAAATATAAAACTATTACTTACAAATGATGCAAGAGAAATATTAAATTGTGTGTGTGGGTGGGATCATTGTGATGGACTGAAATATTTAATATCTTCTAAAATTAAACCCAGGATTCTTGGTTGCCATGACATTCTAAACAGAAACTTTGAATAAATATTACCAGATGTAAACATCACTGGAGTAATACAATAATACAACCATTATTGGAATATTCATTACATATATATTTAACTATTTATATATAGCATAAATACAATATTTACATATCCAAAGGCGATCTCAAATCATAATAAAGGTCATTGTGACCTGTTTAGTTTTTAGACTTGATTTGACATGTTTGGAAGCAAGTCTCTGTAATATTAGGTATCATGGACAACACATGATAACGTCCAGCATCGTTGTTGTTGCAAGTACATCTGCATTCTTATAGCTTTCATGAACAAGCATATCTTGGTTCTTGCCTAGAAAAATTCCTGTTCTAATTGGGTGATCTACTTAGTTACTGCTGACATTATCTAATTATTTATTATTTCTAAATGTATCTGCATAAGTAAAATCTCCTTTTCAATTGTTATTTATTAATTAGTTTTTGGTGGAATTCCATTCTTATATCTTTTTAAAAAATTACAATTCTTTTATCTACTGATTCGATAAGTTTTAATTTTACTATCTATTAAAATTTATTATACTTATTTTTAAACTTTAAATGTGTATTATTTCGACATACACACACATACATATTACAATTGTTTATACTGTTTTTCAAGCTTTATATGTGTATATATTTCAACACACACATATAAACATAGCAACAGTTTTTATGTACATTGAATTTAAAAGGTATGAAATATGGTTGTTGTTATTATAAATCATCCATGTAGCTAATAGTTTTCCAATGGACAAATACTCAATATATATATATAGATGGTATGCTGGAATAAATCATATTATGTTCCGCAAAACATTCCTGGTTTAACGTAGCTGTAAAAGAAAAAAAAATGTCAGAAAGTCAAATCACAAGCACTACTTCAAAAAAAAAAAAAAAAAGCAGCAGCTCAAGTTGACATATTTATTGATGCAAACTTAGGGAGAAAATAAACATTGAAAATATAACATTTCTTTTATTTCACTACATTTATTACAGAGATGAATTTCTGGACTGAAGTTCTCAAATTTAGAAATCTCTTTGAAAATTTTTTTTTTCAAAACTTTACTATAAAGTTATAAAACCAATTTTTATATTCATATTTTGACTTTTTTTTTTTAATATTTATTTCTTATAACTATTGATTTTTAATATATTTCTCTTTACTATTGTATTATTTTATTTATCATTTATATCATCTTATATTTAATATCTTCATTTATATCCTCTTATATTTAATGACCTTTTCTAAGGATTGCCATGTTTTTCCTACCAACTTCTATGCACAATATTCCATCTTCATTCTTACCAGTACAAAGCTCTATTTTCTTTAGTTTATTGAATAATGAAATTTATTATAAATTAAATCACATATATTTTACCATTTTTTCCTAATAAATGTATCCCTGTAGCATATATAGTAGCTGTTTTACATTTATTTTTCCTTTCAGTTTCTGTTTTTAACCATTGCATGGAGCACTGAAGCCTTATCGTGATAACTAGAAGAAGTAAAATTAGAAGTGATAGACATGAAGTGTTAACAGATCAAGAAATTAACAAATAAAAATGATAAGGAAGAAGAAGATATGGAAGTCCAGAAGGTGGAAAAGAATGTTACGAATTAAGTAGGGAAAGTAAATTATGAGATAGTCTTGATAGGGGACTTGCTAATTAGAGGATGTGGAGATGTAATTGCACGGGAAAATAGAAATAGGTATGTAATAGTTTGTTTGCCTGGAGCAAGAATTAGGGGTGTTACAGATAAGCTAAAGATTCAAAGATCAGCCTATCAAGCTAATTGTGCATGCGTCTTCTGCAAGTGTTAAATAATAAATGAATACTTCACTCCACAATACAAGATATAGTATTTATGCAGGAATAAAAGGAATCCTCTTACTCCTACAACTCAAATTCTTTTATATGAGCAAATCTGAAGTACTGTTTAGTAAAGCGTGAGAGTAGAATTCTCACTTTAAATTACTATCTATGCTGTTGTAATGAATGATGTCCGTGAAATTGTCTAGAATTTACTAGACATCACTCTAAGTGAAACTTAATTATAAGTAAATAAGCATTTATTTTTATATGACGCTATGCAACACTCGCAGAAGACGCATGCACAATTAGCTTGAAAGGCTGATCTTTGAATGTATACAATTGTATGCATAGCGTCATATAAAAATAAATGCTTATTTACTTATAATTAAGTTTCACTTAGAGTGATGTCTAGTAAATTCTAGACAATTTCACAGACGTCGTTCATTACAACAGTGTAGATAGTAATTTAAAGTGAGAATTCTACTCTCACACTTTACTAAACAGTACTTCAGATTTGCTCACATAAAAGAATTTGAGTTGTAAGAGTAAGAGGATTCTTTTTATTTCTGAATAAATACTATATCTTGTATTGTGGAGTGAAGTATTCATTTATTATTTAACACTCGCAGAAGACGCATGCACAATTAGCTTGAAAGGCTGATCTTTGAATGTATACAATTGTATGCATAGCATCATATAAAAATAAATGCTTATTTACAGATAAGCTAAAGAAAAAAGGGAGTAGAGATGTTTATGTTATGGTAGTGAAACAAGGCTGAGTTCGATCCCTGTTTCAAAAAGTAAACTTGCCTATATATGCGTCAATATAGCCCAATTAATTAAATTTATTTCTCTTTCATATCTATATTTCCTTAGTATATAAATTTATAATTCTAAATAGGGATTTAAAAAGGTTAAAATAAACAGAAGAGGGGGGGGTATGTGTGCTCGTTTGTTTTTTGAAAAAATGCATGTATATATTTTTCTAGATAGAATAATATATATAAAAAAGTATAAATGCAGTTATGGAAATATACTTTATTTTTCAAGATGGAAACTTTTCAATTTCATTTTGGAAAAGTTAAATGGAAAAAAGATATCAAAAATAACTTGATCGATATCTAAGGAATTTAATTAGTGAGATTTAGGTTTAGATCCAAAAGAATTTTGATGAAAACAAAAGAAGAACAAAATTAGATTCGGAGGTGCAAAAAGTTTTTGTTCAAAAAGAATCCGGATTTTTGAGCGGCAGAACTTGCTAAAAAGAATTCATTCTATTGCTAATTTTTGTGAGGAGTGCTGCAAGAGAGATTTGTGGAGAGAAATGGAGGGTAGAATGGTGGGCAAGCTGGCTTAAGAAAGCGTAAGTATGCCAGACAGTGCAATCCCGCCCCATGAAGGTTCGAAGGTGGCTGCAGTAAAAGTAGAAACTAATTGATCCAAAATCTAAATAAAAAAAGGAATGAAATCAACAAGCAAGAATATAGAACAGCCAGAATAAATAATTCAATTTCATCACCATTATATAAGTGCTATGAAAAGGAGTCAAAACGAATGAAATTTTTACTTTTAATAATCCATCATTTTCCCCGAGGAAGAAAAGAAATGCAGGTATGTACACATTCAACAATATTAATTAGTGTTCCAGATAGCATCTGCTTCTTTTAATTTTTCACAAACTTTCTTTACAAACTTCATTATCATGAACAATATGCATAAATTTTTAAAAAAGGAAAAAATCAAAGAAAAGGAAATGATTTTTCTTACTGTATGAACTGATATATGTTTTATTCATGTGATTTTTTAAAATATCTAAGCAGTATGTGTATGCATGCATTTTTTTAAAAATAAAGAGCACAAAATATTTAATAAAATATCTAAACATGTGTATACATGCATTTTTTTAAAAATAAAGAGCACAAAATATTTAATCATGGTAAAATAAAAATGTACAAAATTTAAAAATGAAATGAATGTTTATTAGTATTGTTTATTTAGGTCTGTTTTTATAAAAGTAGAAAGAATTTAGAATAGTAAATCAAGCACATTAAAATATAGTAACTTCCTCCCTCGTAGATTTCCATCAATTTGTCAATCACCTGCCCTGATTAGAGCTAGCCAAGAGCATTTCCATATTGGTATTCCAGCAATCCCAGCATAATTCTTATAGTAATATAGGATTGGCACTTGAGGTCATTGATGCTCATAAATATGCTGGGTGATAAATGGAATAATTTTCAAAATACTTTTAAGAATATTTTTTTTTAAACATACACATATACATGTATTGTGATATACATACACGCACTCTTACAAATGGTTTTATATATGCGTAAGATATATGTGAAATGGCAAAAATCACGTTACAAATGGCATCCCAACTAAAAGGCTTTCAAAGAGTGGAAAGTATGGGGGACAGAGTGTAGGGGTTAAGCATAAAAAGAAAAGGAAATACACAAATATAAAAAAAAATAATTTTTTTTTGAAAATAGTAAAAAGTAGTCAAACGTTAAAATTTAGTTTATTGGATTTTAAAGTAAGAGAAATCGGAAAATAGACATCGGAGTGGATTGGTTAGTTAGGGAAGTAAGTATGCAGCAAAGTGCTTTGGAGGAGGGAAAGTAGGCCTGAAAGTTTTTTTTTTAATTAATTTTTTATTTTTTAGGTTGTGGGTTCAATATTTATCATAGTCATTATAGGGGCAGTTATATATATTGACATATATAAATTAATGATTTATACATGTGTTCACTAGTTTGTAAGTATAGAGAATAAATAAGTTGTGGCTGTGAAGCTTTGGGAGAAAAGTGGTCTAAGTCTGACGGGGGAATATGGGGTTGGCTGCTGGATCGGGCATGTGGTGTGTTGCGTTCTGTGAATAGCTGCTTTTTATTCCCAACATGGTTGTAAAATTTCGAATAAGAATTGGGCATTTGTCCTAGTTACCCACACCCCTAAGACTCGGAAGCAGCAGAGTGTGGTTAGGAAATGTCTTCTCATTAAAAAAAAGGGGAAATTTTTTTTGTTTTTTTTTTTGTTATTTTGTGGTCGTCTAACCAAGCAGGTCATGGTAGAGTTGGCTATATTCATTCATAGCATGTCATATGCTCGTGAGTTGTGGTCAGACCCAGAGTATATTGTTAGGCCGATGGTCGCTCACTCTTATGTTTTATAGTTACAGAATGGAACTCAGATAAAATTGATTTTAGGACATATGTATAGTTTTATTTGTTTAGACATAAGCCATTCAAACAAGTAGATCATATTTAAAGGCTTCTGGGAGAAGGGTATTGAAACAGGGCTGAGTTCAATCCCTGTTTCAAAAAGTAAACTTGCCTATATATGCATCAATATAGCTCGAATAATTAAATTTATTTCTCTTTAATATTTATATTTCCTTAGTATATAAATTTATAATTCTCAACAGGGATTTAAAAAGGTTAAAATAAACAGAAGAGGGGGGTATGTGTGCTCGTTTGTTTTTTTGAAAAACGCATGTATATATTTTGCTAGATAGAATAATATATATATAAAAAGTATAAATGCAGTTATGGAAATATACTTTATTTTTCAAGATGGAAACTTTTCAATTTCATTTTGGAAAAGTTAAATGGAAAAAAGATATCAAAAATAACTTGATCGATATCTAAGGAATTTAATTAGTGAGATTTAGGTTTAGATCCAAAAGAATTTCGATGAAAACAAAAGAAGAACAAAATTAGATTCGGAGGTGTGAAAAGTTTTTGCTCAAAAAGAATCCGGATTTTTGAGCAGCAGAACTTGCTAAAAAGAATTCATTCTATTGCTAATTTTTGTGAGGAGTGCTGTGAGAGAGATTTGTAAAGAGAAATGAAAGGTAGAATGGTGGGCAAGCTGGCTTAAGAAAGCGCTAGCATGCCAGGCAGTGCAATCCTGCCCCATGAAGGTCTGAAGGTGGCTGCAGTAAAAGTAACCGTCGAAGATAGAAACTAATTGATCCAAAATCTAAATAAAAAAAGGAATGGAATCAACAAGCAAGAATATAGGACAGCCGGAATAAATAATTCAATTTCATCGCCATAATATAAGTGCTATGAAAAGGAGTCAAAACAAATGAAATTTTTCACTTTTAATAATCCATCGTTTTGCCCGGAGAAGAAAAGAAATGAAGGTACATACACATTCAACAATATGTAATTAGTGTTCCAGATAGTGTCTGCTTCTTTTAATTTTTCACAAACTTTCTTTACAAACTTCATTATCATGAACGATATGCATAAACTTTTTAAAAAAGGAAAGAATCAAAGAAAAGGAAATGATTTTTCTTACTGTATGAACTGATATATGTTTTATTCATGTGATTTTTTTAAATATCTAAACAGTATGTGTATGCATGCATTTTTCTTAAAATAAAGAGCACAAAATATTTAATCATGGTAAAATAAAAATGTACAAAATTTAAAAATGAAATGAATGTTTATTGGTATTGTTTATTTAGATCTGTTTTTATAAAAGTAGAAAGAATTTAGAATAGTAGATCAAGCACATTAAAGTATAGTAACCTCTTCTCTCATAGATTTCCATCGATTTGTCAATCACCCGCCCTGAGTAGAGCTAGCCAAGGGCGTTTCCATATTGGTATTTCAGCTCTCCCAGCGTAATTCTTATAGTAATATAGGATTGGCACTTGAGGTCATAAATTGATGCTCATAAATATGCTGAGTGATAAATGGAATAATTTTCGAAATACTTTTAAGAATAAATATATTTTTTTAAACATCTGCATATACGCGTATCGTTATATACATACACACACTCTTACAAATGGTTTTATATATGCATAAGATATATATGGGAAATGGCAAAAATCATGTTACAGTAGGGACAAATAATTTGTCAGAGTCATTGGAGAGAGTAATGGATGAGTACAAAGAATTGATTAGTAGTTTTAATAAGACAAGAAAGAGTATGAGTAGTTGGATTATAACCAAGATTTGACAATAGGTATGTCAGATAGGGCATGTTTTATAAATGTGAGATTGAAAAATTTATGCAAGAGAAATAATGTTATGTTTGTGGATGTATGGGATTTTTTTTTATTAGTAAGAGAGAGTTATATATTAAAAATGGATTGCACTTAGCAAAACAAGGAAGTGAAGCACTAGGAGGTTTGATTTATAAAAAATATTATAGTTCAGGAAACTTACGGGGGGGGGGGTAAAGTTTTAAATTACAGTATTATCAAAAAGAAGGTTAAGAATGGATAGGATATAAAAAGTAAACAAAGAATAGCTGATTCAGATATAAATGTAGATGTGGAGAGAAAATGGATCTGTAAAACTAATGATAAACTAATTACAAATGTGATAGTAGGAAACCAGTTAAGTAGCTGGAATTAAAGAAAGCAGTTAAAAATGAAGGGCTTGAACAAAAGCAGCCAAGAGAAGAAGAATCTATACTGGAAAATTTGATATGGCACGATATAATTAGAAAAAAAAAAGAGGTGTGGTATAGAAGTTATGCCAAAAAAATATTTAAATAGTACAAAATGTCAAGAATATTTGTGATTTGAGATAAGGTTAGAAATACAAGAATGGATATTTGGCTATAGTGTATATGGCTACTGGAGATATAGTCAAACTATAATGGATTAGAACAGTAGCATATATGAGTGTTTAGTTAAGAATATATAGTTTCAAAAAAAGGAGGAAGAAAATAATGGTTATAGAGGATATGAATGAGCGTATTGATGAAATTGCTGAAGTGGATAACAAGAATGACAGTTTTTGAAATTTTTTTGTTAGGGAATAAATTTGAACATTGGAAACTTATCAAATATTTATGAGGGGCAATATACATGGTCTATAAATAATATATTTCACAAAAATAGATTATGTATTAGTAGAGAAAGAATGAATGAGTAAACAATGGAAAATTAAAATATTTGATAATGAAGAGAGAGTATGCAATAGTGTTCACAATTTCTTTACAAAAGAAATGGCTAGTAATGTGATTGAAAATAATAATAAAAGTAGAAAAGATAGTACAAAATGTTGATGGAATAAATTATAAGAATAAGTTAGAAGAAGATAAAATAAAAGTAGAAGAAATCATGGAAGAGTTTGTTGGGGATAAATATAAGAATTGGTGTGGTGAAGTAGAAAAAGTGGCAAATAGAGTTTTAGGTGAGAATATGCAGAAGATTAAAAGTAATAGAAACGTGAAAATAAGTAAAAGTATAAAGTAGAAGAAAAACATGCAAAAAATATAAATGTGCTATTAAAAACAAAGAATGTGAAAAAAATGTTAATATTAAATGGGAAAACTATTTTTTAAAAAGAAGTTGGCTAAAATAGATAATTATAGAGAGAGAATGAAATTAAATAGCAAATTATTGGAAGATAATAATAAAAGTGGAAAAGATGGAAGTAAAAAAGTTTTGAAAATATATTTAAAGAAGGTATATAGGGGAGAGAGAAATAGTATTACTAAATGTTGAAGAAAAAGGGTGTAGCTCTAGAGAAAAATAAGAGACAATCTTAAATAAGTATGTAATGGATATAGAAAAGATGTTAGATGTGAAGGACAGAGTGATAACAAATATAAAAGCATATATTAATAGAAATATTAGATTTATACAAAATAAACTGAATGAAGTAAAAAAAAATTGAAAAGTGGAAAGGCAAGAGGTTTAGATGGATGGGCAGCAGAGATGGTGATGAATTTGAGAAATAGACCAAAAACTAAATCTATTGTCATGTTTTAATAAGTTGGCATAGAAAACAGAATTTTTAGATTGCTGGAATAATATAAAAGTACAGCTATTATTTAAAGGAAAATGTAAAAATGATAGAAAGATAAACAATTATAGACTGATAGTGGCAACATGTGTTATATAAAGTTTTTGCATATATGGTGGCTGGAAGGGTGGCAAAATGGATGGAAGAAAATAATATAGTGTGAGAAATGCAAGGAGATTTTAAAGTGGATAGGTGTATAGGAGATAGTTTATTTGTAGTCGTAGTCACACAACTTATAGCTATGAGTCTTTATAAATATAGAGAAGGCATATTATAGAGTAGATAGAAGTAGATTATGGGTAAGTTTAGTAAATTTAGAAATGAATGGAACTTTAGTGGAATTTATTAAGAGACTATATGAAAATAATTACTATATGTATCAATTAGGAAATATATAAAGAGTTAGAATTAAAATGGGGTGGGACTAGGGTATGAATGCCCTATGTCATCTATTTTGTTCTTGTTATATTTGAAAGAAATAGAGAGAGCAGTTGAAAGACTAGGAAATGGGTGGAGAATAAATATATTATCAGATCGTTTATTTGCTGATGATAACTTCTTATGCATAGAAAATAGGGAAGATATGAAAGTTATGCTGAAGATGTATGCAAGGGTGAGTAAAGAGATGGGGATGAAATTTAATGAAGAAAAATCAAAAGTAATCATGATAAATGCTGGGGAAAGAGAAAGAATTTTTATTTGGGGATGTAAAGTTAAATGTAGTGAATAAGTATAACTGTTTGGGAATCATCTTAAGTAATCAGAGAAATTGCTTGGATGAATGGAAAGAAAATTGATAAATGAAGCAAAGAAAAGAAAAGGATTGATAAAAAAACTAATAGTGTTTTCATATAATAAATATGATGTAGCAAAAATTGTATGGAAGGGAGTGGCAGTAGCACAATTAACTTTTGATAATGATGCATTATGTGCTAGTAAAGAGGTGTTAGATTATTTTTTAAAGAAGTACACAGAGAAATAGAAAAACATGCATTAGATGCAGATGTGTGGGTGTCAAAGGAGGCAATTTCAAGAAGTAATGAGATAGTCAAGTTTTTATATGAGAAATGCAAAAAGCAAAATGAAAATGTTTGATAGATTGCAATTTATGGATAATAAAAGAATAGTCAAAATAGTATTTTATTGGATTATGAGTAAAGGGCAGGCAACAAGATGGGTGAAAAAGATTATATTTGTATGCAGAAGACTTGAATAAAAACTTTATACCAGTATACTTGTATAAAATATGGAATCATTGTGTTAGGAGAATTGTTGAGTGTTATAATGGCAATGAATGGGATAGAAGAATAAAAACATTAATTAAAAATAGGGAGTTGGAGAGATGGAGAACTAGAATGAAGAGTAAAAGGAGTTTAAATATATATAGAAGTAAATTCAGTGGGCGTGAGTTAATTTACGGTAACAGCAAAAAAAGTAGCTTACTGTTTAAGGCTCGAACAGGATTGTTAGCAACAAGGAAATACTGTTTACACATAAATGGAAAAATGTGGACGATTTAATCTACAAATTAGGTAAGGAAGGCATGGAAAATATTAGGCATCTGCTAATTAAATGTAAATACTGACCAGCAGAAAGGATACAAATAATGAAGTTGTGGGAGAATAAATATAAAGAAAGTGATTATACAGAAAGTGGGGTTTTGGTTTTTAAGCTGCGTTGGAAAAAGATAAGGGAGATCTAGATATAAAGGTCTTAGAGTGGACAAAGATGATATTGTGAAAACGGGATGAAGCAGAATAGAGAAAAGTATGAGAAAAAATTAGGGAGGAGAATGGTAATGAAAGATAAAGTGGTTAGTAGGTTTCTATGGGCATAGTGGTTGAGAGATTCCTGACTTCGATAAAAGAGAAACCATAATGCATCGATCGCATCGCAAACCATTCAATAAATTGGATTTTTTTTTTTGAAAATTTGATTTTTCCTAAAACATTAAAATACAAATTAATTGTAAATGATATAATTTTTAAATCTTTTATTAATTGTAAATGATATATTTTTAAAATTTTCTTACAATTTGTCTTAAAATTTTATTTATTTTTAAACAAACAAAAAATAAGGTCAACCATAAATGAACAGTTTTATGAAATACAATACTAAAGGACAAGTCAATTGTAAATTACGGCTTTTTTTATTTTTCATAAAAGAAAATGATTACTTAATCAATACATACTACAATAAAAATGAACTGGGTTAATAATGAAAAATAAGGGGGGGGGGGGTAAATGGAGAAAAAAGTTTCCTGGCGATAAACAGAGCAAATATCCCAATGAAAAGTTAGAAGGAGGTTCCGGTTTTTTGCTGTTTTGTTGCTGAGATAGCATATGTAATCCAAAAGAGACTAAAATCGTTTAGGGGCTATGCTCCTCATCTTCTTTTGAATTTGGCTTCTACCAATGAATGTTCGTTCAATTACTTGTGTGTTTACTCCACCAAATTGATATAAAACTTTTGATGATTGTTAGTCAAATAAAACATGGTGAACTACGTAAATAAATGTTCAATTTTTCAACAAATAATATTTTATTATCATACAATTACATATATACTTATTTATAAATTACTTTGTAAAAATTAATTTGAATGTTACTTTGTAAAAACTAAAAAAAAACTATTAAACGTTATGGAAAAATGCTTTATTTTTCAATTATGAAATATGTATAAATATTCAGTTTTTACACCTTACATATTTATTTTGAGATTACTTTATAAAAATTAATAAAAACAATTTAAAAAAAAAATACAAATAAAATGGAAAAGTACAAATCTACGTTCAACTATTTACTGTATTTATTTTAGATACATTTAATTCGAAGTAACGTAACAATACTGGGATAACTAATTGATGAATTTAAGATTCAGTTTACATTCCATGCGAAAATATATGTACTTAAATATTTCAAAAATGCAACAGAAAATAAATATAAAAAGAAACCATTTACATGTATCAAAATAGATAAATACTTTTCTATTGTTTAGAAATTAATCTAGAAATAAACGTTGTGTGCTTCATTTATACCATTAGTATGTTGTTGTTTTTTGATAACTAAATGTACAAATAAAACTTGCATTGGTTTCTTTAACAATTTTTTTTTAAAGAGTTAATGTAAATTAAACAAAAGATTTTAATAATTACGGGCAAATGCCTTGTAAAAAAATTACAGTTATTAATGGCGGAATGATAGTGACAAATAAATGTAATAATTTTTTTTAAATAAGGCTATCATTTTTGTAATAGTTTTTTTGAATGGTTACTTTAATACATTGCTTTTTAACATTTAATGCTAATTAAACCAAAGATTTTAATATAAATGTGAGAAATTCACAATTGAAGAAAAATTATTTGGAATAACCCAGCCTATTTGGTACAGTTCAGAAATGTACTCAACAAGGTATCAATAAAGCTAAGTTAAAATTTAAAGTATTAAATACATACCTGTTATATTTGATATGTGATAGTTAATGGTGGAATAGTTGTGAATTTTACAGAGAAACATTCATACAATCACCAATCAGACAACAGAAAAAATAGGGATATGATATATAAGATGAAAGAATATTATAACAATATGGCAGCATATGATGACCTGTGTTTTGTCAAATTTCTTTTTAGTTACTTGTCCATTACTAGGATCAATATAAAAAAACAATAATGAGAAAAGTATTATTATTTATATAACAAGCTAATTGTTTAATTAAAATACGTATTACAAGAAAGTGGATCCTAAAAAATTATTGTTCTTGAAAGTAGGCATCAGCCTACAAAAGTTTAGAAACCCTGATTGAGATCTGAGAATGCTAGCCATTTTGATTTTAAGAATGTTTTTGTTGTCAACTTGCTGACTTGTATACTATTGTTTAAAATAAATATCTTATTTTAAAAAATTTCTATGAAAAAGTAATTACCATGAAGAAAGTGCATTAAAGTTTTTACGTGATCTTCTTAACAATGTCAAAGATGAATCACCTTGTGTCAAATGGCTTAGAAAATGAGAGGTATGTACCCTGAATTATTGCAGTCTTATCTGGACTACATATGCTGGTAAATGTTTTGGCTAAGCAGATCTCTTTCTAGCTTTTTTTCAGCTAATGACAAACAAATTAAATAATTTTCATGGCTTTAACCGTCTTTTTATTTGTTTTTACAAAACTAGTTCATTTTTATTTTGATTATTTTATTGCAATTTGAACTGAATAAAAAAAAAGACAATATCTATTATGTGAAAAATAAAAAATTTATAGGTGATCTATATACTGTCCCTTTAGTACTGTTTTCATAAAAATCGACAACACTTACAATTGACAATATTTTTTCTCTTTCTTCCTCCCCCAACAAAACAAGAAATTGAAAAGACAAATAATAGTTTGAAACAAACCAGTCGATTATAAGTAATAAGAGATTTTAAATTATTTATTTAATCTATAAGTTAATTTGTAAGTCAGTATTATCTTATTATAAATCACTTTTTCAAATAAAAAGAATATTAAATTTATCAATTAGTTATTTCAGTATTATTTCATGACATTGATGTAGTGTTAAAAAAATCAGTAAACATAAAATTGAATGTAGCTATCTGACTATTGGTACGTCATGCAAAGTATGTTTAATCTTCAATTTATCATTGTTTCACAGTATTGCTCCAGTAACTCCATGCAGTAAGCAAAAGCAGAAACTGAAAGAAAAAATGAGCATAGAACACCATAGTACTACACTGATACCATGTATTCCATTACTCTTAAATGATAAAAAATAATCCAAATGAGTAGAAAGTTTACATCACTTTTATCATATAAATTGTAAATGATAGTATCATTTGTTATTGTCCATTTATACTTAATGGCTAATGTTAACCATGGATTTTAGGGTATAGTAGATGTTGTATCTATATTAAAACAAATAATCAAAGTTAATAAAGTTCAATAAATAAATACAACACTTTATAATTTCACTATTATTAACTACTGCTCTTTTTTTAATTGTATATTTTCCATTTAAAAAATCACAAAACAAATTGTAGACAAAATTTTATTCTTTTTAAATCTTTTTTTTTAAAAAATAGTTTTTAAGATTATTTAAACTTTTAAAAAAACTCCATTTCAATAATGCTTGTTTATTTTAAAATGAACTTACAATTTCCACTGACTTGCAGTCTTTATCACAATCTAAATAAGTGACATAAATTAATAAAACATTTAAGAAAATACAGGAATCTCTTTTTCAAAGCTATACTAATTATTATTAGTTGGAAAAAGTTTATTAAAATAGTGTTTTAAGAAAGTTTAATGAATTTGAAATACAGGCAGTCCCCTAATTACAAATTTAATTGGTTCCTGATGTGTGTTTGGAAGTTGAAATTGTTTGTAAGTAGAGATCTGTAAAAAAAAACATCAAAAGGGATTTTTAAAATACAGTATTTATTTTCTATTGATTAGTATCTGGAGTTTTGTTTACAAATTTATCAAGAGTTAATTGAATTGTATTCTTTTTCTTCTCTTGATAAAGAATTCTATAACATTCTGTGTCTTTTTCTATTGCCCTTCATACATGAGATATATGCTCACCATTGGGATCACATTCTTCCATGATGGTCAAAAATTTGTCAAGATGCATGAAGGCTTCATTCATATTCTTGATTGTCAAACTCTTAACAATAACTTCATTATCAGATTCTTTTCATTCATCTCTTATAGTTTAAACAAGTCTTCATTTGACAGAGGTTCTGAGTGAGATTGCATTAACTCATCAATTTTTTCATCGGTGACATCTAAATTTAATTCATTCATTATATTGACTATTTCAGTTGTGATATCTTCAAGAGTTTTTTCAATGTCTGTAGAAGCATTCATCATTTGTGGATATATATTTTTCCAACACCCTTTCGTTCTTGACTCTCTTATTTCAGATCACATACTCCCAATAATATTTATTGCATTCTATATATTAATAACTTTTCCAAAAATCTCTTAGTGTAGGTCCACCTTCCTTGTCAATTGTCTTTTGAGTCATTAATCTTCTCATATAATACTGCTTAAAAGTAGCTATCACAGTTTGGTCCATGGTTGTATTTCACTTATAGTATTGGGAGGGATAAACACAATATTAACTTCTGGATATAAATTTTGCAGGGATTTTGAATGTCCAGGATAATTGTCTAAGAGCAATATTGTTTTAAATAGTAAATTATTCTCACTACAATATTGCCTAACAGAAGGCACAAAATGATGTGAGAACCAATCTTGAAAAATCTTTGAAGAAATATTTCCACAATTTTTAACATATTTTTTCATTTTGTTATTGTTTTTCACAATTGTATATATTGTTGATCGGTTTAAATTACCTGAACATGCAATTGAAGCAAAAGATTCACCATTTTCAGAATGTTTAATTATATCCATTTTTGTCTTGATTGTATGGGGTTTATGAGACCTTGATTTCTTTTTAGTTGTATCAACACAGCTGTTTTTTCCTTTCTCACTCATGTTTTTAATTAATAAGAATGAAAAAAATTCACCAAATCAGAAATATATACAGTATATATGTAACATAATCGCCCACAAACTACTTTTAAAAATAACCACTAATCAAGACAGTTTGTGAGATGCTAAAAATAAAAATAATCAATATCAGAGAGATTGGAAGATTTACTGTATTTTATATAAGTTTTTATTGTTCTCTAAAATATCAAAACAGGCAAAACTCACTATATGTATTGCCACACACAGCAAGCTAGAGTAATCAATGGATGCCAGAAGGCTTGTGCATAAAATCCCCATCTAGTGCCTACTTATCCAATATTCCCAGATTAGTTTCTGGCTTGTGGCCTTCATCAGTGAAGAGCCTTGGACCTGAGAGCACTGCACCTAGAATCTAATGCAACCCTCCAGCAGCCACCTTTTATATCCCCTTAACTATAAAACTATGAATCTTAAACTGAAAACACCTTAACATTTTCAATCCAAGCCCATTAGCTTAAATAGTCATATG
This sequence comes from Epiperipatus broadwayi, assembly GCA_028023455.1. Lineage (NCBI taxonomy): Eukaryota > Metazoa > Onychophora > Udeonychophora > Euonychophora > Peripatidae > Epiperipatus > Epiperipatus broadwayi. The sequence goes on along the minus strand of JAQFVV010012460.1, from coordinate 5,079,453 downwards.
GATCTGAACCCAGTTCAGTACCCATACATTTTGGTGTCTTTGGTTCTGTAATAACCATAACCACCACTATCCTATTCGGCAGGATTGACTATATAAGCTAATGGGCTTGAATTGAAAACATTAAGATATTTTCAGTTTAAGACTCATAGTTTTGTAGTTAAGTGGAGATAAAAGGTGGCTGCTGAAAGGTTGCATTAGATTCTAAGATTTAGGTGCAGTGCTCTCAGATCAAAGGCTCCTCACTGACGAAGGCTACAAGCCAGAAACTAGTCTGGGAATATTGGATGAGTAGTCACTATATGGGGATTTTATGCACAAGCCTTCTGGCATTCATTGATTACACAAGCTTGCTGTGTGTGGCAATACATATAGTGAGTTTTGCCTGTTTTAACAACAGTTACACACAAGCATAAGAAGTGGTGTTCATGTGATGTTTATTGTCTCTAAAATCTTATCTTTCTTTAGAAAAACTTCAATTAGAAATGTATGTAAATAGTTTTTTTATCATGTGCATAGATAAAGATCTAAAGTCCAAAAGCGATTATGTAACACTGAAATGTTTGTAACTCGAATGTTCATAACTAGGGGGACTTTCTATATATATGAATCAATAACAAAGGAATGAAGAAGATATATTCTTATTTTTATTTGCTCTTTGATTTTTACTACAGGCTTTTTGAGGTTTTTTCACTACATCTCCCTCTCTTTGTCTGTCTGTCTGTCTACCTATATCTTGATTATTTATAATCTTATTACATTAAAATTAAACAATACATCAATTATAATTTTTCTTTAATATAAATAGTATTCCTATCACAAATATTTTTAAAAACACAAACATCAAAATATTTTCAAATGTTAAACTATCATTAATTATAGTTACTAATACATATTATAAATTATTTAATCAGGAATGATCTAAAAAAGGTCAATAACGATGGTAAAACTACTCACGTTAATTATTTAATGTTGATATAATGATTTTTTAACATTAGAATTAATAAAATTTAATCATAAGCATGATTTTACCTTCACAACCTGAGCCATTTTCTGAAAGTCAGTTCCATTAACAATTCCTAAAAGATTAACAATTGTCCAAGAATCATTTACGTTTTTAATCAAATCCATGATGACATTAAGCGGAAGAGTTTTCCATAAAAAAGGCTAAAACATATTGATTAACAGGTGTGAATTCATAAATAAATTAAAAAGCAAAGAACAAAAAAATATTCCATGTATTCAAACTTTCAACACCTTCCATGCGTTTTTTTTTTAAAGATATAAATTAACCCATCATCGATGCCTGAAATAAGAGCTTATTAGTTTAATACATTCATCAAATGGATGAAGAAATGAAGAATTTATGAGAACATATTAACACGTCTAAGTAAATAACATTAACACATATAAATTTGTAACTAAGTATAATGCATTTTACAATTTTATTGAAATATTAAAAAAAAAAAAAAATCCTTCATTTCCATCATAGCTTCCTTCATTCCTAAAACATCAATTCTTTTTTGATCCTGCTTTTTACAAAAATAATGCATCTAAAATCAAACAGGATGGCAAACATTGGTATAACTGTATAACTTTTTTTTTTTCACTTGCACATACAAATACATCATTTCAAAAAATGAAATTTTTAAAGATTTCATTCATATACTAAATTCAGTTATATTAACTGGAAACAAAGTTCCAAGTAGTTCTTTTTCCCATGTTTTTATCCATTTACTTCTCAAGTTTCCACTAATCCATAAATATACTTTACCAAATCTATCTAAATATTTTTATCGAACATTTTTTATTTTATTTTTAGATTTTCTCTAAAAATTAATCTTCTTGGTTTTCATAGGTTTGCTTCAGATTCACCTTATTTTATTTATATAACACGTGTCCATAGCATCGCTTTTTGTATTAGATGTCTATGTACATTGTTTTTATATTAGTCTCTTCATAGACTTTCCTAGTAGTATTTTATGCAGTATATACTGATCAACAGGCTGCTTTAGAATTTTAGCATTTTTGGTTAGGTTTTTTAAAACCTTATATTCTATATATTTTATTTTGGTTTCACAATTAAGGAACTTTTTTTCCTCCATATCTCATAGCATCGGCTGGGAGGCAAACCCGCAACAACTGTCTGCAAGTAATTGCTTGCTTGCAAGGCAGCTGCGCTGACATCTCGGCTAACAATGCTTGACTATTAAAATTCAAATCTTTTCTGCACTTTGGTTATTATTTTCATAGACTTACGTAGTAGTATTTTATACAGCATTTACTGATCAACAGGTTGCTTTAGAATTTTAACATTTTTGTTTAAGTTTTTTAAAACCCTATATTCTATATATTTTATTTTGGTTTCACAATTAAGGACCTTTCTTCAATTAAAGTTAAAATCTTTTCTGCACTTTGGTTCTTATTATTTTCATATTGTATTCTGTGTAAAAAGAAGAGATATGAGTTTACTTATCTTATCTACTTCCAGTTTCAGATATTTTTTCTCTTCCAACTCTGATTAGTTCCATTTTCTCATGCAAGTGAATGATTTTCCCATTATCTGTGAGAAAATTCATTCCCAGTTCCCAATTACCAACTTTATAATTTATACACTGTATTTTGTATAAATTACTTAAATGCAATAGGATTAATATATTACAACATTCATTCAGATTAAAAAAAGTAATTGATCTTGCACTACTCTAGATTTATCTATTACAAGCTCAAGTAATCAGTATATATCACATTACTCAGGCTTACAATAGATGGTTGTATAATAAAATGAAAAGAACTGCTTTTGGAAATATATATGAACTTGAAAAAATTGTCACTATTATGAAAAGTATTTACCTTTAATATCAGGTATCTTTACATTCTAAGACTGAAACAAGAGAACGTTCTTTTCTATGATTTTTATACTAGATCAGTACTGAAGTCATTAATGCTTTCCGTAAAGACTTAGCTAACTGGAGACTTCTCTGAACTTCTTTTAAAAAAATACTATCTTATATATTAAAAAAGCATATTGAATTAATCTAGAGGAGTAATTAATTAGTTTATAAGATTAGATTTTCAGATGGGTGAAATCATAAATATATAATTAACCAGCTGAAAGCATTAAAACAAAGTAAAAAGTATGACTTAATAAGAATTTCTATAATAAAAAACAATAAAAATTAAAAATAATAAAACAAAACTTTGTCTTTTTTTTTTTTTTTAAAAAAAAAAAGAACTAATAATAGAAAGTTTAATATAAAAACTAACTAAAAAAATATGCGAATACACTATCTTATTTGGAACTGAACAGAAAGTAACTGAAGCTTCCAATGAGTTATAACATGATTGCAATCCTATCACAACTATCCATCATCCCAGAAGTCATATTCTCATAACAGAGCTACATGAGAAAAATACTCGTATTTGATATACAAGATGTTTAGAAAATGAATAGGCAACTCATTGCATCACATGATCACTATCTCTTATACTAGCACATAATTGTTTATAAACAAAGCAAAATTCTCCATACAGTAGTAGGCATTAGATAGGGATTTTATGCACAAGCCTTCTGGCATTCATTGATTACTCTGGTTAGCACAGGGTGGCACTACTGTATGGAGAGTTTTGCTTTGTTTATAAGAAAAATAACCTGATATTTCATATGATGCATTATGTAAATCCTGGAAGTTTAGTATCAAATTAAAGAAAAAAGATTAGTCAATAGAATTATTATTATATCAAATAATAATTGTTGATATACTTGATATTTTTATAATTAACAAATAGAACTTTAAGTGCTTCTGATATTATCTGAAAATCAGTTTGACTATTAAATGTGATCACATTTTTGACTGGGAAGCAAACCTGGGCCAGCTGCTTGGAAGGCAGCTATGATAGGCCACAACGCTTGACAATTTTACTAATAAAAATAGCAAGAAGATAATAACATGTATAAATCCTTAACTTTAGCACAAGTTATAAACAAAATCGCAAAATGAAAGCAAAATTAGATTGTTTTGAAAAATTATTAGCAAATGATAACAGCTAAACTAATGCTACCCTAATTCTATTTACTTGAAACAAGATATGAGCAAACTAAGTTTTTAATTTTTTTTTATTAAAGATAAGACAACTCATTTAACACCCTTTTCATATTAATCGTGCATTGACCCACTTCTATAAAAATCACAAGACTTTATTTAGGTGCAACAAAAATACTGATAATAATGACAAGAACGATTTTATTTCTGGATATTTTTAGACCAGTTCATGATTGTAAGAACAAAAAATTCTTTTCTTCAAAAATAAAAATGAAAAAATTGCCCATTTTGAAAGATTGAGTTTTTTTTTTTTTTGATCAGAGAAATTGTTATTTGTCTGAACATATTTAAGATTTGGAAGAATCATGGGAAAGATAATATTTCCTTGGACTAGTTTTTTTTTTTAAATGACATAGCATCGGCCAGGACACGAACCCGGAACCCAGGCAACTGCCTGCAAGTGCAAGGCAGTCGCGCTGACCTCTCAACCACCGATGCAAGACTTGCTTGGACTAGTTAATTGCAATTTAGACAAGAATATGCAGTGTTCTTTTAATAACAAACTTGTAAATTCATTTAAACAAATTAATATTTAGATGTAAAATATGATAGCTTATGAACTTTCCTGTGTTTGTTGGTAAATATGCCCACATAGATTTTCTTGAATACAGTCTTAGAAATTTATTTAAGCATGACAAAATTTCTGTTGCTTATGGAAAGTGTGATGATACTGCCCTTGAAAAAAAAGCTAATATCATGCCATATATATGGAGGACAATTAATATTAATCATTCAAATAAATAATAGCTATTATTTATATGATATTTGATAAGAGGTTGTATTATTCAAAAAGAACTTTCCAAAACTGTAAATTATGGAATTAGTTGTATAATTCTGTAATGTTAAATATTTTATAGATGATGCCTTCTGCGAAAGCAATAAAAATATATCACCTTGTAGGCAGATAGTTTAAAATTAGAACTAGGAAATGAGAAATGTAACAAATAATAGAGAAAAATTGATGCTGGAATCTTGAATGTCTTTTATTTTGATATATGCTAAAAAAAATCTTTCCAAATAGATTTTTAAGGTCGATTTATTATTATTTTTATCTTCTAAAATTTAGCATATATTTAACTATCTATTTTTTCAAATTTTTTCAGTTGTTTATAAGAGAAAAAGAGAGTAATGTGGTGTTTTTATATTAGTGAATAATTGAAATATAATGGAATGCAAGGTGATTGGTTAAATATATTTTTAGAATAACCATTAGTTATTATATATATATATGTATTTATTTATTCTATTAATATTAGCAACCTTGTAAATTAAGAATGGTTGTTAAACATGTAGAGGAGAATATATAATATTTATGAAATAATAATCTTCAAATGAACATAAATATTTCAGTTATTACATAGTAGAGATGTCTGCCCATCCCTTGTATATGTATTAAATGGATTATATCCTGTACATGAGGGATCAGATTGACTTTAGGTCAACATGGGTGTGACAAGAATCTCAGCCTCAGGGTGGCTTTGAACATTCCATTATCAGATTTTCAATTGGATGGATGGTTGAAGAGTTGGAGTGTGAAGTGGATTGAAGTCTGTCCATTAAAGTATGAAGATTGGCTATCTTAATATATATCTGAGCATATTGCATATATGTGTAGAGATGATAATCTGGACCAACTGATGATTGCTAGTTTAGCATAAAATATGTATATTGGTGATTATTTATCTTTTCAACATATATGTTTTCAAGGATATCAGTGATATGAGATAGAGTGGTGAGTGGTGGGTCATGTGAAAGTCTGTGCTCATATACCCTACATATTAGAAATATTTATTATAACTTGAATTTTCTAGAATTATTTAAAAAACCTTGTACACAGTGCTTTCTCATATTAGCATAATCTTTTAGGTAGGCAAAAATAAATTCATTACATTGATATGAAAAGACATTATTTGCAAGTTTATTAAAATGGCTCTAGATAGTCGGACGTGTAAAGAATTATTACAGGTATACACATTTGAAAGTTATTATGTTATAAGTATTGTTGTCATACAAATATAAATAGCAGTGAATTCCCCTGTTCATCACCATTTGGTTGATTAAAGACATTGTCATATTCCAAACTTGCATTAATACAAAGACAAAAAAAGTTAGCAGTAGAAAATCTTTTTGGCTGATCATAAAACAAACAAACAAGAACTATAAAAATGAATTCCAATTACGTTTACAACATCAACAATAGATGTTTCAAAAATGTAAATTGCATTTGACAAAATTCATCAAATTATTAGCATTAGCATGTAAAAATTATTTATATGCATAAATTAGTCATAAAAAAGACTTTTTGGCTCAGAGATCATGATCTAACATCACTTTTTGAGGAGTTACTTAGCAAACAAAAGTTTTTTTTTTTTTTCTAAAAACATTGCAAGTGAAATATAATTTTAAAATTTTCACTACTGTACTTATTAAATGTTTTTAAAAATGAAAAACTACAAACAGTTCTGTAATGAAAGTTAGTTTATATATTAAATCAATATTACTTACTCGAAAATGTTGTATTAATCCTACAGGAAGATTTGGTATTTCTTTTACAGGAGCGAGGGTTAAATTACAATTTGTTATTGCATTTGACATTTCAGTAGACTGTTTGTCCATAAGAGAGATCATACTAAAAACATTAAAATAATGCATTAATTACTAAATTTTAATTTATGAATATTATAAACTATTAAGTTAATTACAAACTTTTATCAATAGTTTTTATTTATAATAAATTTTATAAACAAATTATATTGATAATGCTCGGGGTTTAAAAGTCCTTGAATTTGATACTCAACGTAATCATCCCAGCTACGAAAACTTCACGTGAACTGTAGAGCATCTAAACTTCAGATAATTTTATATTTGTGGTAATTATTTTAAATATAATTTCAATTGGAATATATAGTTTCTTCAAATTTTGTGAAAGATGAGCTTTGATTGTTTTACATTTTTTTCTATGCAAGGTATATGAAAATAAAGATGTTTAAATTACATCTTTACCTAATGTTTTTACACACAAATGCTAATATATAAATATAATGTCTTCAAATAATTTCAACTTGATATTTTTTAAATGAAATAATAATTGTGGAATGTATATTTTGGTCTTTAATAGGAAAATAAAATTTCATCATAGTAATGTTTGTTACTCAGAGACAAAACTTTCCATACACTAGCACCACCAAGTGCAGGCCAGAATGATCAATGAATGCAGGAAGGTTTTTTGCCTAAAATACCCATATTGTTACAACTCATCCAATATCTCTAGACTAATTTCTAGCTTGTAGTTTTCATCACTGAGGAGCCCAATAGGATTATGGTGATTGTGGATATTAAAGAATGGAAGGCATTAAAAAGGATGGATGTTGAACTGAGTTCAGATCTACACTATTATACAAGATACTAAGCTTGAATTGAAAAACTATTGCATTTTTATTTTGGACTCAAAGCTTTATAGTTAGCTAATAAAGTATAAGGTGGTTGCTGGAGGGTTTCATTAGATCCTAAGATCTAGATACGGTACTCTCAGATCCAAGACTCCTTACAGATGAAAGGCACAAGCTAGAAACTGTCTGAGAATATTGAATGAATATGCACTAGATAGAGATTTTATACAAAAAACCTTCCTGCATCCATTGATTATTCTGTCTTGTACTGAGTGACACTGCTGTATGGAAAGTTTTGCTTATGTGTAAACAGCTTGTGTAAGCATAAAGAATGATGATCATGTGATAATGTATGTTACTATAGAAAACAATAATACACACATATATTATAAATTTTCAGCATGAATTACTGTATATAATGTAATAAATTAAGAATTCTAATTATTTTCCTTCATGCACATCAGATAAATGGACTAGCATGGTCTATCTGCATGCTACACCACGATTTATCAGTTTTTGGTCAAGAATAATATTTTTTAGATGGAACATTTGCTATGGCCAGATATAATTTGCAATTTTAAACATATGTTTCAATTTCTGCATCTATGCCAGATTACTATACATAGTGAGGGTGAGAGCTTTAGCCTAACTATACCAGATGTTCATGGTAAAGCATTTCTAAAACATTGGCACATCCCTGAGATGGAATCAGCACTTTATCCTCCACTATTATGCAGCCCTTGTTAGTGGATAATTGAGTTTGTAAGTTCTACAAGGATTTATGTAGATTTCCAGTTTGTTTATTGGGCCATTCATTATTAATTCAGTTTGTAAGTGATTGGTAATCCATATTAGCTTTAGTCCAGAGCACAATAGTTTATTGATCAATTTCAGTTCTCTGTGGCTCACATGCAGTATTACTTGCTTTTCCTGTTATATCCAACATAGGAGACAGTGCATTGGCATGTTCATTTGATTATCTTTTTTAACTTGGTAATTGGTGGCATAAAAAATTACAACAGTGATCTATCAGGTGCTGTCTTTTTACTTTAGAAGGTTGTGATTAGTTATATTTTAAATAAGGTCTCCATATAAACACTGATGGTTGTAAAAAAAAAAATAATAATTGAATGGCTTAAGTTTGTGTGGCCAAAGGTGCCAGAACTGAAATAGAACCCTTGATCTTCATCTAGATCTTGGCAATCTATTATAGCACTAAACTATGAAAAACAACATGATTGTGAACCAAAACAACTTTTCACCCAGAAATATACCATAGAATTTCAGTTATCTTTTTAAATTGTCTTTTTTCATATATCATATTCATCCATATGATATGCAAGCACTTTTGAAAGATAAATTATTAGATAAAATAGCCTTTTAAGTATTCCTCTGAAGTATGAAGACTTCTTTAATGATCTTCAAAAAGATACAGTGATGATGAGAGAGGTAACAATCATTAAACAACTGGTAAAAGTTTAAAGTTATCCTTTTTTATTTTATCATTTATCTAGATATTAATTTAATATTTATAGACCAATAATGAATCAGGGTAATTATGAATCACTTGGCCTCCATTATAACCACATATCATAGGCATGGAAATGAATACATTATTACTACATCATGAGACAAAGTGAAAAATTTTTAATAGTACTTTTATAGTTTTTATTTCTTGTTTTAAATTTATTAACATTATTTTAACTTATTTAAAAATTACACATTTATTCAACCTAGGCCAGTGGTTCCCCATTTGGGGCACACAATGCACAGGGGGCAGTTTGATTTTTAAAGAAGGCAATTGCAGACTTTTTTTTTTAAATATTTTTTTTGAGTTATTAACAGAGAATTTAAAATCCTTCTAATTGTTTTTATATCTTATTATTCATAAATTGAATTAAGAATGTTTTTAAAATTTCTCTTTTTACATACCATCTTCTTCTCAGTGTCCCTTCTGTTAGATAACCTTTAATCCTTATTTCTCCATTGTTACTTGACAAATTAAATGGCTTGAAACTCCACTGTACTTCAACTATCCTTTTGTTAATGATCATTTAGGATTCCTCCATGTGAGTAGGAGTTCACGTTTTGCATAAGAATTATATGTCATAGGAAGAGGGCATCAGGATTACCTATGTATCAAAATTGTAATCCAAGATGTCAGTCATCAGTAAGTTATTACTTTTGATTATTCATGTTACATTCAGAAGAAACAATATCTGTGGCTTGAAATAAGTTATTGTTTAACCACCAAACATCACATTGATTACTCTGGTTGGAGAGTAAAAAGAGTTTAAATATATATACAAATAAACAGAATACTAGGTGTGAGTTAATTTATGATAATAGTAAGGAAAATAGTTTATTGTTTAAGATTCAAACAGGAACTTTAGCAACAAAAGAATATACGTGTAAATGGAAAAATATGGGTGATTTAGTCTATAAATTATGTGAGGAAGGAATAGAAAATATATTTGTTAATTGAATGTAAATGCTTGAAAACAGAAAGGGCACATACAATGAAGTTATGAAAAAATAAATATGAAAAAAGTGATTATACAGAAAGTAGATTATTGGTTTTTATGCTGGGTTTGGAAAAAGATAAGGGGGATTTAGATATAAAGGCTGTAGAATTGATAAAGATTATGTTGTGGAAATGGGATGGAGCATAATATGGGAAAAATTAGACTGGAGAATGTAAAATTAAGTAGCTAACAAGTTTTTCTTGGTATAATTGCTGCGAGATTCTTGACGTCGTTTAAGAAGAAGCTACAGTACATCACATCACATCCCGTTTTAAGTTATTGTTTACTTTGCGAATAAGAGGCACAATGAAATTTATAATCAATTATCCTAAAATGAGAAAATACTTTCATAAGAATATTTAATCATTTAGAAGTTAATTATGTACAAACCTGCAACTATATTAAATCTAAATAATATAATTAATGATCCTAAAACCATTTACATTAATTTTCTTACCTCTTATACCATTGGGGAGCTAAAAAGAATACACAAATATTAAAAGACTTGGAGACATGTGCAAGGATAATGATAAATAGTTTTACTTTAAATTAAATATAATTAAAATACTAAATAAAAGTAAAAAAAAATACACATAATGACACAACTCATAACTACCACAATATTATGAGTTGAAGAGCAATCAGAAACTATTATCAGAAATTTGAGAATTTTTGAATTAGTAGAGCTGTTCTTAATTGAGAAACTGACAAACTGACAAATTTCAAATAATAATGTTAATGACGTTTTTTAGTTCCAAGGAGATTACTTAAGCCTTATGGATAATAGACCAAATCAATGATTGCAAAATCATTACATTGTTAATACTGTTTAGCAGAATAATAAATTAGTAAAAAGATTGAGCAATAAATCAAAATTACTTTCATAAAAGATGAATTGCTTTTTCTTAATTTTTAATTCAGAAGTAAGATTTTAAAACAATTTCTTTATAGCTATATTGGATTTAATTTGTTTGTAAACAGACAACCATATCAATGAAAAAATTTTAAAAAAAATGTAATTGAAAACATAATAATCTGTCTACTTTACATTAGAATAGCAAAAAGTCTGATAGAGGAAACAATTTTTTCTGTAAAACTTGTTAACGTTAACAAATTATAATTTTATTTATATAGATAATTATAAGGGATTTGAACTCAGACTTTTAAACTCTCCACAGCTATCTAATTCGTATTATATAACTGATACATATTACCACATACATGTGAGAAAGATAAATGATCTCCAATATTGTATTCTGTGCTAAACCGGCACCCACCATCTCTAACACATATATACAATCACTGTTCAGTTTATATTAAGATAGCATATATGTGGTAATATATATCAGTTGTATAAGATGGATTGGATATCTGTGAGGAGTTTGAAAGTCTGAGTTCAAGTGTCTTATAATTACATTAAATTTAGTAATGAAAATATGCATGGATTTAAATATTATATAGATAAAATTAATAACAATGAACATTTATCAATTTCATATTCTTTAACTTTGGCATAAAAAAATCACCAGTATAAACTCAAGCCCTGAATATTATGCATTATTTCAATTAAAAATTCTAATTTTTTTTTTTAAAAAAATCAAGTATCCCCAAATGCTAACTACAACTGACAAAATCTTCGAGAAATGTTGGACAAAATCCCAACATGGGTCATAAATTTAAATTTAATACTAATAAAAAAAATTGCTTTTGAAAGGAATCCATCGATACACACACACAAAGAAAAAAAATAATTTTTAAAAAGTTTTATTTTGCGTCAAAAATAATTCTAATCCAAACAATTTCAAATTCACATGTAATTATCTAAAATTAGGCAACCTGCTGTTAAAAATAAAAACTAATGTTTGTATAATTAAATTAATATTAGAGAATCATTTTCAGATTTTTATGAAATACTTGCCTCCAAACATTGATTTTTAATAATTATTTTAATTGATCCACAAATTAAAAACTGCTCTTTATAAAAACACAGTGATATTATCTGAAGTATTTGGAAGCTGAAATCTTTACTTTTCTAGTGAAAAGCTTTCTGAATGATGACTACAGAACAGCTGAAGATAATATAAGAGGAGTGAAAATTATCTTTCAACAAAATGGAAGACGTAGCAAGCAAAAACTCTAACATGGTGGTGATCAGATGTATAATTACATCAATGGGATTCTGAAAAGACATGTTTCCGATACTCTGCATTGAACATTATATTTATCAAATAAAGATTATATGAAGCATCAAAATGATTTTTTTTAAAAAAAAGCTATAAAAAGATTATGGCAAAATTTTAATAAATTTTATTTATTAAAAAACCCAAATTAAAAAGTATAAAAGTATAAGACAACATATTAAATTTCAAGGCTTTTAAGAAAGATTTGATGTTTTGGAAAAAGTTTCATCGTTAAATAAGTATGTATGAGTAGGACTTAATAATAAAATTTAACATACCTTAATACTAAATTACATTAGCTTTATATCAAAAATGATAAATTGATTAAAGAGGTTATTAATTATTATTCAATAACAATTATATCTGAAAAGTACATGAAATAGAAGATAATCTTCCAGTACATTTATTACTCAAATGTTAATCCTTTACAGTACATAGTTAATGATATATATATTGGTCATTACATAGTTTCTTCTTCTTTTGAGGATTTTGATAAGATTAATAATTTTAAAATGGAAAGTAATTGGGTATTTGGCAGTTTAAATATTGAAAATATGTATCAGTCTGTTAATAGGTTAATCAGTATTGATGTTCTTATGTCTGTATTGATTAAGAAAAGTTCTTTATCAAAAAATAAAATTAAGGTAATTAAAGATTTGCTTTTGTTATTGGAAGATTCTATGTATTTTACTTATAAAGGTAATTTTTATAAGATTAAGGAAGGGTGGATAATAGGTTATATTATTTCTCTTTTAGTATGTTCAGTTTATATTAATTATATGGAAGAGGAAATTATTATTAAAAAGAATTGTTTATATATAAAATTAATTGTCAGATATGTTGATGATTGTTTATTTGTAGTTGAAAATGATAAATTGAAGGAATTTGTAAATGAGCTTAATTGTTTTGATCCTTCTATAAAATTTGTGTTAGAAGGAGGGGGGTTAGATTTTGGTAAGTTAAAATTTTTAGATCTTTTGGTGATTAGAAATGCAGAGACTAATTGTTTATTGTGCAGTCATCTAGTTAAAAGTAAAGAATTAAGATCTATAATTAAATCTCATAAAGTAGCTGCTTTAAGGAATTATTGTCATAGGAATAAAAAATTAAATAATTCTAGTGGGGTAGCTTTGTTTCAGAAATATCAATTTTATAAAGATTACTTGAGGGTTGATTACTCTGATAAATTTGTTAAAAGTATTTTATTTAATAGTAATATTTGTAAGGATGTAAAGGTTAAAGAAAAATATGATTTTATTTCTTTGCCATTTAAATTGTCTTCTTATAAAATTGTATGTAGAAATAGTAAATTGTTTGGAAATAAGAAAATTGATTGGAAAAGGGGTGTTACATTGAATAATTTATTAAATAATACAAAAAAAATTTTTGATAGAAATACTATTCCTGGTGTAGTATATTTTATCCATTGTTTATTTTGTAAGAAGGTTTACATAGGTCAGAGTAGTTTGAGTTTAAATGAAAGAATAAAGGTTCATAAAAGTAGAGTTAAAAATAGATATCTTAGTTCTGCTTTGTATGTCCATGAAAAAGATACAGGCCACACAATTGATTTTGATGAAGCTAAGGTTGTCTTCTTTGAGAGAAATGAAATGAAAAGAAGAATTAAAGAATCTTTATTATTGAAAATTTATTATTTTGAAGCAATTAACTTATTTAAGAGTTCTTTTAATATTAAGGGTGGATGGGAAGTGAATGGATTTGTGGATAATGTTTAATATTATATATATTGTGTAGTTTTTGTAGTTCTTTACACTTAAGAAATCTGCTTGTAGCAGTGAAACCTTTGGTAGTGTTTTAATATTATTTTTATGCTGGTCTGGTTGAATTTTGGATTTGGAATAATTTTAATTATATATATATATATAGAGAGAGAGAGAGAGAAAGAGAGAGAGAGAGAGAGAACAACACAATACAAAAATATTTGTGATAAAACACAAATGACAAAGTAACAAAACTTTTTTTAATATTTAGCACACACTAGACCAATTTTAACTTTTTAACTTTATAGTATAAAATAAAAAATATATAAAATAGTATATGGCAATATAAAATAAAGAGTTACAGAAAATGATAAAATTTAAATATCCTATATTAAATAAAATTATATAAAAAAAGAATTAATAAAGTTTGTCAGTAGCTCTTATATGAAAATGTTAGTAGATGTGTTCAATTATTGACAATATATCATCATTATTTTATTTGAAAGGAAAGTATTTGAAATCAAAAAACATATATCTAATAATAAAAATAGCTTGAATGAAAAGTGAATGAAAGTTATCTTTTTTTAAACTTTTTATCCTTCATTATTATAATTTTTAGTCAAATTAATCATATATGAATTATCTCCAATAACCTTTTCAGTTATTGTTGATCCGCTGCAGGATGAAGATTTTTCCATGCTTCATTTTTTTCAATCTATACCTTCTCTTCTCCATACCACTTCAGAAAAATTTCTTATCTCATCCATCCATTTCACAGATAAACTTTTTCTAGGATTATTACAATTTTTTGGGCTCAGTTAAAGACTTCAGCTGCTTATCATTTATCATTTTTTCTAAAAACCAAATACAATCTATCTCATTTTAGTGTTTTAATTTTTTTAATGATCTGTGATATCTGTTTATTATCCCAACCATGTACTTTACTTTCAATCTCTCCTTTATTAATCTCATTGTATATTTTTATATACTTCATTTTGTATCTGCAGTTTTTGATTTCGCTATCAAATGTCTGGAGTCACTGATCAAATAAACAACGGTAAAATATATTTATTAAAAACTTTTTTTCCCCCAGTTACACGTCTTTTTATAATATTTAGTTATTTTTAACAAAGAAATGCAAACAAGTTTAATTCTATGATCAGTTTCTATCATTATGTTTTGATTTATATTAATAATCTGATCAAGGTATTTGTAGTTATTAATCAAAGCTAATTCATTACTAATAATTAATCATCGCACATAACTCTTTTGATCTTTTATCTTTAATCCTATTTTTTTGCTTTTATTTAATAGTTTTTATAAATTTATTTGAATCTTTTGAAGTACTATTAAAAAAAAAAACAACTACGTCATTTGCAAAATTTAAAAATCTAAATGATTTTCATTTATTTAATTCTCTCAATTTTCATTTTTATTCAAAAATTATTTCCCACACAACTACTGCAAAAAGTATTTCAGAAAATTACCCTGACATCAGCTAGTATCAATGTTAATCATGTTACCATATAATCCAATCATTGCTGGAACATATCTTGATGCTTCAAAATTAAATCTTCACAAATATGTTTATATACTCAAATACATTTTTCTAATCTATAAATGCAAAATAAAGTTCCTAATGTCTTTTTTTATTTTTCTCAGATATTATTTTCAGATATGAATTCTTCCAATAATCTGATATACCTTTACCGTTATTATATAGCTTTGGCAATAATTTCTGTTGGTTTTTATTTCACGCTTTAAAAATATTTATTAAGACTAATAATTCTTGTAGATTTCTTGTTGTTTATACATTTAATTGCTTACTCCAGCTCTTTATTTATAATGATCAGAATTAAAAAACATATTATTGCAAGATAATAACAATTTTTTTTATTACTGTATAATCCATTGCAAACTGTTTTCGTAAATTTTATAACAACTCTCTTTTTAGCTATCATGCAATTTTTTTCTTATTGTTGACTAACTTCTTTCAGTATCAAAATATTATTTTATATGTTTAAAATTTTAATTTTTTTATGAAATGCCTTGACATTTTACAGTTTTATATATTATTTTACAGAATTTCACATATTATGTCTTCTAAATGTGTGATTTTTAAAAATATTTTCTTTCTTTCATATATTACTAATTTATTTAAGTATTTAGGCTTTTTTGTTTCTCCTATTGGTGTAGTTGGTCTTAACAAAATAACAAACATTCTTCTGTTAAATTCATTTAAATCTTCAAACTGTAAAAAACAATTTAAAAGTCTGAATCAAATTCATTGGAATAATTCTGAAAATTACTGATATTATTTGTTGATAATATCTTTTCAAATATCAGGATTGCAGTAATAAATATCTTACAGTTCACTAATTAATGAATACTTCCCAGTTAAATCTACTAAATATATTATAATCTTCAAATACATACTTTCTGTTAATCATACTTTCTATTAATCATAATATAACTTTTCTATATCCTTTTGTGCTTCCATTTTTATTTAGACATACAAGATTTTAGAAAAAAATTAATAGCATAAAAAATATCAGAGCATAAACTTAAATTATTTGTATTTGATAAATTTCATTAAATTTAAAAACTAATTTTTCATTTTATATAATATACCATTGAGCTCTCCAATGTTATTTATATAAGCTCATTTTCATCTTATACCCTTTTAGATCAGGAAGATACAAGAAAATCTAAATTAAACTATAAATTATAAATACATTATATTAATGACAAATGTATTAGATGTCAAGATAATATGTATAATAGAATTTTATTAACATTATAAACGAAAACAATAAAATGAGATACAGGTTTTACATATATAAAATGATGACGGGTGATTCATAACATCTGTGACTCTCAGGTATAGTCTACTTTATTATATTACATGAGGGTCAAACACAGGGTAATCATTGATAATACTTTATATATTCTTATGGTCAATATTATTTCAACAACATCAGGTTAAAAACTGAATATAATATATTTAACTGATTCTTTAAAAGTCAATGGATACATATTGATATTGTTTCTGTCCAGATTTAAATACAAGATATTGCTAATTATAGCAATATTGACTTTAAAAACTTACATCTAAGTTATACAAATTTGACATAACCAATTTTCTAAATTATCATAACTGGAAATTAAAAAATCTCACTACCAGCTATTTCTAATTGTGCTTTATCAAATCATTATTAACTTTACATTATGTGATATACTATGTGGGTGAGACTTTGACATTAAATTATTTATCCCTGGATAGAGAATGTGGCTCTACCCAGGAATATTATAAATGAATAATTTAACTACAAAGTATAGCCAAGTCAGGATTCTCTCTCACTCTCTCTCTCTCTCTCACACACACACACACACACATATATATATATATATTAATTCTAATGTTTTCACGGATAAAAGATGTCATATTATTATTACTATTTGCGGGATATTCCGTGTAGTGAAAAAGCTAAATGCTGACGTATCAGTACAATATCAAGTACCTTCCTCAGAGCGTCCTCCTTCTCAAATCTATATCCCGCAAATAGTAATAATAATATGACATATATATATAAGTGACAAAGTGTGACTTTTTTAGGAATGGAAGCACATTTTTTTTTTTAGAATGTTTTTATTTCACTTGCCACACAAAAAATCTGAAACTCTCTTATCTGTAAATCAGAGAATATATTATCAATATATTTTTATCTTCCAAATCCTTTTAACATTCTTAAAAGTTTTAATTGTAAATTAGATCTTAGCATTGTTTGAACTTCTTACAATCAATGAAAATGTATTAGTCAAATTCATTCTTTGCATATATAAAAACAATTCAACTATTGGTAAAAAAATTGAAAGTCAACAGTGTGATTGGTTTAAATATAGATAATACATTATCATTATATTTTTATCTTCCAAATCATTTTAACATTCTTAAAAATTTTAATTATAAATTAGATCTTAGCATTGTTTGAACTTCTTATAATCAATGAGAATGCATTAGTCAAATTCATTCTTTGTGTATATAAAAACAATTCCACTGCTTGCAAACAAATTGAAAGTGAATTTTTTAAAATTGAATTTTAATTAAAGCTTTTGAAGAAAGTTTTAATGAATTTTACTATGGAAGAACTCATTCGATTCAATACATAGACCCTTGGTCCCTGATATATATATATATATAATGTAACAGGATGGGGTATCCAGAAGTGTAAGGAAAAAAGAGAATCTGGGTGATGGAAAATCATCATCACTCCCAGTCCATTTAAAATGAAATATTTACAAAAGTGTATATAAGTATAAAGATATTTAATAATAAAATGAGATTAAGAAAATCTCTGAGAACATTGAGAGCATCAGCCAGCTATCTCAAAAGAGCAACTAAAGACACAATTATTTATCAACCAGCATTATAAATAAAAAATAAGTACAATAAATATTCAAGAGAAATAAACATCCATTATCATCATTGATGGGAATAAACAAATCAGTATAATAAATCAACAGTTCATCTTGTGTTTGGATTTGAACAATAAAAAATATAAATCAACAGTCAACCTTGTAACTGGATTGGAAATGGGTCTTCTGTAGACCAGGCTAACTATTGAGCCATTGACAGCTTGGGCAATTATTTAAACATAACTTAGATGCACCACTTAAGTGCTCATTTGTCAGAATATATAAGAATCAGAATTCAGAACAATAATGCTGGGACATTAAAACATACTGATCATCATCAATGCTCAGGCCACTTGTAATGGCCAACTATAAACTTAACTTTTAAATAAGACAAAAAATATAGTGCATGGGCTTTAAAGAGTATGCTCTTTTGCACCAACCAGGATGGTGATTGATCATTGCTGAATGCCCCAAAAGCACTAAGTACACATCCCCATTTATCCGTGCATGAATCTAGCTCAGATAACATAAGCTCTATTACTGTATGTGACCAAGAGATGATGGAAACAATTTTTAACAATTAAATACAAGTTTATTAATAACAAAAAAATAAATGATACTTAAGGTCTTATAAGGATTCTGATTTTGAAAAGTATACAAAATTATATACACAACTAAAGTTATTACATTGTTTTACAATATTTCTCAATTAGTTTCTATAAACGCATATATATATATCTGTACACAGACATGCATTTTATCATATACCAGGAATACATTTCAATTAACATAAAATAATTATAAAAAAATGATTAAATTTTCTATGTGTTATACTTGACAAGCATTCATCAATATACGCACAAATATATGTGTGTGTGGGTAATTTCTAAACATGTTTGACTTAACCTACATGATTAAGCTTTTAAATTATATTTTAAATAATACAAATCCTTAAGCTAGGTTTACTGAAACGCTTACATAGAATTACATAGATTATTAACAAATTTAATTTTGTCAAACAATAAATAATAATTTTTATAATTAATAATTCAATTTTGAATATACATAAAATTTACATATTTAATCAACATTAAAAAAATTACTTTATCAAATTCTATTACAGCTTTCTTTATTCTTTTTTTTTTTTTAAAAAAAAGTATAGTCAATTTTTGAGAGATTAGAAAGCTTTTTATCAGGTTATCCCTTAACTAATTATAAACATCTTCAATTTTAAAAATATAGATTTAAAATGTCTTCCCAAATGAATTATTTAAAAACAACTTACTTTTGTATATGCGTTTATTTGTGCCCCTCTGCATATAGACACAGCAGAATATGTATAATTACTTCTTTATTCAGCTGGTGTTTCTCTTGGGCAAGCTGTTTTTTTGTCAATCCATGCAATTGTCATCACCAGGTAAAAATATATAATTCAGGTATGGCTGGCTTTTTCCCTTCTGTAGTCAGTTCCACTTATACTTGGATTTTGTAAGTTTCAGGTCAGCAAGCTGTTTTTCCAGGAAAATTTTAAGGCTATGAATTACAAAGAATCTTGACCCTTTTCCTCCATGTAAATTCAAATTCCATTACTGAACTGACATCCTCATAGCAGTTGTCTATATATTCTACTAGCCACATCTGCAGCCAGATTTATTGTTGCCATTCTCTGTTACAGTTACCAACTCTTCACAAAAATATTTTGGCTAATTTTATAGCTAGCTCTTCTGCTAACTGCTTTCCAAAAATATTAAAGCCAACTTTGCAGTTTGGCCTAGTTGGCCAATGCTTAAAATATTACAACCAGACTCCTCTGGTCAACTTTTACAAAACTGCAAGCAAAAACTAACTGGTATTTTTTTTATCAGTCTTTTATAACCTTGGTTAGGTCAGGTGACAAAAACACAGTGGCTGTTTTCAATCTGTCTAATCCATTTGAAAACAAGCTGGAAATCTTTATCAAAGTGTGATATTCATGTTTTTACTTAAATTTTTGGAATTTGACCAAAGGTGTGATAATCCTTTAGAATTTTTCATCCACAAAAATTTGTTTAATGCAAACAAGCATTAATTTAAAAAGATATTTTGTATAAGTTTTAATTAAAAGATTTTAAAAATAAATTATGCTTGTTTTTTTTTTTTGTAATTTCAAAATCAGAATTACAACTAATATTTATCAGACCATTTTAAAAGTTTAATCTATAACAAAATTTTACTTTAAACCCAGAGTTATTTAACCCTTTACTTATTATTATTTTATTTTAGGAAATAGAGAAAAATATCTACAAAAATTTATTCTGTGTTTATTTCTACTTTTTCTTTATTTACATATATATGTGCACATACACTATATTAGTGTGTGTTATGTAACCCAACTGGTTACAATATATTGTGACAGTCAGATGATGTATGTTGGTTTAACTCAGTTCGAATACTAAGTGAAAGTACCTCGAGGCCACCCATATGCGAGATATTAAATCAAGAATACTATGACCTCTGCCCTATTCACCTATTCTCGAGGCTAATTACAAACCAACAACATTATCTGAGCCATACATAAATTATTTTTCAACCGGCCAAGCTTAGCCTCAGTGGTAGAGACATGGACGGGAACACCTACAGAGCTAAATAGTTAAATGTGCATAAAAGTACTATGAAAAATGTGTTTTGCATGCCTGGATCATTGGAAAAGTAAAATAAAGCATTATAATAAAATTAGAAAACTCAAGCTTTTTATAGTTAAATAATATGTTTAATTAATGAGAATGTTTTTAATGACCTCCGCTATTCCCCTAAATTAATAAAAAACTAATTAGACACTAAAAACAGATTAAACGATATAATATTTTTGCGGTCTAAGTCTTTTCTTCCCAATTTTAATAAAATTGTCAAATTGAATCTCCTTGATAAAGTACAATAATAAAAATCTTTCGCAAAGCATTGTCTAATTGCTTTGTGCTAAAAACAGACAGTTTAAAAATTATTTAAGACGTATATAGCTAAATCAGATATACATAATAAGCTGATGGCGGACAAAAGAGGCGTTATCGAGGAGATCAAGTTGGCAAACAAAGGAAACGTACTCATATGGAATTTTACAAATATAAATGAAAACTGGAAAGAGATTTAAATGAAAAATTAACCTTTGACTTACACTGCAATGGAATACGAAATATTTATACATGTTAGTAATGAAAAATAGCAAAGGAAAAAGGGTTAAATATATAGATAGATGATCACACATATATATATTTAAGACTAGTCTAATAAAACTGGTTACATTACAAATATTAAATAAAACATTTCAGAAATATAATTCAGTGAAGCACTTAAAAAAGGTATGAACAAAAAGCGTAGAAAGTAAATAGTTCAATGGAGGAGAGATATGATTACCATCCTGGTTCCTTGGTCATGTTTCCTATGGTGTTCGTGGCTTGATCTGACCATGATAGGTATTTGTCTGGACAAGGAAAGTGGAAATAAGTAGCATGCTTTTACGAAAAGTTCTACAGACACGGCACAGAGTTCAGATGACTGTTGAGTGGATACTAAGGCATTTTGATGGTATTTAGAAACCTTGGCGATAGGCAAAGCTATTTATATGCCTAGCCAAGCATAATAGAATCCATCAAATTCATATGACTTTTAGCTTGAGCATGTTCAAACTTCTCCATGATTTTGAAGATGACAGTTGTCTAACTTTTTGGAATAAAATCTCCACAAGCAAAATCTGAAAGAGTTCTCCAAAGAGAAATCTGAATGCCAGCAAGAAAACTCTGAATAATCTAGTCTTTTGTTCACTCTCCTATTTATACATTTTTTTGTAAGCTACCCTCTATTGTTTATATGATCTTAGATCTTGATAAGCCCACCCACATGCTACTTTGTTTCAAGGTAACATTTTCTAAAAATAACTTTTACTTTTTTATTCAAAATTTCTTTCTTTAAACTTTGGATTTTTATTAATTAAAAAAGAAAGAGAAGGCCATCTTTAATTTGCCTTGAATGGGCTAATTAATTACAAACATACATTCTTTTAGAAAATGTTGGCAGGCTTATCTCAAAATAAATCATACGCCATATTTTAACAAGATTTTAACAAAAAAAAATAATATTATTTCTTCTAATAATATAAGCATTTTATTTCAGCAGAATTTTGCATTAACTCATATATATATATGCTTGACGTATATATATATATGTTTGACTAATAGATTTTACAAGCAATTTTTATTAACAGAAATCTAATCTTAGAATGGAATTTATTTAAAACAAAATATTTAAATGCAAAACCCTGCTGATATTGGACTATAAACTTAATTCAGGCCTACAATACTAATTAAGTTTATAGGAGGCTGTGAAGCATGGATCGGACTTCAGATCCATTGCTTATATATATATATATATATTATCCACACCTACAAATGAATAAGATTCATAGAATGATCTATAGATTTTAACATTTCATAGTGTGAGTCCATTCAAACATTCATAAATATAATACATCACATACAAGGGTGGGACTTTATGTACACTAATAATATAAATATATATTTTGTTTAACTGATTTGTGAAGAAAAGAATCATTTTTATGAGAATGCAAAAATCTGCAGAAATTTATTTAACATGCTAATGGAATTGGGGGAAAAACATTATATTTTTTAAATTTTTTTTATAAATCTCAAGAGTTACTTAATCAGTTCTATTTTAAATTAATTTTGTACAAAGTTAAAACTTTTGACTGACAGTTCTAGAATATTAATTTAAATTAAAAATTGTAAGTAAACAAAAATCACAGATACATATTTTGCTCATGAAGATATATTATTCTGCACGAATAAAGCATGATAAACAGAGCACAAAAACATTAATTATAAACAACAATTAGCCAAGCGCTTTCGGTACTATATACCAGAATCATGGTGACATACTGGAACTAAATGATTCAGTTCCAGTATGTCGCCATGTTTCTGGTATACAGTACCGAAAGCGCTTGGCTAATTGTTGTTTATAATTAATGTTTTTGTGCTCTGTTTATCATGCTTTATTCATGTAGAATAATTTTCATTATCTAACAGAGTTTTTATATTATTTATTCATGAAGATATATATATATATATCTGCAAAAATTAAATAATTTGGTTTTACTAAAGTAATAGTAGTCATAAAATATAAGGTCATAATGAAATAGTCAAACTTTTATGTTTATATGTTGCCAAGAATGTACATGTGATTTGCATGTCTTTTTAATTTCAACTCTGATCATTTTAAAATTGATTAGGAAAACAGTCTAACATTATCATTCCATTGCTTTGTCTATCTAAACATATATAAGATTTATTTTGTTATATATAGAGCTCATAAATAAGCTCTTAACAAGCTTTGCAGAATATCCCCAACACCAGACTAGTTTCTGCTACTAGTTCCTTGCGAGCTCTATGTATAACATTTGTAATACAAGCTTGTTAAATTAGGTCATGTGACATATGACTGATTTATTTTGTATTCATTTAATATCAATGATGACTAGATTATCTATTTAATACATTAACCAACAATTTATTTACACATGTATGTGGTTTTCTAATAATTTTTTATTTAATAATTTAATTATTAATATTATTATTATTACTATTATTATTTTATTTACTCAATAAATTTATATATATTTAATTCATTTTATTTGTTTATAATCTCATATATTAATTTAGACTAGGGATTGGCTAAAATTTTTTTTGAAGGGCCAGATAATAAATTTTAAAAGTCTTCATGAATCAATAAAAAAATGCATAATACAATACATTTGAAGTTATGTTTAATTCATGTCTTCAAATAACCTTCTAGTATTTTTCTTAATTAATTTTTTTTTAAAAAATTAATTTATGCTCCATTTTTTTGAATTAACAAAAATTATTTTTTTCAGCCAATTTAATCATTAAAGGTGCTATGATGAAATTATTTGAATTGAGTAAAGTTAACAAAATTGTATTTTTTATTAAATGCATTTATTGAAGTTGAAAAATCTGTTTGTTTATTTGTTAACTCACTAGAGGGCAGTTAAAAGATTTTTCTTAAAAAATTTTAAATTGATATTTAATATATTCAAGTTCAATATAACTTGTATTTTGTATATTTGTTTAAAATGTCTATGAAAGTGATAGAACATTAAACAGGCAAAACTCTCCATACAGTAGTGCCACCCTATGCCAACCAGAGTAATCAATAGATGCAAGAAGGCTTGTGCATAAAATTACCATCTAGTGCCTACTCATCCAATGTCCCCAGACTAGTTTCTGGCTTGTGGCCTTCATCAGTGAGGAGCCTTGGATCTGAGAGCACTGCATCTAGATCTAGGTTGGCACTACTGTATGAAGAGTTTTACCTGTTTAATAACAGTTATGTGCTAGCATAAGAGATGGTGAACATGTGATGTTTAGTGGTTTAAAAGTGATAGAACACATTAATTTTTTTAATAAGTGACTTAATTTTTTAGATATATGCATAAAGAATATATACATAAACTTACTGCAGAAATATTTAATGACATATATACACTATATGTGTGAAATTGATTTAAAATAAAATTATATGTATTAAGTGAAGTTCATTTACAATATTGTTTTGGTAAGCATTTTTTTAAAGAGAAAAAATTTCCAGTCAAAATAACTTAAACACTTTTGTTGAGCTACACATATGTGGAAAGATGAAATCCTTTCTCTTTAGTTACATATGTCCCATGTGCTTAATAAATAAATTTGAATGTTCAAAGAAAATTTTATATGTTTAATCACTTACATCTGCATATATTATATACATACATTAAATATAATATATACACAATGGATATACATTGTAACTTATAGCAAAAATATTTAGTGATATATAAACATTACAAGCATAAAGCTAAACTAGTCAATATATAATCAAAACTACCCCAAATCCAAAATTTAACCAGACCAGCATAAAAATAATATTAAAACACTACCAAAGATTTCACTGCTACAAGCAGACTTCTCAAGTGTAAAGAACTACAAAAACTACACAATATATATAATATTAAACATTACCCACAAATCCATTCACTTCCCATCCACCCTTAATATTAAAAGAACTCTTAAATAAATTAATTGCTTCAGAATAATAAATTTTCAATAATAAAGATTCTTTAATTCTTCTTTTGAGAGAAATGAAATCAAAAGAAGAATTAAAGAATCGTTATTATTGAAAATTTATTATTGTGAAGCAATTAATTTATTTAAGAGTTCTTTTAATATTAAGGGTGGATGGGAAGTGAATGGATTTGTGGGTAATGTTTAATATTATATATATTGTGTAGTTTTTGTAGTTCTTTACACTTGAGAAGTCTGCTTGTAGCAGTGAAACCTTTGGTAGTGTTTTAATATTATTTTTATGCTGGTCTGGTTGAATTTTGGATTTGGGGTAGTTTTGATTAGTGATATATATATAAACTATTAATGTCCAGTCAATTTAAAGTTCAATATAGTTTTACATTTTCATTTACAGTGCCAATACTAAAAACTTCAAAATAATAGAGATAAATTTTTTTATATATTAAATGCTCTTATTGACCGTGCACTAAAAAAGAAAAAATAATAATTGGTTCTTCAACCACAACTGGAATTTTTAGATTTAACTTGAAATAAAAGTATTGTAACGATCCGGAGAAAGAGACTTAACGTAAACTGCACTACGGGCGCCATCTAGGCATTTGAACCTAGAAAAATTTATAAAGTAGGCAGATACGTAAGTCAAAAAAAAAAAAATTTTTTTATATTATTTTGATTCCGGTCGTTAGCCCATGTCACTGGCTCAGGGAGTAGCAGAGATTTAATAATATCATATCTTATCTAATTAGATTTCAACATTAAAAAATAAATAAAATAAGCCACTGCCAGTAATTAGCATACAAACATTTATTTATGCACATATATATAAGATTTAAAATTATTTTAGTAGTAGTTTTACATTTTAACATTTAACATTATTTTTAACTTTGATTTTTGACTTTAATTTATATTTAATTACTATTATATTCTAATTTTACATTTTAATTAAGTTCACACAGATAAATTTATGAAAGCTTGTTTATAATGTTGAATACAGATCGGTTACATAGATTTCACGGTCAAAAACATTTCAAAATAAACATAAACGATCAAAATACAAAACTATTGATTACTGACAATTGCGGAGGGAAATTTATATGTAACCCAATAGTATTCACCATAAGATACTTGCATTGTTACCAATAACTTAAAAGACATCTGAATAAATACATTTTAGATACTCACCATAAGGTATCATTATTTATCGAATGTCTATATATTTTGATCAAATATGAAAACCCAAAACATACTTAACCGATAACCAATCCATGCAAGCGTCTATAAACAACTTAAATTTAATGCATTTTTATTTAGGGTCAAGTATGAATAGACCACATAGATTTGCATTTGAAAATAAAATATTCTATCCCTATTTAACCTTAGGCTAAAATTCGCAGTCAAACTGGCATCGATTCATCTGATACATCGATGTATTCAATGTAATACGGAATACGGCAGCACCAAAAAGATTAAGAGAAGATATTGACTTTCATTAGATAGGAATATTACTTCTATCTAACGGGAAGAACAATAAAAAAAAAACTCCATAGAAAGGAACTGCGCTCTGCGTCTTATAATTCCTTCCATAGGCAAAATGGGAGAGTGCGGCGTATGAAGCAATTCTGCCAGTAGCGAATCTCCGACTACATCTACTAACTACATCAATGTATCCAATCCATTGACCCAATTCAACAACGAAACAAATAACCTAAGATTACCCTCCCCTAATATAACTCTACAAATCTATACAGCCATTCACGCCCGACTTAAGTTTAACATTTATATAATTAATTTAACGAAAAACAAAAAAAATCATGATAAAAACTTAAAGAATAAAAAATAAATAAATGGAAATGATTTTACATAAATAAGAAAAAAAATACATCAAATAACACTATTAATAAAGAATTTAGTTTGGTCAGATAGGATCATATTGCAATCATTTAAATATAGAAAATTTTAATTTAATGTTCATTATTTATAAAGTTCTTACGGTTTAAAACAGTTCATCTTTATCCATTGCTTGCCATGAACGTGAATTTCCACGTCGTCCTAAGATTGGTATCCATTTAGCCGTTGTTTTATTTATTCATTCAGAGGTTTTTTAGTTTAATTGGTCCTCAATGTAGGAAACGATAGTTCATTTCTCTTTTCTTTAACAGCTGAAAGAATTGACAGTGCGTCTGTCAATTCCTCCACCTCCAACTCCGTACTACTACATATAGTCACATCGTAATAATCAATTTCCAATCCCTAATAATTTTCAACCTTGTCCTTTTATATTCATTTGAAGGATTGCATTTTCATTACGTCATCGATGCGATGATCCTTTTCATTGAGGTCCGATTTCCCAATGGATTTATTTCATTTGCTAAAAGTTTTTATTGTTTTCCTAACTGACCGATGTCTTTACATTTAAATGCCCAAGGCTGGTTTACATTTGACTAATTAAATTTATCATTTCCATTTCTGATTAATTAACCTGTTTTCCAAATCAAAGATATATTTAAAGATAAATTTAAAGATATAATTTTATCTCCAAATCTTTTTAAAATTTAGTTTTAAAATACTTTTTCTTTAATAAAGTTTTATTTTAATAATTTTTCATTATCTGTGCGATTTAATATATACGAGTTTAAGATGATATTTAATTTCAATTTTTAATTCTAAAAGAAAATTTTTAAATGCGAACTTTTTAATTTACTTTCATGTTTAATAAATAAAAAAAAAAAAACAATGTAACGAACGTCTGTGCTCATTACAGTATGGAGGGGGGTGTCAGAAATTAATTATGTCAATCTCTATATTTTATAACAAGGGATTGACTTAATTTATGGAATCACTATGCTTTTATTTCAAGTTAAATCTAAAAACCCCAATTGTGGTTGAAGAAACAATTAATTTTTTTTCCTGTGTCATAGCATCGGCCGGGAAGTGAACCCACTAACCCGGGACAACTGCTTGTAAGGCATCTGTGCTGACCTCTTGACCATCAACGCTGGACACAATTTTTTTTAGTGCATGATCAATAAAAGCAATTCATATAAAAATTTCTTTTATCTCTATTATTTTGAATATTTTTATGAAATCAAAAAAATTATTTTTATGCCTAATTTTGATATTTTCTATTGTCTGTATCTGCAATGTTTAAAATTTTTTATGGAAATTATTTTTTTCCATTATCTCTTTATAAAATGTTCTATTCTTTCCATTGTAAACTATTTTAAATTAAAAATGTTATTCATCTGTTAAGAAAAAAATAATAAAACAATTTTTACATTATACAAAAATGAAAAAATTATCCTGCTTGTATTAGTATGTAGAGTGTTTTTACTTTCACTTTTGGGTTGCGACTATTATGTAATTGAAAAATAACTTTTTAATTTATTTGTTTATTACAACAAGATCAAAAAATAACACTTTACTATTTATTGATTATAATAGGTTATTTTAATTTTGAGAAGCAGAACATGTTTCAGATTATAAGGGGTCCATAGACCATAGTTTGCTGATCACTTCTGTAGACAACACATTTGTGCATATAAAATATTATTCAAATATCTCTCAAGTTTTCTGTTTTATTTGAAGCTATGCATCCAAGAATAATAATGAACTATTTGCTGCCCACATTTATAATCATAATCATCATTATGAAGACTCTGTGGCATTATCAGGAATCATTTGAAAAACCATATATAAAGTAGAGTTAATTGATAAGGGATATCTTGAAAATAATCTATGAATAATATTGGCATGCAAAGTCTTTTGTTAGAGAATACATAATATATAGAGAGTCTTGGTTTATACAGCCCTTTATAATGTTTATTTACTACATAACTATCTAAATAAAAAGTGTTAATCAGTTCAGTTATTTTATTTAATTCAAGCTTCATGCATATTTAATATGTATATGCTCAATATGTTTAACCATTTATTAACCATTATTATCGATGATCATCACAATCAATACTCATCTCTTTTCTGTTAAAATATATATAAAGTATTTATATCTGGTTTACTATGCTATATAATCTTGAGTATTAAGATAAAAATGAATCATTTTTAATTTAAAAGGGGGTCAAATAGAAATCCTGTTTTTAGATAATGTGATTTTAGTTTGCAATACTAATTTTTAATTGGTTATTTGCCTAATTATACCATAACTGAAATATATTTAGATAAATTCACAGAAATTTTTATTATAATTTCAATATGTATATCTATAAAGTGTGTATATATATATCAAGTTGCAATCTTTAGTGTCTATATAAGTATATTAGACCATTAATAAAGGTAGTATTGTTAAAAGGTGATTGCCTTGACAACAGTTTGAAATTGTTGATTGTTATTGATATTGGGATTATCTAACTGTTGACTGTTTTTTTAATGATTATTTACAAACCCATTTAGTCTTGAATATTATTACACTTATTATTTAAGTAATACTTTGGATGCAATTTGAAATTTATAATTGCAGTTTGTAATGTTGTAATTGACTATTTAAAATGTTTATTTAAACTTCTTTGTATCAATAATTTTGATCTCTGTGGTCAAGTTGCAATCTTTAGTGTCCATATAAGTATATTAGCTCATTAATAAAGGTGGAATGTACACCTTTATTGTTAAAAGGTTGCCTTAACAATAGTTTAAAATTGTTGATTGTTATTGATATTGTGATTGTTTAAGTGTTGACTAATTTTTAATGAATATATATATATTACAAAAAATAAACCAGTTCTTTAAAGTTAATTTACTTTTAGAATTTATTTTGGCAGAAAATTGATTGAATATTTTTCAAAATATCTTATTTATTGTTTTTGTCATTTTAAAAATAAACCATCTGAATGAGAAATTGGTTTATGAGTGAAAAGGATTGCTAGCAAGAAAAATTTTTGACAATAGAGATAAAATCTTACTTGGAATTGAGATAAAATGACCACACAATAATAATCCTAAAACTATGTCAATAGGAACATTGTTACTAGTAGAGTAACCATTATTGACCTAAAACTGCTGCTGGTGAAACTCTGCAAGTATGTTTTGGACAGATCTATTGATGCTAATTAGATCTTAATAACATAGCATCACTATTAATCACATATCCCAAGTCAAATAGAATAATTCAGTAAAAATACACATGTATTACTTTACTATTAATGAAAAATAAATAGAATGTCTTAACTCATTATTTTTATTTAACAGATCAAATTAAAATCTCAGTAGAATAGTTACAGTTTATCTTTTCTATCAAAAACGTTGCTATAACCATTTCTTTTTATTAAAAAAAATCGCTATTTACTGAAATACTTTACTGTGATAACATAAATTAGTTAAATATAAAAGACAAAAGTTTAGATAAAAAGTAGTTTTATATTACTAATAATGTTCTTACCTGCTAACATACATTTAGGTATAAACATATTACCACTGAAGCTATCAAGTTTGTCATCATCTTCATCTTCTTCTTCTTTTGGTGGAGGTGCCACCGTATCAGAAGAGGAAGTACCTTGAGCCATTTCAGGATGTGTATCATTATTTGTGGAAGGTGTTTGACTGTAAGTTGCTAAAAAAAAAAAAAAAAAAAAAAATTATTAGAGAATGATTATTATTTTATACCAATAAAAATTAAATGTTTTATGACTTAAAAAGAGCATTATTTAACATAATTTAAGATATATAAGCACAGATCTTCACACGACTCACTACTCTATCTCATAACACTGATACACTTGAATCCATATATGTTGAAAAGATAAATAATCACCAATATACATATTTCATGCTAAACCAGCAATCATCAATTGGTCCAGATTATCTTTACCCATATATGCAATAAGTGCTCAGATATATATTAAGATAGCCAATCTTCTTACTTTAATGGACAGACTTCAATCCACTCCACACTGCAACTCTTCAACCATCCATCCAATTAAAAATCTGATGATGGAATGCTGAAAGGCCACCCTGAGGCTGAGATTATTGTCACACCCTTGTTGACCTAAAGTCAATCTGACCCCTGGCTATCTTAATATATATCTGAGCACTTATTGCATATATGTATAGAGATGATAATCTGAACCAACGATGATTGCTGTTTTAGCATGAAATATGTATATTGATGATTATTTATCTTTTCGACATATATGTGTTCAAGTGTATCAGTGTTATGACTCAGTGTTATGACATAGAGTGGAGAGTGGTGGGTCGTGTGAAAGTCTGTGCTCATATACCCTATATATTACATATAGAGATACAGGTATATGCTTTCTTTGCCAGTACTTCAGATTTACTCATATATAAATATTTGAGTTGTAGGGATAAGAGGACTCCTTTTATTCCTGCATAAATACTATATTTTGTATTGGTGAGAAAGTATTCATTTATTATTAACACTCGCAAAGCATTTGCACAATTAGCTTGAAAGGCTGATATTCGAATGTAAATACAATTGTATACAGATGCTATATAAAATAAATGCTTATTTATATATGATTAAGTTTCAGTTGGCATGATGTTTAGTAAATTCTAGACAATTTCACCGTCATTCAGACATGTATAGAGTAATTTAAAGTGACTGTTCTATCGTCACGCTTTCTTTGCCAGTACTTCAGATTTGCTCATATATAAATATTTGAGTTGTAGGGATAAGAGGATTCCTTTTATTCCTGCATAAATACTATATCTTGTATTGGTGAGAAAGTATTCATTTATTATTAACACTCACAGAGCGTTTGCACAATTAGCTTGAAAGGCTGATATTTGAATGTAAATACAATTGTATACAGACGCTATATAAAATAAATGCTTATTTATTTAGTTATTAACGTAATTTAAATAAAAAAATGAAGCTTTTCAGAAAAAAAAAAACTAAAACAAAAAAAACAAACAATGTGAATATGCTAATCCAAGCGGTAATTAACAATTAGGAAATATATCTTTAATAACAGCTCTACGATTTGAATTTATTTACAAAATAATAGATGTATTATATTAAAGCTTTAAAAAAAGGATTTTTAAATCCTCACAAACTTAGTACTGCACCCTTTTTTCAAAATAAAATACTTGAGCTTTTAGTTCATTTTAACAATTTATTAGTACATTTGAAATATTTACTAATAGTGATAATACCAAAATAAAATTACTAAGTGTTAATAAAATACATGCTATCGACATCATTAATCCCATTAAAATCCGCTACTAAAAATCTCATTAATAATTTCACATCGATCATAGTGATTTAGATCTTAGCATATGGTTTTCTGTTATTCAGAATTTGATTACAATGTATAAATAAATAAATTTCTATGTGCAATAGCTTGATAATCAAATTTATTTTATACCAAAATAAATCCATGATCACCATGTTTTCTTAGATAATGATATTGTACAGAAAATATTGCTATGCTAGGTTTTATCGATTATTATCAAAATAAAAAGTCTTCAATATAAATAGAAACTTAATTTTAGTATTAGATCTGTGAACTGATCTCTCATTATAAACAGATTAATTAATTTTCATTATAAAATAAAAAACTAAATTCTCAGCTGTTATGGATATTCCTGACTATTGACACTCTGATTTATATAAGTACTGATAAATTGCAGATTTGAATTATTAACAGTATTTGAAAAAATATCTGTGTATACATATACTTTATCAATACTGGTATCAAAATTTCATTTTATATTTACGTGATTTTTTCAAACACTGCGTAGACATCATGAAACAATACTGCGATAACTAATCAATAAATTTAAAAAGCAGTCTATTTCACATTTGTAAAATATATGTATTTAAACATAAAAAAGTATAACAGAAAATATAAAAAAAGTGAAACATTTATACACATTATAATAAATACATTGTACAGGATTAAACCTGCATTTATATATGTAATAGATGCGGGATTCGAACTCAGACTTTCATACGACCTACCACTCTCAGTGCCATCTCTTATTGCTGACCCACCTGATCACACACATGTTGAAAAGATAAATAATCACCAATATACGTATTTCATGCTAAACCAGCAATCATCAGTTGGTCTAGATTACTATCCTCACACACACATATATATAATCAGTGCTCAGCTTTATATTAAGATAGCCAATCTTCATACTTTAATGGACAGGCTTCAAACTACTCCAACTCACAATTCTTCAGACTTCCATTTCATTGAAAAGCTGATGATGGAACGTTCAAAGATTTTTAATGAAATGGAAGGCTGAAAAGTTGTGAGTTGAAGTAGTTTGAAGCCTGTCCACTAAAGTATGAAGATAGGCTATCCTAATATGAAGCTGAGCACTGGTTATATATATGTGTGTGAGGATAGTAATCTAGACCAACTGATGATTGCTGGTTTAGCATGAAATACGGTGTTTATTTATCTTTCAACATGTGTGTGATCAGGTGGGTCAGCAATATGAGATGGCACTGAGAGTGGTGGGCCGTGTGAAAGTCTGAGTTCGAATCACACATTATAATAAATAAATACTTTTTTACTATTTAGAAATTAATCTAAAATTAAACTTTTCATTCTTCTTTTATAACATTAAAATGTTTTTTTTTTGCTAAAGAAATATAGATACTGATCTGATCAGTGATGTACATTTCCATTTTTATCTTTTATTAATTCTTTAAACATTGGTTTGAAATCATCAAATGATACAGGAATGACTAGTCAATCATTTGAAGATTTCTTTAGAAAAATGGAGATTGATCATAGTAATACTACAACTTACTTTATAAATCCAATGTGTAATCTAAAACCTGTCACTATCACTTTTCATTGACAGATTTATTTTTTTTGGCAACTTTTTAATAGTATTTGTTTGTTTTTTGAATCTAAAAAAGGTCAATTGTAAGTTTTTTTAAAAATTTCTCATCGTTGTTTTATTCTATACCTAATATTGGCTTACAAAATTGATTGATTTCTATAGAAGTTCTTCTTTTGATTTGTGAATGACAGATTTCTTTTGGGACATTATTCTCTCTTTAAAAATTTTGTGTAAAATTTATTCTTTCTTATCGGCTTTTAATGTAAAGGAAAAGTAACAAGATAGGAATGGAGGGGATTGAATGGTGTCTGTAGTCTTCCTAAAATCAAACCAAATATTTTGATTAGTAAGAGACAGATTTCATTTGGGAATATTTTTTTGTCTTTAAAAATAATATTTTAAAGTTTTTTTTCTTATTGGCTTTTTAAAAAGGGCGAGAATAGCTATGAATTTCTTGTCTTACAACAATTTTTGTTTGGGAATAATTAATTTTTTTTTCTTTCTTATTAGTTTTTTTTTAAAAAGTAAAAAGATATGGATGAAATGCATTTAATTCAAAATAGCATCTATTGTCTTTAAAAGTACACATTATCTAGATTAATCATTCATTATAATATTTCTGTAGTATAATTTTTATTATACCACTTTTATGCAAGGTAGGGACTAATTTTCATCTGCTTTTAACACCTTGTGGAGGGTGTAATCATAAACATATGACTAAAAACATGTAAAAAGATGAATGATTCCCAAGATGCACATTTCATGCTGAACCAGATCATAACCTCTTCCACATATCTTTATCATTGTTAAATATATATATGTAGCCAATTATTATAGTATAATTGATAAGTGTCAAATGTATTGTCTTCACAAATTTGACACAAACCACTTTATAGAAATATATTAACAATTTTTATTAATCATTTATTAGACTAGAGATTACCTACTTAAGGAATTCTCTAGTCTAATAAATGACTAATAAAAATTATTAATCATCCATTATGTATTGGGAATTCTGCTTGATATATGTTGAGACAAATTGCTTTCGTAGCATACAATGTATAGTCTGCATGCATCTATATTTTAAGAAATAAGTACAGACAAATGCATGCATGTAATTATTTGAAAATAAAGATTAAGTAATATTATTGATCAATAGTTTAACAATGCTGTAAATCATTTAAGATCAAATATTAAAGATTAAATAATTTTGAGAATTCCTACAACATAAATGAGCATTTTCTTAATTAAAATAAAATAAAGGTTAAATAAGGTAAAAGAAAAGAATAAAAATTTAAAATTTCACCCATATTTTGCTTTGTAATACAGTTATCTTGTTTTTAAATTTATTGTTTTAGATTTGTAAGTTAATTAATAATACTTAATGAGTTGTAATTAAACGATTAATTCTTGAAAAATAACCCGGTATGGTAAAATTATATGTGTGTTTTTTTTTTAAAGTAATTGTTGTTTGATTTTATTTTATCATAGCTTAAATAAGAAAAGTATTTCAGCCATAATTTATATATATAAAAAAACAACAATCCTGTCAAGCGTTGTTAGCCAAGAGGTCATCGCAGCCGCTTTGCAAGCAAGTAGTTGGTTGCAGACGGTTGTGGGTTCGCATCCCGGCCGATGCTATGACATATGGAGAAAAAAACAAACAATCCTATATCAAATCAATTTTAGAAAGAAAGCAGTTGCCAACTAAATTCATGACAGGTAAATCAATGACAAATAATCAACAAAAATAAAGGAGAAAAATAAGCAATATAACTATATAATAAAATTACGACAAAAACTTTATTATAATATTGGAAAATTAAAAATAGAGCACTAGGCTTAAAGAAGTGTGCCAGCTGCTATAATCCATCAGATGTAAGGTAGCCTTGAAATTTTCTTAAATGAAAATATTAGGAGACTTTTTGATAAAACCCTTTGGAAATTGTTAGAGAACCAGCTTTAATTTATAATACGTTTTCTCTCTTATAAATGTAACTGATCTAGAGCCAATATTTACTTTCAGTATTTGTATAGAATTGAAAATTATATAAAATAAGAAAAAGAAATTAAAATAGTAAAATTCGAAGATAAATGCAAGAATCAAACTTTTATATTTGATAATAAGAATTTAAGTAATTACTAAAAGCTGCAAGTAATTTTGCATTTCTAAAAAACAGTCCCGTTCCCCCCAAAGAAAATCACTGTGAATGCCAAATGAATATGCAGAACTAATCAAAAAAATGTAGTAAAACTATTGGTATGTTTATTTTTTTTCCCTGTGTCACAGCATCGGCTGGGAAGTGAACCCGCTAACCCGGGACAACTGCTTGTAAAGCAGTTGTGCTGACCTTTCGACCATCATTTTTTTTCTTTTTGAACTCAAAAATTCATAAAAATTGAAAAGCAAAAGTATCTGGGTAAGAATTTTATTTTTACTAATTCATTATTTTTTTTCTTTTTTTTAAAAAAAAAAAAAAAAAAAATTTATAAAGCATTTATTGTTATTATTATTACTTAGTTTTAACTATAGTTTTAAGAAATCAAAATTATATTACTATAATTTTTTAACTTATTTAATTATTTTGTTTGGCCTATGTATTTTCTTATTAGACATTTTACATTTGTGTTTTTATATTGGACTATTTCCATCATCTAATATATATGTATTGAATGTCTTTAGAAAAATTTAACTTTATTTAAATATTCCAAATACATTCAATTGTTAGTAATAGCACATCAAACAGGTTAGTTAAATTTTTCTAAAGACATTCAATATATATATATATAAGGTGACTCCATATCACCAAAACTCTTTACAGCAGTTCTGCAAGAAGTATTTTGTGGATTAAAATGGGAAACTAAAGGAATGAAAGTAAATGGAGAGTATTTAAGTCATTTAGATTTTGCAGATGATGTAGTTGTTTTTGCAAATAATGCTTCAGAGCTGCAGGAAATGTTGCAGGAGTTAGCAGATGAAAGTAGAAAAGTAGGACTAAAGATAAATGTTAAAAAGACTAAAGTAATGTTTAATCGATTTGCTCAAAATATGAAAATAAAGATTGATTATGAAGAATTAGAAGAAGTTAACAGTTACAAATACCTTGGTCAGATTATTAATACAGATGGAAACATAATGGAGGAAATTAATCATAGAATTAAACTTGTTTGGAGTGCTTTTGGTAGAAATAACTTGATACTAAAAGGAAATATGCCTATGTGTTTGAAAAGGATGGTTTTTAACAAATGTGTTTTACCAGTTCTTACTTATGGATCTGAGACTTGGACACTTAATAGAAGAGCAATACAGAGACTTCAGACCACTCAAAGGAGTATGGAGAGATGTATGTTGGGAGTAACAAAGAGATCGAAAATGCAATGTATGGGTAAGACAACAAACAGGTGTTACTGACCTCATTGAAAAAATTAAAAGATTGAAGTGGAGTTGGGCTGGACATATTGCTAGAAGAGATGATAATAGATGGACAATTGAAATTTTAAACTGGGTTCCAAGAGATTGTAAAAGACCCAGAAAGAGACCATTTGTGAGATGGATGGATGAAATAAGAAAATGTGCAGGGGTGTTGTGGAAAAGAGAAGCTAAAGATCAGAGAAGATGGATTAAACTTGGAGAGACCTTCATCCTGCAGTGGATTGATAATGGTTGATGATATATATATATATATATATATATATATATATATATATATATATATATATATATATATATATATATAAATTAGATGATGGAAATAGTTCAATATAAAATACAACTAGAACGCCATCATCACAAACCTTCAGGAAAACACATTTTACATTTGTATGTATATATAATAAAATGCCCATGCCAAATTCAATTTGTTGTTAGTATTAGTGATTATTTTGTTTCATTAAAATAGTTTTGTTAAAATTTAAAGTAATTTTCTTCTCTTCTGTGCATTATTAATAGTGGGATAAAAAAGTAAACTTCATAATTTAGTGTGTGTGGTAATTGGATATCTAACTATCAAAAACATAGATCATAGTTTAATTGCAATGTTTGAAAGATGAGATATAATAAAAGAGAATGAATACATGATGGGAATAGATAGATTAGTCATGTAATGATGATGGTATTATGTTTTTAAAGCTATAGCTGATCTTCACAATAAATTCAAAATCATTATTATCACATTGCTCTTAGACCTCTTCCATCTAAACAACCATTGTTTCTCTGTAAATCCTTTCATTTCAGTTGACAATTGAATTTTTGGCAACATTTTTTTTATTTGTTTAAATTCACCCCTTAATGTTGTACTGTTACAAATGTTGCAACCAACATTTGGTTTGAATATCCATCACTATTCTTTTATCAGATGCTATTACAACATCTTTGTCTTATGTATAAAAATGAGACAATCATATAAACTTATGTATTAATTTGGACCTTCCCACATTTATGGGACCTTCCCACATTTATGAGCAGTCTCCTTCCAACAATATATTAAATATGAAAAATGTAAAAGTTTTAGTCGTTTAGATAATTACATCAAATTTTGCAAAATAAATAAATGGCTCTGAATGCTTTGTTTTTGTTTGAATTAAAAGTTTTAAATATCAGAATAAGTTAATTTATTTCATATAGTAGAATAAGCTAGTCTGTGCTGATTATATATATATTTATCATCAAAGATAGAAAGAAATTTAATCTAAAATGCTGCTTTTTCATATATTAAAATAAATTGCAATATGATTTATTATAAACATACAGGGAAATAGTTTGATGAAAGAGCCCAATAATGCAATAGAAGAGATAATAAATTTGCTTTGCATATTTATTATTTTACAATAATAAAATAGATTGTGCAAATGTATGAATATATATAAAATATCAATTAATTTAACTAATAATCCGCTAATGAAAAGTGAATGAAAAATTATATAGCATACATTTATACAGGATTTTTTTCTTTGTGTATATTGTCTTATTGTCATTGTTGATTATACTTAATCATATATATAAAAAAGTTAATTGAAGCTTTAAATTGATTCCATCACTTTAAAAAGGACAAGAAAATTGCCAAAAAGCTTTTTCGCATTATTTTTACTACATTTTATTATATATATATATAATCAATTTATAATTAATAATATTATTGCTGAACATATTTCCATTGCCATTACATGAAATATTCCCACTCACTTTTACATTATAATTAATCTATTAAAATATTTAATTTAATATATTGTAGGAGTTGGTCCCCAATATGAACTCTAAAATATGTGATTTTTATTAATTGTATATAGTTGCCAGCATATATCCAATTTTAAAACTGTCAATTTTATTTTTGTGTTTATTCCATTTCAAATTTTTTAATTTTATTTAGAAAATTAATAAAGTTAGTGTTGTCTTTTATTTGCATTTAAGTGTATAAAATTGTTTTAAGTAAATAAAAAAATGTTAGTTTTCTATTCTATCATGTCAGCTGCTTGATGGCATTGATACTAAGCAAAAAACCATACATATAATGTTACTGGGACCACCCCGTTCTATGTGTAAGAATAAGAATCATACAGGTTAACATAATTCATTTATTTCCTTAATAACATTTACTGGAACAATTTTACGAAAACATATGTTATTGAAAATATTTTATTCTAGTAGAATTCTTCATGTGGCAAAAGCATCCCCCCTCCTCCCTGCAAATTTTACAACTACATCATGGTGGCAAAAAAATGATGCTGATAATACTTTAATTACTGGATTGTTTTTTTACTTTTTCCAGCCATTTTTGAAAAGAAAAAGTAAAAATTTATTGATTTGTTACCATAGCTATCTTTGAAAGATAATATGTGTGTGTGGATATTAATGGCACACCTATTAAGAACAATACTAATAATTTTCAACTCAATCATTTTTATTTTGTTTTACTTTTTTCTTGTTTAAAGATTAATTAATACATGTATTCTTTGGACAATTTCTTTGGGTCTCTGGATAGAAGTATGAGAATTTTCACAGTCATACATCCTTTTTTTGGTCTAAAGGCTTAACATATTTCATTGATTTCCTTCATCAATTTCTGTACATTTAGTCAAGAACAATTTGTCACTAGAAAAAATTTCAAACCTGCTTAAACTCCAAGAGTGGCTCCAAAAAGTTTCATCTTAGTCCAAAATGTAGGCCAGATGGTATGCCTTTTCACATCTGCAAGAATTTAAACTTTATCAATTGACCTACCTTATTGCAAAGATTCTATTACAATAGAATTAATTAATTCCCCATGCATGCTGGCTTCTGTGGATGGCAGTTGGCCCAATTTCAACCTGTCAGCCATTTAATTTGTCACAGACATGTTGTCGCAAAAATATGACTTTTCATGTGAGCTTGTCGAAATCTTGCTTGGATCTACCTTTTCCAAATTTTTGGAAGATTCCATGTTGAGTAAGAAAGCATGGTGATGGGTGGACAATTGTTAGGAGGTAATAGTAGGTCAGATGACTTGTAAGCTAATTCCTTTGACATGCATATTTAAAGAGTTGTGGCAGGCTGAATTCCAGACATCCTCACATGGCACTGTAGTGAACATTGATCTGTGAACATTGGGATAAAGGGTGTAACACTAAGGCATGTCAGTGCTAAATGGCATACTTTTCTGTGCTTTATAGCATAAAAATTAATGTCATTGGCACTGTCTGCCACATTTAAACAGCCTCTTTCTGTGCTTTTGCATAGATATATAGGCCTAGAAGGAAGCTGTGTAAATGGCATATTTATGTGCTTTTGAATATAAATAGCACCATCAAGTGGCTGACACAATAGAATAGAAAACTACCAAAAAAAATATAAATAAATAACAAGATAAGTGAAATAAAATATTAAATCATTATTGATAGTTATTATAATTTCAACCTTAATAATGGAATATATGTGATGGATATTTTTATTATGAAATAAGGGAGATGCTTTATTACAATTTAATAAGTCTATATAAAAATATATTTACTTTATTTAAGTTTTTTTTATTCAATGTAATTTTTATTATTATTATTTGAACACAATGGTTTGCTAAAGTGTGTAAAGGTTGTGGGTTTACAGATGACATGATTTCTAACAGTCAAATATTTGAAGGATACTATGTCAATTTCTGATATCAAGATGAGATTTTTAGGGGGGGGGTGTTTACCCTTTGAAGAAAATTTTACTTACTTCTTAATGATTTTTAAGGCAGATAAAATAATTTTGTTATCAGAGAATTCAAGAATTATAAATAGAATGATAAAATCTATAACTAAAATGACATGTTAAAAATAAGATAGTCAGAGAGGTTATAAGTTTTCAGTCAGATGCTTTATTTACCAAAGTTTCACCATGGTATAATAATGATGATAAAAAAAAGAAAATATATCTAATAAAAAAGAAAATAAAGAAATCTATCTCTTTAAAACAAATTGCCAAAAAATCAGTAATGCATGAAGTGTCCAGAAAAAATACCAACTTTTAAATTAATTCATGTGTTGTAAGTATTTTTAAGAATTATCAACTCTTTATGCCAAGTCATAATTATTTTCCTAACAAACATTCATGGATAATAGATTGTGTATTTTAAGAACTATCAGATTTGATCTTAATGGAACTTATTTGTAATATTCATCACCTCTCTTCTAATCATTTGTCAATATCACTGTGCAATCAATTGAAAAACATATTTAATGGATTTTATATTTGGGACTTTATAATATTAAAAAAAAATGAAAACTATAATATTGAGATTCTTATTATGATTTTGTTGTTTTATATATTTTTTAGATCTCCCAAAGAAAATCTATTGAAGTCCAGAGGTAAATTTAATTTTCTTTTAATGCATATGTTTTCAAACAACACATATATTTTTGGTGTGAGTAATTTAATTTGGTACACCTATAAATTTATTATTCAATAAGAATTATGTAGACTATTAAAATCTAATACTATTATTCTTGATTTGAAGTTTTTCTAAATGTGTTATTTCAAGGGTGAAATAGATTTCTTTTGGGTTTACTATATTATTGTAGATAGATGTATCATTGAAATAGAATATTAATAGACTTAAGTTTACGTATGTATATTTTAAATAGTGGTTCTTTAGCTTAGAATAATAATACATATACATTGTAACCAATTGACTACATAGCTGCATTAAAAATAATTAGATAAGTTGAAAGTATTTTCCTCGGGTTTAGTTTAGGATTATTTAATTTTTGAAAAAATAGTATTTAATTTTCCCGTGTATATTTTTTATAATAATAATGTTAGTTAAATATTTTATTTTCCTTTCCACATAATAATAGGAACATTCTAGATAATTTTTTTAAATAACTGTCAAACCTTTTTTAAAATTATAATATGCATAATTTAATATATATTGTAAATTGTAAATATTGGAAGAAGAGAGAGAAAAGTATAAAATCATATAAATAAATTCTTTTGCTCTATCTTCAATAATTTTATTTAATTACCAGTTGCTTTTATTTTTTTATTTTTAAAAAAGTGTACCAAGATAAAAAAAAAATTTTCTCTTTTTAGTAAATTGCTTAATATTTAATTTTAATCTTTTAAGAGAGATAAAGTTCTATGATTAGGAATATTTTTAAAAAGAAAAAAAACGATAAATTTTAATTCTTTTATAAATTTTATTTGTAATTAGAATTGTTTTTCTTTTCTTTTTTTTCTTTTCACTACAAAAAATCAAATCAGTGTAATTAACTGATTATCTTGTTTTTCTTTTTGCAATAAATTTTTTTTAATTAGAAAGGAATGTCAAGAATTTTATGGTGTTATTTTAAATTCTTGACTTGTTTTTCAATGTCTATGATTAAAGAGTGAAATAGCTGAACAATTGTATTTATAAAAAATTATCTAATTGGTTGTTATAAAACTATCATGTTGGAGACAGATCGTGATTGGCTTGTAGTCAAAATTGTTCAAGAAATAAATAATAGGGGTGTGAATAGATCAGAAGACCCAAGTATCTGGTAGGAAGTAAATATTCCTAACTTATCAGTTGAAGAAAGAGCAGTCAAGTCTTAATCCAGTTTATAAAGAAAAAGAAGCAGAAGTCTTAACCAAGCTACTACATAGAATAGCAGAAGTTTTAATCAAGCTTTTAGCATATTATGAGTTTAGTCATAAAATGGTTTTTATAATGAAAACCAT
Organism: Epiperipatus broadwayi; assembly: GCA_028023455.1. NCBI lineage: Eukaryota > Metazoa > Onychophora > Udeonychophora > Euonychophora > Peripatidae > Epiperipatus > Epiperipatus broadwayi. Next base: position 5,036,048 of record JAQFVV010012460.1, on the reverse strand, counting down.
GTGATAAATTCAGTTAAAAGATAGATATTTTTTCTATGTAACCTGCCTTTACTGGAATAAAAATGTAGTGAAGTTAACCCCTAAAGTAATTTGAAAGATTATAAAATAGTTTTTAGAAAATTCATTTTTCCTCCAAAAACTTAATAAAAGGTTAATTAAGTTAAATCAAAGATTATTATCTTTGATTATGAAAATGCTATTTTTCCAGTTCTTAGTTATTAAAAAATAGCTTAATTAATTTAAAGTTAATTTATGAATAGAAATTCAACTGATTATAATTTTTATGAAAATATATTTTTTGATAAAATGAATATTGTCATTTTTTATTTATTGTTAGTGAATTAGTTATTAAATAAGTGTTTTAAAAATATTTTTTAGTCTTAAATCCAATTCATGTTTCATAAATTGCAATGGGTGTGACTTTATTTCAAGACAGTTTAATGTTCTATAATTTTTTCAAAATACCTTACCTGATTGGCTAGCATTCAATTGCTATCCAAAGGGATTAAATCTTTCACTGGGATTTGTACACGAAATTCACATTTCCAGTAAGGCAGAGGATCTGCCATTAAATAGTCAGCCTTTTGGAGGCAAGGCAGAGAGCAATTACTTCTATCAACCTAAATAACTGAATGTGCTCTCCATTAATTCTTCAACCATCTCTTACGAGGCTCCTCATAGACATCTGATGTCACACTAACTCTGCCAGTTCTTATGCTAAAAAATTTGTTTGATAGGCTTTGAATAGGTTTTTAAAAGTTCTGTAAGATGGTGCCCTCTTCCGATTTATTTTACAAGTAAAAAATAAAAAAAACGCATTTAAACCTAGACAAAGAAAGAACATGAGTTGTGATTGGTTCTTAGCATGCTCTCAGCTGAAAAAGACATTCTGATTGGCTGGAAAGAACAAAGAAACCGCCTGATCAAAGAAAATAAAGAAAAACGCTGAGATTTTCATTTCGAACATGATATAAATTATTATAAAATTATATTTATGGAAATTACAAATTATTTTCAGAGAGAATAATAAAAAAACAAAATTATTTTCGAAAAATATTGAAGATTTTAGTAAAAATATTAAAGAAATATTTAAAAGAAATATTTACTTTTCTATAACGTAAAAGTCGACCTTTTTGTTTATATTATAGCTTTTATGTTGCCGAAATTGAATATTTTAGAATAAATAAATAGCAATTTATTTTTGAAAGAACTTTCATTCTCTTCATAACCTGAAAAATTAGTAATATACTTTTTATAAACGTATCTGAGTTGAATTTAATATTATAGGCGAATATGTTTTAACAATAGGCTTTGTCTTCAGTTTGTGAGTTGGCCAATTAAAAGATTTGATTTTTACCTCATACAACCAATAATATAATTAGCGGTTAAAAGGTTAAACCCTCTGCCATCAGCAAGGGTAGTATCTCTTCTCATTGTCATGATGTACATGCAATGAGGCAAGTCCACCTATGAACTGGAAAATGCTACATCCAAACTTGACTCGAAGCAATCTAAATACATAGCTGGAAGAGTCTTATCAGACCTCACAAGCGAGGTTAAAGTGAGTTCCGGACTCGGCATGACTACCTCAGCATTAATGTGTATAACAATATATGTATATTATTGTTTAACTAACAAGTGTGTATATTTTTTAGTATTAATAAATTGTACATATTAATTGCTGATTAGTTGTTCTTTTGTATCTGTTGGTTTGGAACTGAACCTGTAAGCCTAACCAAATACAACAGATCTGGCACAGTCGACAGGATTCAAACCTGTGGATCCCAACTGATTTCCAATAAGTTGAGATATTCCAACCTGATACCAAACTTGAACAAGAAGATAAAAACAAAATAAAACTCCAAATAGAAACACAAATACTATGCCATATGTAATATGGGTTCACAAAATGGATATCTGCTGTGGTGACTCAAATAAAGGGTCTCTACACTGTGGTTGTGCAAATGAAGATAGTTATCATTATCATCAGAAGCTAACAAAAGCAGTGGTCAACTTGAGATGAGTATCTCAAGCAGGGAAGATGAACAGAAAAATCAAGACAACAGCAGACAACCAGAAACAAGTTCATCAAGCAAAGAAAATGAAGACAGGAACAGCATTCAACTGGAGAAACCAACCAAGTGGACAATTTTCTTATCCAGTGCATTTTTATGACTATGTCCTCCAGAACTAATTTTAGCCAGATAGGGGAATGTTATATCTGACCTTGCCTTTAGAAGTGCTATTTCAGATTCCTTACTTGATTTCTAGCACCCAGTTGCTATCCAAAGAAATTAAATTCTTCACTGGAGTTCATGCACCAAATCCACATGTTTCCAGTAAGGTAAGAGATCTGCCATTACATAGACAGTCTTTTGGAGGCAAGGCAGAGAGCAATTACTTTTGCCAACCTGAATGATTGAACATGTTCTCCATTAAACCCTCTGCCATCAGCAAGGGTTGTATCTCTTCTCATTATTGTGATGTCAATGCAGTGAGGCAAGTCCACCTATAAACTGGAAACTGCTACATCTGCACTCAACTTAAGGTAAGCTAAATACATAGCTGGAAGAGTCTTACCAGAGCTCACAAGAGAGGCTAATCATTAGCTGGAAGCGAGTTCTGGACTCAGCACAACTACCTCAGCATTAATGTGTATAACAATATGCGTATATTATTTTTTAACTAACAAGTGTGCATATTTTTTAGCATTAATAAATTGTACATATTAATTGCTGAGTAGTTTTTTTTTGTGTCTGGTGGTTTGAAACTGAACCTGTAAACCTAACCAAACCCCACAGTTTGTATTATATATACATATTTCTATGAGATAGGAGTTGTTTCTATATTTTATTTATAAAAGTTTCATATATAAAGAGTTATGTAGTCCATGATAAATGTTTATTGAAATCCCAGAATGAATGAAGATATAAAGGAAGATATTGAATCTAGGGACCATAACAGAAACCCTATTATAAATAATAAATCTAAAGAGTTCGTACTTGTAATCCAAAGGAGAAGTAGAGTTTTAATGGAAAATGAAGCAAATAAATATCCAACACAGTAGAAAAAGAAGATTCATAATTTTTTTTTAGTTAAATGATCTAACTTTGAGAAAAATATCAATGATTCTAAACTATTAGTTTAAGAAGCTATTATGATTTTCATTATTTCTTTTTATTACATCTTTCTGTGTGTTAAATAATAAATGATTCTTATGTAGATATAAACATCAAGTAAATATTGTTAATTCAAATAATACTGAATTAAAACAAAAACCTGAAAGACAAACAAATGTTGTATGTGTTTAATATAATTATCATCAGTGGAAAAGAAAATCAAGCCACAATTAAAATAAAGTATATACCATTTGTTGTATATGAAATGATTTTGTAATTCATTTGAAATTTATTTATTTCTTTATTTTTCTCTTTTCAATGTAAAGGTCAGTAGGTAATGTTTGAGGCTTAGAATAACTTAAATGATAATTTTGTGTTTTGCTAATATTTAATTTCATAATTATTTATCTAAGCCATCACTAATCATTATATTGTTTTACATATAATTCCCATCTGCAGACATAGGTTGTATTCAATAAAATTCCCTTTGTTTCCAATTTATATTTTGGTGAATAATTAAATCACTGATCAAGTTAACCCTAAGAGTAAATCATTTAATGTCTCTTGTTATTGCTCTTTGGTATGCAGGCATTTTTTATGTATAGCTAATCAGATAGGCAATATTGTAATTGTAGTCAATGATTAAACCAGCCAATGATTGGGCTAGTTTATTTTCTTTTATATGCATAATTTCCACTACAATTGATGTCTTGCAATGCGCAACTTGATTAATTAATTGGTGATTGCAAAGTATACTATTACATCATGTGAGCTCAATTGATTGATTGGTTAGTGGTTGTAAAGTTTTCCTTTACAATTGGCTCCACAATGTGGCACTATGATTAATTAAGCTCCAATAAATTTATTTAAAATATTAAAATGATATGCCTAGTCCATTACAATTGGCTTCTCAACTTGGGACTTCAATAAAAATAAGCCAAGACCTGTGATAAATTCGATGGAATATACTTCCCATTACTATATATATATATACAATATTAATATTAATCACTTTTCTTTATTTACTTTTTTTACAATAAATTATACACTTATTTTACTATCATAACTGTTTTGATTGCCCCAGCAATCTTTTTCAAATCTTTTACTTCTAAAAAATCTGAAGAAGATTTCTGAGACAATGAAAATAGTTACAATAGTAAAATAATTGACTTATTTACATAGTAAAATAAGTGTATAATGCATTGTAAAAAAGTGATAAAGAAAAGTAATTAATACTAATGTTGGATAAATTGGGAAATGCAACAAAGAAAGTTAGAATTATTTGTCTACACAGCTGCTTTTAATATTTCAACCAGAGAACTGGATTTTATTAGAAGTATATATATATTGAATTAAATATTTATTATAATAATAAAAAATAGAAATGAGATTATATATATATTGAAACTATATAGTTATATGAAACCTAGAAAATATTTAAAATGAAAAATAAAAACAACAGCTATATTATTATTGTTAAAAAAAATCATTTATAGTTATTAAACAATGGTAATTCATATTGGCTATGGATAAATAACCTGGTGAATTAGTGATGTGTGCTCATGTTATAATAAATGGATAATTATAAAAAATATACACATCAATATGAAAATCTTTTATTAAATTAATATCATTATTTGGTATCTAGAATAAATAAAAAAATGTGTTTTAGATTAGTAAATATTTATTATTATAAATTATTATTATTATTATTGTTGTTGTTGTTGTTATTGTTATTGTTATTATTATTATTATTGTTGTTGTTGTTGTTATTGTTATTATTATTGTTGTTGTTGTTGTTATTATTATTGTTGTTGTTATTGTTATTGTTATTATTATTATTATTAAGCCTGTACAATGTATTATAATTTATAAAAAATATTTTTCTTTGTATTATTTTTATTTATGTAAATTAGTTGATTTATAAGAACACTAGACATAACATAGGAAAACTCAAAATTTTATTTAAATTATTGTCTGTTTTGTAAAAGAGCATGACTTTGGATATATAAAAAAAGAAATAGATTGAACTGAATTATATGTATTTTCAAATCTTCCATTTTTTAAAACTGAACGGTAATAATAATCATACATTTTAAGTGATCAGAAATCAAAAACATAGATTGCTAAATTAATAAGTCAAAGGAAGGGATTTATCTCCTCATTTTCTATAACATTTACCAAGAGATTGAATAAAGAAATTAATGTGAAATAATTGACTTATACAACCCACATGTCTCTTCAAAAGTAATGAAAGTCATATCATGGAAAGTATAGCATTAAAACTCTAACATGGAATAAGTATTGTGCAATACAGATTTTTCTCTTCAAAATTAATGGATATATTATAATTTAGAAAACTTTTGCTCAACAAGGAAGCCAAAGGATAAAAAATATTGTTGAAAAACTAGTTGGATATGAATTATTAATGAATAATAATAATAATTATACTTAATTATTTCTTTCCCGCTTTGATGGATTATTGGTAGGTCCTCAAAAAACAAATATGTGAAAATAATTAATAATTTTTATGCAGTATCACACTATCCAGGGAAAATTTAAAAAATGGTAATATTATTGTTTTTTAATCTATAAAAAAATGATTTACTGCTGCATTCTTTGTAAAGTGAACTTAATAACACCTGTGTTTAACAAATATCAATGATAAAAAAATATTAATTAATGCTTAATATGCATATGCAAGTTGATTATAAAGTTGATTGTTTTAATTACGTTTTTTTATATTATTATTATTCTGACAAACGTATAAAAATATTTAATCAATAAACATAATTATAGGTATTAACTTTTTTTTTTCATATATCATAGCATCGGCTGGGAAGCGAAGCCGGGACAACTGCTTGTAAGGCAGCTGTGCTGACCTTTCGACCCCCAACGCTTGACTATAGCTATTAACTTTTGCTATGCTTTTAAAGATGTATAACTTTAAGCAGAGGAGAGATATATAAATTTTTAATCTTTATCATACGGGATGAGTTAAATATTATCAACTCTTAATAAGACATACTTTTGCTCTGTTTCCCAACTTAAAAAAAAAGTACAATCTAAATTGTAAATGATAAATATGTTTGATTATTTCAATTATAATATAAGAATAAATTTTAATACAAAAAACTTGAAGTGATATTTTATACTATTACACCAATCTAATTTTAACAGAAGTGAAATATACTTTTACGATTGTAAAATTATTAGTAAAAGTAGATAAGAAGTATAATTATTAATTTATGTTTTTTATTGTTCTCATAATAATTATATTGTATATTTTGCATAATAAAATTACTATTGTTATCATTTACTATAGTATCCTTAGTTCTCTATTGTATTTTGGCATTAATGCAAAATCTGTCAGTGATAGGTATTGCATTTGGGTTTGTTACATCTGTTCATTGTGTTACATTCTAATATAGAGATTTAAAGTATTCATATCTTATACATACACATACTACAGGCCATAAGGTCACTGTAACTGGATTATTAAGTGACATCCACCAGGTTGTGTAATAAATATCTAGATTGTATGGCACTCATCATCATCATTATCAAATTGTAAATGTTTGCAGGTTGGAATATATACAATCTTGATGCCACATCTCATTTATATGCTTTTCTATTTATTTATTCTGTTACAATACATATATAATTGAAACAAATAACTGTTACCACTCATTGAGTTATGTAAATGGCATCAAACTATATAAAGATAAAATGATACTACCCTATCTTTTGGCTCTTCTAGTATTTGAGTTTGGTTTATTTAATATAGTTTTAAACAAGAGAATGAATTGTCTTATGTACATAAATAATAAGAAATCACTGTTCATATATATTCAGAGGATCAAGGCAGAACTCCTATTTTAACAACCTATAAATATTAAATGAAAAGTCAACATGTTATATATATATATATATATATATATATATATATATAACATGTTGACTTTTCATTTATATATATATATATATATATATATATATATTGTACCAATATTGAAATTGGCACATATTAATTTTATTTTAAAATTAATAAAAAAATATTAAATAACTTATAAAAATCTAAAAGGTTTTTTTAGAAAACAAAATCAGTTTGCTATCAAAAGTAAAATTAAAAAATCAGAGTTTTAAAATAAGTCTTTCGTGAAAGTGTGTGAAATAAAAGTGACAATTAATTAATCAGAAGGAGAGAAGGGTGTTTCGTTAGAAAAGTCAAACTAAAGGTTTTATAAAAGGGAAGTAAAGAGTTTCCTTATTAGTATTCATAAAATATAAATAATTATTTTTGCCAGAGGATATTACAAGGACAACACGTCGCAGGTATAAATAGTAAAATTTTATCGGATAATCAGGCAGTTCACAAATTAATTGAGCGAGTTGAGTTCAGAAATTAATTGAGTCCGTTAAGTTAATGGTATCCAGAAACAAAATGCAGTGCTGAGAAGATTTTGGGAATGCACATTTTCTCCACAGCCTGATGTCCGATGAAAACAGCAAGATCTGCCCGTAAAATAATGTCAACTTAACAACTTGGAAATATCCATCAATATCTAATTGTCTCCAATAGTAATAATCATGAATAATATGGAAACTCATCAAGGAAACATCCCAGCTGGCTGGAAGAATTCGTAATGGAAATATTCTCACCGAAAGCAGCCACCAAAGAGAACAAAATTCTATGTCTACATTCAAAATCCTAGGTAAAACATTTGCTTATTTTGTTTATACAGTAATAGCCATTGCATTGCATTAATTCATGTGAATCCTCCAAGAGTCTAATTATATGAACTCTATATCATACATAAAATGAACTATTGATATGTGTGTTTAAGTTTCAAATGCTATTAATGCTTTATTACTATATTTGTGAATGCTATATGAGTTAATATGTGCATGATCATTATATCAGTGTTATTAGTGAAATTAGATAAATACCAGTGTTCTATTATTAAAATCTACAAGAATATTTAAACTAGTTTAGAAATGTTAATTTAAAATGTGTGTGTATTATATTAAATTATAAAGATGTTTAAATTTAGTAAATTAATGTTAGTTAATAAATTGTCTTTAAAATTAAACTCTATTGGTCGGTCAATTCTTTTTATCAATCTTTTTTTATCAATTCTTTTACAAATCTTTTATCAATTCTTTCACCACTAATTATGTATAATCTGTTAGTGATTACAAATAACTGAGCTAGTCGTGGATTTAGGCATTGAGTTAGTGGCCATTGCTCAAAGTGTGTTGTTTATTCTTTTTGAATAGATAGCTGGCATCCATGTTTATACACAAACAAAAAAGTGCTTTGAATGTGGTGTTGAACTCAACAGCCAAGAAGAAGCTATGTCCTGGAAATGTAACACTAGTTATATTTTTATATAGCTATCGTTTGGACACACATATTTCTCCGAATATGTTCTTCTCTGCCTAAGAGGCCGGTGTTTCGAGGACGCATATTCGAACCTGGTATAATGTCTATACCCAACTTGGGACTGGACTTAAGAAACAATAGTAATTAAATACTTTTGTTTCTTGTTCGAAAATTTTTTTATACAAAAGCTAAATTACGTATGTAAAAGTGTTTTAATTTAAAAAAAAAAAGAGAGAATTGATCGAAAACTTTTTTTTCTTTAAATGAAAAAAGATTTTAATATTTACGTTATTTAAAATAAATCATTATGTTAAATCAGAGACAATAGGTTATTATGGGTGGAACTGAAGCATTAAGATCGGGTAGAAAAATGGACAAAAGGGGTGGTCAGCGTGTGTTTCCATTTTAGTAAGAAATAAGTCGTATAGTAAATTTAGTCTAACATAAGTGCTAGTTTGAAAAAATAAAATATATAGTTTCAAAATGGGAAAAGATATAGAGCTGGAGGAATTAAGAAAAAGAGTAGAGGCATTAGAAAGGGAATATGAGAATGGAAAAACATGGGTGCACATGCATAAAATGGAGGCAGTAAATCAGCTGCTAAAAATAAAAGCATTCTCAGGGAACAGAGGGGAGAATCCGAGTGATCACTTAGAGAGCTTGGAACGTTATTGCACCTTGAATAGTTTAAGTGAGGGAGCAAGAATTGCCTTAGCTTGCAGTCACATATAGGGAGAAGCTCAGCTCTGGTGGAATTCATTACGTGTAAAACCGGCAACGTTTGGTGAATACAAGTGGTCATTGTTGGTAAACTATTGGGGGGAGGAGCTACAGGAAAAGGTTAAGTTTCAAGTAAAGCAGGACAGGTGGCAGACAGGGGAGTTGTTTATTACATTTTTTCATAGACAAGTAGCGAAATTGAGATCAATCATAGCATACAAATTATCAGAGCAGCATATTATGCATATAGTTAGGCGTGGTTTACCTAAGAAGGTGGAACAAATAATGATTGTCAAGCAAATGGTAGAGCAGATGGCTGAAATACTAATGGCATTGGACAACAATAGGGGGGTGGTGGATGTCAGGATGAGGATGAAAATGCAGAAGTTGATTGTATGCAAGTAGCGAATCTGGTATGTAGTGGAGAAGAGAGCATGCCTGTAATGGCACCTCAGAGCTGTCCAAAGATAGAGATAAAGGTAGGGGGGATTGCAACTAGTGCATTGTTTGATTTGGGGAGTCAGGTATTGGTAATGTCACAGGAAATGTTTAATAAAATAAGTGACATTGACCTGGAAATTAAAATATTGCCTTTAAAAACAGTATATGTTTTGTTGGCTAATGGTAAGAAGGCGAAGTTGGCATACAAACAGGCATGGGTGAAATTACACATGGCAGAGTGAGAATATATGCACGTGCTGTTGATTTTGGAGGGACTGATTCACAAGGTTATATTAGGCTCAGATTTTATGTACAAAACAGGCTGTGTATTGGATTATAAATGAAGTCGGGCAGAAATAAACAACGTAATAATTCCGTTTACAAAACACCAAAAGGATGAGATAAATAAACAGAGTGATGCACAAAGTGCAGTAATGGAAATAGAGATAGAGGAAAAGGTGGATGAGTCAAGATGCATAAATGACAATCAAAGAGACCAACTGAAGAAATTATTCAATAGATATGAAAGCGTATTTTCCAAGGTTCCTAAGGTAATCCAAGGGTATGAACACATAATAAGGCTTATGAAAGACCAACCATATCAAGCCCATGCATATCCCATACCTCATCAATATAGACGTGAAGTAGAAGAACAAATAGACAAAATGCTTAAATGGGGGATTATATCTAAATGTTCGTCTCCTTTCAATAACCCCATCGTAACTGTAAAAAAAAAGGATGGATCAATTCGGCTAAGTTTGGATGCACGGCAGTTAAATAAGATAACAATAGCTGATACTAATGCTCTGCTGCCTATGAGTGAATTGTTATTGAAATTTCAAAATAAGAAAATATTTTCGACATTCGACTTAACTGCCAGCTACTGGCAAATCAAACTTCATCCAGAGGATCGGAAATATACGGCATTTAAATATAATGGACGTGCATATAATATTAACTGGATTTCCTTCGAGCTAAAAATAGTGGGGCAGAGCTTATACAATGTCTGGATCAAGTATTGTCAGATGATATTAAGAATTTAGTTATAATGTATGTGGATGACATTGTGGTGGTGTCGGAAAGTATAGATGAGAACTTTGCACATTTAGAAATGTTGCTGGGGGGAGTGTGAGAGAAAGGGGATTCAAATTAATTTAAATAAGAGTAAGATAATGACTGATGAGGTCAAGTTTGTAGGTCATATAATTACAGAAAGAGGGACATTACCTAATCCTAAAAAAATCTGAGCAATACAGGAATTTCCCACACCCCGGAATAAAAAATGTATTAAATCTTTTCTCAAACTCTGTAATTTCCATAATCAATTTTATAGAAATTTTTCACCTGACATGGAGCCGTTACTGCAGTTATTAAGAAAAGGGAAATCATGGGTTTGGAATGAACAGCATGAGCGTAGTTTTCAGAGCTTGAAGGTGGGATTTTTAAATAAAGTTATGCTGTCATATCCTGATTTCGACAAACCATTCTTTGTACAAACGGACAGCAGTGGGTTTGGATTGGGGGCTACGCTATTTCAGATACAGGAAAAGGGACAGCACAGAGTTCTTTGTTTTATTAGCTGTTTACTAAAGGGACCAGAAGTGAACTACACTGTAACCAAGAAGGAAGCCTTGGCTATTGTGTGGGCATTCAAGAAATTCAGGCAGTATTTAGCAGGCTCTGAAGTGGTAGTAATCACTGACCATAAGAGCCTAGAATTTATTAATCACAGCTTCTTGAATAATAGCAGGCTAATAAGGTGGAGCTTATTCCTGCAAGAATTTAATTACAAAGTGGCTTACTGTCATGGCAAGGAGAATATTGTGGCAGACACTTTAAGCTGATATCTGGTAGCTCAAGAACAACACTTGAGTTGTGATAGTGTATATAGCTGCCACCATAATATATAAAAGAAATGGGATAGAAGACGATTTGCATAGATTAAAGGAGCAGCAAAAGAAAGATAACAATTGCAGACAAATAATGGAGTATTTATGCAATCAGTCTGTAATGAAAACAGCCAATAATCTGCTGTGGAGGGACCAAAATCACTGTTGTTTAAAGGGAGGACTCTTACAGCATGTATTACAAAAAAACAAACACGCATTATTGTTCCAGTCACCATGAGAAAGCAAATAATTAAATATGTGAATAACACAGAAATTATGGGGCAAATAAAATGGAAGGATGGCTGAGTCATTGGTTTTACTTGCCAGGAATGAATGCCAATATTGCAGATGTGATTGGTAGATGCACCATATGTTCAGCAACCAAGCCTGCTAACACATCAGGAGTCAGGCCGCTGCAACCTATATATGCCCAATGCCCAAACAGCTTACTAGTGATAGACTTCTATGGACCTCTGCCTCCATTCAATAAAATGAAGCATCTCATGGTAACATATGAAATGTTTTCAAAGCTGGTAGTGGCATATCCAGTAGCTCAAGCTAACGCAAGACAGACTATTCGAGTATTGGAGCAACAATACTTTAAAACTGTAGGAATTCCAGACAAAATTCTGTCAGATCATGGAACGTCCTTTATATCTAGCGAATGGAAGAAATGGACGGACATGCATGGGATAAGACATATACTTACATCGATTCATAACCCTCAGTCTAATCCGTGTGAACGGGCTATGAGAGAGTTGGGGCATTTATTTCGGGTTTATATACAGGATGATCATCGCAAATAGGTGAAAGAAACATCATGAATAATCAACATGATAAACTGGTCAAGAAATAAGTCTACAGGATTTGAACCTGTTCAGCTACATTTTGGAAGAAATATTCCGTATCTGTTTGAGACTAAATTGCCAGTGGGGATAAATCGAATCAACCAGAGAAGAGAAGCTAAGCAAGCACTTAACCAGTTAAGAAAAATGGGCATGCTACTGCAGAAGAGGCAGGGAAGACCTAAGGCCATATTCAGGAGGGGAGATGAGGTCATGGTGAGAGTTCATCCGGTGAGTCATCCTGAAAAACATATATACAAGAAATTCCAGCCAATATACAATGGCCCCTATATAATCAAGTGGCAATATGGTAATAATGTGTTTGTGATAGCACAGGGAATAGAGGAAAAGGGAACATATAATGCTTGGTCATTGAGGTTAGTGAAAAGAGAAAAACAGCCACCGGACAAGCGGTAATATTACTAAATGAAATGTTTAGGAATAATAATAATGACAAGGAGGCTTCATTGAATAAAAGATTTTTCCCCATGCACATATTAATTAAGAAGAATAAAAAATTCCCACCCCCATGCACATATTAAGTATGAAGAAACGCTTGTAAATAAACAGTTCAAAAAAAAAATCAATAAAGTCTAAGTTAAATGAATGATTTAACAGTAACAATTATAGGATTAAATAAATGAATAAAATAAAAGGTTTAATTAAAGCGATCGAATTAAATAAATAAATAACATGTCAATAAAATAAAAAAATAATAAATTAAGAATTAAAGTTGTCAGAGATAAAATGGTCAAAAATAGACACATTTTACTCTCAAAGGGAGGGCGGTGTAATGTACCAATATTGAAATTGGCACATATTAATTTTATTTTAAAATTAATAAAAAAATATTAAATAACTTATAAAAATCTAAAAGGTTTCTTTAGTAAACAAAATCAGTTTGCTGTCAAAAGTAAAATTAAAAAATCAGAGTTTTAAAATAAAAATCTTTCGTGAAAGTGTGTGAAATAAAAGTTACAATTAATTAATCAGAAGGGGAGAAGGGTGTTTCATTAGAAAAGTCAAACTAAAGGTTTTATAAAAGTGAAGTAAAGAGTTTTCTTATTAGTATTCGTAAAATATAAATAATTTAAAGTTTAAAAAATACAAATCTCTTTTCATTCGAATTAAAGAAAAATAATCTTAAAACTAGTAATATATGTGCATATATATGTGTGATTATCAATAATAGAATAAATGTATGCGTAATAAATGTTATTATAAATAAATGAAAGTTAAAGAAGATTATCATTAAAAAACACGGCAATGGTTATTAATTAAAATATAAAACAACACTTCTGCATGGCTATTACTAATTAAACAATCTTCCAAAACACGTTGTCAAAGGATTATCACTGGAATTTCGACAATAGATTTTTGCCAGAGGATATTACAAGGACAACACGTCGCAGGTATAAATAGTAAAATTTTATCGGATAATCAGGCAGTTCACAAATTAATTGAGTGAGTTGAGTTCAGAAATTAATTGAGTCAGTTAAGTTAATGGTATCCAGAAACAAAATGCAGTGCTGAGAAGATTTTGGGAACACACATTTTCTCCACAGCCTGATGTCTGATGAAAACAGCAAGATCTGCCTGTGAAATAATATCAACTTAACAACTTGGAAATCTCCATCAATATCTGTCTCCAATAGTAATAATCATGAATAATAAGGAAACTCATCAAGGAAACGTCCCAGCCGACTGGAAGCATTAGTAATGGAAATATTCTCATCGAAAGCAGCCACCAAAGAGAACAAAATTCTACATCTACATTCAAAATCCTAGGTAAAACATTTGCTTATTTCATCTATACTGTAATAGCCATTGCATTGCATTAATTTGTGTGAATCCTCCAAGAGTCTAATTATATGAACTCTATATCATACATAAAATGAACTATTGATATGTGTGTTTAAGTTTCAAATGCTATTAATGCTTTATTACTATATTTGTGAATGCTATATGAGTTAATATGTGCGTGATCATTATATCAGTGTTATTAGTTAAATTAGATAAATACCAGTGTTCTATTATTAAAATCTACAAGAATATTTAAACTAGTTTAGAAATGTTAATTTAAAATGTGTTTGTATTATATTAAAATATAAAGATGTTTAAATTTAGTAAATTAATGTTAGTTAATAAATTGTCTTTAAAATTAAACTATTTGTCGGCCAATTCTTTTTATCAATCTTTTTTTATCAATTCTTTTACAAATCTTCTATCAATTCTTTCACCACTAATTATGTATAATCTGTTAGTGATTACAAATAGCTGAGCTAGTTGTGAATGCTTAGGCGTTGGGTTAGTGGCCATTGTTCAAAGTGCATTATCTATTCTTCTGATAGATAGCTGGCGCCCGTGTTTATACACAAACAAAAAAGTACTTTGAACTTGGTGTTGAACTTAACAGTCGAGAAGAAGTTATGTCCTGGAAATGTAATGCTAGTTATATACTTTATAGCTATCGTTTGGGCATACATACTCTCCGAGTATGTTCTTCTCTGCCTAAGAGGCCGGTGTTTCGAGGTCACATATTCGAACCGGTATAATATATATATATATAACATTTTGGCAAATAGTTTATTCTGCCTTATCAGGTAACTGAGAAGAAAGACCATGATATTTCTTGATCTTAAACTCAGAGGTAAAAAGCCAATAAACTTGCCACACTGGCTAATGCATGTTGGTGAGCAGGCCATCTATGTTCATATACTATATGAATAATCACATAGTAATAACAGCTGCAATGACAAGAATGTATGGAGTGGACAGAAGTGGAGTTGGGCTGGACATATTTCTAGAAGAGATGGTAACAGGTGGACAATTGAAATCTTAAACTGGATTCCCAGAGATTGTAAAAGACCCAGAAAGAGACCACATGTGAGATGGATGGATGAAATAAGAAAGTGCGCAGGGGTGATGTGGAGAAGAGAAGCTAAAGATTGGAGAAGATAGATTGAACTTGGAGAGACCTTCATCCTGCATTGAATTGATAATGGTTGATGATGATGATAATCAAATAGTTAAAAAAATTCTTTATATTAAAAGAATCCACAAAACTATTCACATTCAAACATTGATCATTACTATTGAATAGAGTACCTCAACATTCTGAGTAATCATTACCTTAAAATGAAATTAATTAAAAATATTAGACTTTGATCAATTTTTTTTTGTTAGGATTTTACTAATAAACAAATTTGACATACTCTATTTCTATGCCTATACTTAAACATAAAAATTTATGAATGACTTGTATTGTAAATAAAATCTATTTTTTTACTTTTTTATTCTTTTAAAAATGCATTTACAATGTGGAATAATTTAGCTATGTGAACTAAATTAACAAGGTTCATGGTGCTTAGGAATCCTATAACTATAAGTCATTAAATTAAAGAATAGTAATAAATAAATAATCAATAATTTAACTTTTTTAAGTAAAAGCAATTAATATCAATTGTTTTTGTTATTTTTGTTGTTATATATAGTCAAAAAAGTATTACAGTGTTTACGATATGTTATAAATATATATTAAAAAAGGCTTTTTTTAATTGCATAGGGATCAAAATTTTTTAGCTATGTCACTAATAATATGAGAAATACTAAAAAACAATTTCAAATTGGAATCCAATCTACAGTAATTAACTAAAGAAAATATTTTAGATTTCTAATCAATCTTTTACTTAAATAATTGGTTAAATCAACAAAATATAAAATCTGTTTTTCATCAACATGCACTTAAAAAGTATGTTCATACATAAAGTAGTTAGAAAATGGATAAGTCATATTTTAAAAAGAAAAGAAAGGTGTCGTGCAGTGATTAATGTTTAGTTTCTCATTAAATCTGAGTACAATGCTTTTAACTGTTTATCTTAATGGTTTTAATGTGTTTTGCTATAAATAGCATTTCTCTTCGAATATTCAGTAAACAATCAATTCTTAAGAAAGATTTTCTTTTTTTCACGTATGTAATTTTTTTAATTATGTATTTTTTTAAAAAAAAGAATAAATCCTTATTCAAATAAATATCAAATCCGATGATTGAAACGAAAGCAATAGAAAGTTGATGGTACTTTATTTTTTAATATATTTGAACAGTGGGGAAAATGGAAGTGATTAAATATATATAGTCCAGAACTTTGTGTTGTTTAACAATATACATTTCTATCAAATCATGAAACGTCACATGATCATCATTCTTTTTGCCCAATAGGAAGACTGTGGTTAATGAAGAACCAAAGATACCAAAAAGTATGGATGCTGAACTGAGTTCAGATCTATATGACTATACAAGCTAATAAGCTTGAATTGAAAACATTATTGTGTTTTCATTTTGGACTCAAAGCTTTGTAGTTAGTTAATAAGGTAAAGGATGACTGCTGGAAGAATGTACTAGATTCTAAGCTCAAGTATAGTACTTTCAGATTCAAGGCTCCTCACTGATGAAAGCCACAAGCTAGAAACTAGTCTGGAGATATTGGATGAGTAAGCACTAGATAGGAATTTTATGCACAAACCTTCTTGAAACCATTGATTATTCTGGATTGCATTGAGTGGAGCTGCTATAGGGAGAGTTTTGACTCTGTGTACATTCCTATCACTATTTATTCAAGAAGATTAATATACTTATTTTAACATTTTCATAATTGAATTAAATTTTATTATTTTTTATTGCACTTCCAATTAGCAATAACTTTTTGTTTTATCCATCTCCTTTTTCAATGTATTTGTAAGTATAGATAATATTTTTAATATTTATTATATCAATATTAATCAGCAATAAATTTAAGATTATTGAAATCTTAAGCCTAGTAGGTCTTCTATGAACAAATTTTAAGGTTTTTATATATTTATGCTATTAGATTTTATACAAAACAATAATTATTACTTTTAAATATTAATATTAAACTGTAGAATAAATTTTCATTGACTTTAACCCAGTTTCTCTGATCCACAACTTTTCTTCTCCATACTATAGCAAACCCTTATTGCATCAATTTGTCTCTTATGTGATGATTTTTTAGGCCTCTTATAATCCATGGAGATCATGTTACAACTTTAATAAATGACTAATCCAGTTATGATTAACTTTTCAATTTTCTTAGTGCTAACAAATATGTATGTTTGTTCCATAATTCATATATTTCATTTTTGATCTCCTGAGTAATCCCAACATCCATTTATTTCTAATGTACTGAATGGATGGCAATTTTTGAATTATTATTTTTAATTAAGTGCCCAAATTTTAGAAATATAATAAAAGGCATCCATTAGAACCCCACTATTCCAATTATTTAGGCATATTTTCTTTGAACATTAACTTATATCTAAAGCATTGCAACTAAGTTTAATTCCATCATTAATTTTATCAATAGTGTTTTCATCTATATTAATATTTTAATTAATATAGTTAATTTTTTCTGTTTTATTACTATACATATATCTTTCATTTATAGTTTTAAATATTTTGCTTTCTCTGATGGCTGTTGTAATATGCAAAGCTCTTTTGAAGCATTATTTGAAAACCATCTATAATTCTTAAGAAATCTCTTTTTAGTTTTTCTTTGCATTTGAATCATAAAATAAATTTTATAAAAAGGTTTGGATAGAAAAAATTCCTTCTTGTAATCATTATTATTATATTTTGATAATTATTTGTCAGAATTTGACAATATCTCAGATTTACATTTGATATTTTAAAATTTTTATTAGCTAGAAATGTTTATCGAGTTAAATGGTTTTTTTGATGTACAAAACTGCAATTCATACTCATTAGTTAAATTTAGAACCTCTAAATATTTGGATGATCTAGTGT
Organism: Epiperipatus broadwayi; assembly: GCA_028023455.1. Classification (NCBI taxonomy): domain Eukaryota; kingdom Metazoa; phylum Onychophora; class Udeonychophora; order Euonychophora; family Peripatidae; genus Epiperipatus; species Epiperipatus broadwayi. Next base: position 5,017,827 of record JAQFVV010012460.1, on the reverse strand, counting down.
GTAACAAACATTTTAAAATCCAGTTTTGCCTCTTTAATAGGTATAATCCAAATATAAATATATATATTTACAAATTTGTAATAATAGTCATAGTATATGTGTGTACATATTTATAATATTAGATACAATAATAAGTAATAAAACAAAACATTGGAATTAATTCTACAATTTTTAATATGCTAGCATATAAATAATAGCTAGCTTATAGCATGACTGCCTTCTTTAATAGTATTTATAGTTAAAAAATTTTAAAGTGGAAATCTATCTTGTTGAGTTATTTATTTATAAGTTGGTATACTATAAATTATAAATTTTAATGTTTTATTATATATATATACATACACACACACACATTGTAATTATATGTACTTAACCATATGGGTAATCAATCCAAATTACAAGTTATCTTAACCCCAAATGAAGAGATAGACTAAACTCTTTAAACTAACAAAATAAAATTACTTAAAATAAGTAAGATTCTCTTGACTGGTAAATTTATATTTTTTGATTTAAGTATATAATTTATATATAAAAGAAATATTAAACTTGTTAAATACAAAATGAAAGTGAATTTTTAAAAAATCTAAAACTAAAAGATTTGTAAATTATGTGCATTTTAAAAATTATATCTTAGCTATAAGATATATATATATATTTAAACATGGTAAGTATTTTTTGATTTTTAAATTTTAGCTTAAAAAAAAATTCAGAATTAACATACTATTATACTTTCTTGTAGAATAAACAAAAAAGAATATAAATATGTAAATAATAAATAAAAAAAATCAAAGTTGAATATAAGTTTCCAAAAGTTGGAAACAAATTTTTGCATTTATAAAAAGTTACTCTTTTCTGTAAATTCATTTGATAACTTAATTCAAATTGAATATGATAGTCAGATATTGATTAAAAACCAATTGATTAATGGTAATTATTAAATTAAATTAAATTAAAATGAGATCAAAAAAGACAACAAAAAGAAAGAAACTGGAGCTGAGGGTAATAAAAATAAGTGTTTTCATTGTGCATTAGAATAGCTATATATGCAAAAAAATAATAAACATTTGGATAAAAGTCAAATTTCACACAAAGAACATCATTAAAAAAATTAGAATTTTTTCAACATGAAAAAGATTTTGAGTTATATCTTGCAGAGCAGTAATTCAGTGATGGTTATTTGTCTTAAAAAGAATTTGGCTGTTTGAGTGCTTTTCATTCTTAATTTAAATATAGCCATAATGTCAAATTTCTCTAGTATGAAAACTATCAAAGTCTTGTTCTAAAAGCACCAGAAATACACCAGCTATAGTCTGAACCATATGATTTATCTAGTCAGAAAACAATGCCAGTTTCCCACCAATAAAAAATAATTTGGTAATATGAGGGAGTACCCAAAAGTAACCAGAATTTTATAATAAAAAATTGTTTATTTATTTTTAAGTGTTATAAATTTAATCTTCAAATTACTGTCCATTTGATGCAATAAACCAGTCTAAATGTGTTTTAAATTTTTCAACGTAATTTAAAAACACTTGCAAAGTGAATCCTTTTAATGCTTCCATCATTTTTTTTATATCATCTTCTAAATCCACAAAAAAAAAATAGTGATATTTTTTTCATTCAAGAGATTAAGAAAAAAAAAATCACATAAAGTGAGAATGAGTGAATATGGCTTATAGATTAGCTGGGTCATGTTGAATTTAATTAAAAAGTGCTTCACACTCAAGGCTTTGAGAGATGACTGCTGGGGTGAAGCTTTTATTCTTTCCTTTTTCACAAAATGGAATGTTTATATTTTACCACATCACATAAATGCTTCAGAACTTGCAGATAAAATGCCTTACTGTTACGAACTAAATCTGAGAGAAAAATGCTCTTTGTTAAAAAAAAACAACAGCCTCATTTTGAATTTGGACTTCACTTACAATGCTTTTTAGGGATGTGGTGAATTTAATTTTTCAATTAAACCTTATATAATCTTGTGTTTTTATGATATCAGCTTGCTTGTAATATGTTTCAAGTATTACAATTGTTTTTCCCTGCTGTTTTCTGTAAATGAAAACAGAATTTCACATTGTTCAAAATTTTCAATTATAAAAATTGACAAATATGCAAAATATCCTTTACAAAAAAATGTGCTACATAGCACTATGATTTCACATGGTCATGTCATTTGGCAGAAGGGTTCCTGCAAAAGGTGCATAACAATAAAAGTGTATACTACAAGAGGCACCCAAACTAGAGAATGATTCTGGATCCCCCTCTCTATTTAACTCTTGTCACCCTAAGTTGAAAGTATTTTCTCATTGTTTACAGTTACCAACCAGACTCATAAAATTAGAAGATTATCACCTCTACCCAACAAAAATTTAACAAAGAAGAAATCAACATTGATCCATCATAAATTTCAACTGAAATCAAGGGCAAGCACAGTATACGATAAAGGCAGATTACAAACTATAATCCTATAGGTATTCTTGTGATCAAAATTAAGCTTATTGATGTATCAAAGAAAACATGGCCAGACCATTTGTGTTATACATACTGAGATAAAATAGTTTCATAGCAATAAAATAGTATGTGCGCATATATATTAAAGCCGAAAAGAAGTAAAAATGAATACAGATAAAATTTACATATAATTATTTAAAACAAAATCTGGAATAGTTGAGATATTGACTAAGTAGTAATATTTTTAAAGCACTATAAATTATTTAAAATCAAATATAAAAATCTATTTAATGAAAACTGTTTAAAACAAAATTGTTTTTCTTTATAGGTAATTATCTTGTTTTTTTTATTAATCAAAATGAAAATAATTTACTGTGATTGCCTTGTTTTTTAAATTCCATGTTATATTATTAATATTGAATTCAGATTTTAGAATAGTCAAAAATTAGAAAAAATGTAATTTATAGGATGTATAGGAAGCCAGTTTTGAAGAACAATTGCCAATATCATGTTAGTCAAGTTTGAACTCAAAAAGAAAGGACAATTTTCTGTGATTTCATAGCCCATATATAAGTAGAGTACTTGCCTGGCTGTTGCCCATTAAATTATAGGAGCTAAATGAAATTTTGAACTACCAAACATATAATATGTATGCACTATCGAGACACGATAATAAAAAATCAAACCACTAGTTTTGAGATTCCAGAGTAATATTTTTTCATACACTATTTCACATATGGAAATCACAAATAAAAAATAACATTTTGTCAGTTGTATATATAATATTTATGCATGAGATCTATTTCACTAATGGTATATGAAGTTATAGATGGAATAATTTGGCTGACAAAATATATATATTAATAATGAGATTTTATTCTGAAAATTAATCTTGCAGTAATGAAAATCTATTTTAATTTATTGCCTTTTTAAAAGAAAACTATTTAACATAAGCATTGCTGATTTAAGAGTGAATAACTTTTGAATAAAATTAAAGCAATTAACCTAAAAATAAATTTGGGAAAACTTTCTTAGAGGGCAAAAGTTACAAACAAAAGAACATTCCAAGAAGATACAATAATATTTCATCATAAAGATTTTGTTTACCATTTAAAAGTAGTTGGAAAAATAGAACTTTCGAGAAGGCTTTCAAAAAAGCAATGTTTCTTTTACTTTTTCAAAAAGCAAATTTTTATTTACAATTTAAGAGTAGTAATAATTTGATATGGTAAAAGTAATTAAAATTACTAAATAAAATATTTTATTTTTTTCATTAGAACATGCATGGATATGTACACATATTATATGCATATATTTATATCTTGTAAAAATAAAATAATATTGGCCTACAAATTTAATAAATTTATTATCATCAAATGAAATAATAATTTTATGTTGTAACACGCACTCATATATATATAACTTCACTAAGTATTAGTAAAATAGAAAAATCTTTATTAGCTTACTAATTATGGGAATATTTTATATTATTATGTATGCATGTCTGTGTGCTTACATATATGCGTTATGTAAACTATTTATTTATATATGTTTGTGAATTTAATTGCTTGAGTTTTTTTAATCTATTGAATTATGTTCAGCTAGTTGTAAATAGTCAAAATCAGAAAAAATTATTTGCATTGTAGAATAATTTAACATACTTTCATTTTTATTTCTAATTGCTAAATGTGTGTGTATATGTACGTATACACAAAATATGTATTCTAGTTAATAATTATAAATGTAAGACTAAACGGATTGCTAATTGTGTATTATAAGTAATAAATGATATATTAACGCTAAAGTAAAAGTATGTGCGTGAATGCCAAGGGCATTCACAATATTTGATAAAGCATTAGACTAATTAAATAGTTTAATTAATGAGAAACCATAAAGTAATTTTCCAAGAAGGATTAAGATAATGTAAACAAAGCCATTGCTTAAAATAGACAATTTTAAAGTCATGGCATTATCTAATCAGGGATCGAATAGTAACCAAAGAAATGACCACCACATGGACAGCAGATGGCCAATCAAGGAAGGCTACTCGAAAAACAAGGAGAAAGAAATAATAGATTTAGAATGGAACTGAGACGATATACTTGCTAAGTGAAGCTCTTGAAAGACAGATGTGCCATTTCCTCGGGTGCTCCAGTCAGCTTCTTTCTTCACTTAGCCTTGTGGAGAGGTTTACCTCCAGATGTGCCAAAGTAAACCTAGGGACTATGTAACAGGTCATACTGATCTCATTTATTATTTTTGTACACCTTCAGGCCCTCATTTATATATAATAATAGCATGTGTATAATAGTTATATTTTTGTATATATTGACAAGAGTGATTAACTCGTATATAATTTTATTGTATATAACTCTGTAAATAAATTCTCATTATTTAAATTGCCGAGCTGCCTCATTAATTATTATATATTTGTGTTATTGATATTTGCAATCCAGTGAGCAATAGAGTGCTGCTGGACACAGTAATTGGTGCAGTTACAGTTTTGATTACGAACCTCAATGGTCTTAATCCCCAGAAAATCACAGAATTGTCAGTAATCACAATCAACACATTGACAGCCGAATATGTTGGTGTCTAATTATTTGATTTCTTGAGGAGATAAACTACTAAAAAATATATTTCTATATTTTTGTTAAATTGTCTATGTTATTGTAATGCAGCTGGAAATAGCTGAATTTGACATCAGAGAGGCAATTGAGTGGTCCCTGTATCTCCAATAAATTGAAAAACTGTTAATTATTAACAGAGTAAAGGATGATAAAAGCAAAACAGCGACCTTATTGTATTTCGCTAGAAAAGGAGTAATCCAAATTTCAAATAGGTTTTGTGAACCTAAAACCCTGGAAGAATTAACATTTAAACAGGTCAAAGATCATTTGACCAACTATTTTAATCCTCATGAGTCCAGACACATTGCCAGACTCCACTTTAAAAATCGCCACCAAGGCAAGAACGAGCGGACACAAGATTATGATGCTGCCCTGCGGGAACTCACAAAAAACTGCATCTATGATTCATATGTGGAGAAAGCTCTCCTTGAACAATATTTATGTAAAATGAGCAGTGACAGTCTGAGACAGCAGTTATTGGCAGATATGAATATCAACTATAAAGTAGCTATCAAACATGGCATAGCTCACAAACTTATGTTACAGCAAGCAAAAGAATTCATGGCCACAAAAATAGTGGACAATGATCCTTATGAATCCACAAAGTTGACAAATCAGATAGAAAGGTGCCTGACCAAAGTGGAACAACTGATATTAAAAAAAGTCAAATTAAGTGCTTTTGCTGTGGAAAATTAGGTCACATGGCATGTGAGTGTTTTTATAAGGACCAATGCTGTAAACACTGTAATAAAGTTGGCCATTTTGAAAAAATGTGCCGAAATAAGAAATTCTACAATGATTCAAGTAATAACAGCCAAGAGCATTTTACTAGAAAACCCAAGCAAGAGGAATTTGCAGTGATTAATAATGTGTCTTTGGACCAATCACCGAAATTTGAAAGGACTGTCAAAATTTTTGAAAAAACTTTATCAATGGAAATTGACAATGGTAGTGTGGTGTCTTTATTGTCATTTAAAGATTGGAAAACCATCATGGCAGATATGACACAGCCACCTAGACTTATGTATAACATATTTAAAGCTCAGGACATGAATGGCAAGGCTATAAAAATTAAAGGAGCAATTCAGGCTCCAATTATTTCTTACAATGGCAAAAATTGCCATTATATATAATTCACACCCTGATAAATCCCCTCATTGGCCATGATTGGTTCAATCACTTGGAAATTAAATTATTGATGAGTAAAATTAATGACATCGTAATGTTTACTGAAAAACGTAAAAACTGTCAATTGCATGTGAAAACATGTCCAGCCATAGTCGAGAAATCAACCCCACAGAAAAATTTAGATCATAGATTGTGGACCAAGCCTGCAGAAAGTAGGTCACCCAAAGAATATGAAGTACCTGTTCTTAACTATAAATTTATATCTAAAGAACATGTATGGATTAAAAACAAAACTGACAGATTCTGGATTAAAGCGGAAATTGTGTGACATTTATGTAAGCAAGTGGATGCTGTGCGAATGGAGGACAGAAGAGAGTTACACAAACACATAAATCAATTGCATAAAGATGAAAGCATACAACAAACACCACAGCCATTTCCGAAAAAACATAACTTGGAATTGGATAACCCCCAACGTTCTAAGAGGGAAAGTAAAATTCCCTCCCACCTCAGTGATTATGTTTTAAGTTCAAAGAATAGAGAAAAAGTAAAAGACGAATCTCTGAACTTGGGGGAGGTATGATAAATGTGTGTGTATATGTATGTATACACAAAATATGTATTCTAGTTAATAATTATAAATGTAAGACTAAACGGATTGCTAATTGTGTATTATAAGTAATAAATGATATATTAATGCTAAAGTAAAAGTATGTGTATGAATGCCAAGGACATTCACAATATTTGATAAAGCATTAGACTAATTAAATAGTTTAATTAACTAGAAACCATAAAGTAATTTTCCAAGAAGGATTAAGATAATGTAAACAAAGCCATTGCTTAAAATAGACAATTCTAAAGTCATGGCATTATCTAATCAGGGATTGAATAGTAACGAGATGACCACCACATGGACAGCAGATGGCCAATCAAGGAAGGATACTTGAAAAACAAGGAGAGAGAAATAATAGATCTAGAATTGAAATGAGACGATACACTTGCTAAGTGAAGCTCTTGAAAGGCAGATGTGCCATTTCCTCAGGTGCTCCAGTCAGCTCCTTTCTTCACTTAGTCTTGTGGAGAGGTTTACCTCTGGACATGCCAAAGTAACCCTAGGGACTATGTAACAGGTCATACTGATCTCATTATTATTTTTGTATGCTTTCGGGCCCTCATTTATATATAATAATAGTGTGTGTATAATAGTTATATTTTTGTATATATTGACAAGAGTGATTAACTCATATATAATTATATCATATATAACTCTGTAAATAAATTCTCATTATTTAAATTGCTGAGCTGCCTCATTAATTATTATATATTTGTGTTATTGATATTTGCAATCCAGCGAGCAATAGAGTGCCGCTGGACACAGTACTAATCAATAAATTTATTAATAATCACTTTAAGTTATGCCCATTAAGGTAGCATAATTTAAGCATTGTATATTTTCTCTTGTTCACAACTATAAGATCTTTGTGATTTCAAAACTAGTTTAAAATAATGGAATGTGTATGCATATAGATTGGATATCTATAATAATTCTCTTTAAAATTATTTAGATGGCACTAAGGTAATGAATTTTATACTGATAATTAGTTTTATGATGGCCAGATTAACCCTGATATAATGAATCCAGGATTTTTTTGATACATTTATTATTACAGTTATTTTAGCACTTAAGTATGTACATGCAATTAAATATTAATAATTGTTTTTAAAATATTATGCCCTATGCCTGCCTTGGCTAGATGATAATTAGTCTAGGATTTTATAATGTATCTTTTTAAAATCAGTAACAGGAACATGATTGTTGACTCTTGAGTATTGGTGATTACTGCTCAATATACTATGTTTATTACTTATTAAAACAGGCAAAACTCTCTACATGTTATTTCCACACAATGCAAGCCAGAGTAATCAATGGATGCCAATGCAACACATATAGAAAATTTTGCCTGTTTTAATAACAGTTATAAGCAAGCATAAGAGATGGTGATTATGTGATGTTTATTACGTATATATATTACTTACTATTTATTTCATATTCTGACTCTTTGCTCATTTTCTATGCTCAGTAAAAACAGAGATGGTTTTATTGATGATTTGCTTTTGATGATATTGATTTCCTTTTGTATCATTACAGTAATCATCATCATCATTGTCAGCCATTATTAATCCACTGCAGGATGAAGATTTCATCAAGTTCGATTTATCTCCAATGTCTAACTTCTCTTCTTCACATCACCTCTGCACATGTGGTCTTTTTCTGGATTTTTTACAACCTCTTGGAATCCAATTTAAGATTTCAATTGTCCATCAATTATATTCTTTTCTAACAATATGTTCAGCCCAACTCAACTTCAGTCTTTAATTATTTCAATGATGTCAGTAACACTTGTTTATTCTCTTACCCATATATTGTATTTTTGATCTTTTCTTGTTACTCCTAACATACATTTCTCCATATTTCTTTTAGTGGTTTGAATTTTTTATATTGCTCTTCTATTAAGTGTCCAAGCAGATCCATAAGTAGGAATTGGTAAAAACATATGTGTTTTAACCTTCCTTTTTAAACACATAGGCATATTTTCTTTTAATATTAATTTATTTCTAACAAAACATTCCAGTCATGTTTAATTCTATGATTATTTTTATCCATTATGTTTCCATCTGTAATAATAATCTGATCAAAATATTTATAGTTGTTAATTTCTTCTAACTCATCATTATCAATCCTTATTTCTATCTTTTGAGAAAATCCATTGAATATTACTTTAGTCTTTTTTAACATGTAACTTTAAATCCTATTTTTTTTTACTTTCATCTGATAACTCTTACAATATTTCCTGAAGCTCTGAAGCATTATTTGCAAAAACAACTATGTCATCTGCAAAATCTAGATGATTTAAATCTCCATTTCCTTTACTTCATTAGCTTCTCATTTTAATCCACAAAATATTACTTACAAAACTGCTGTAAAACATTTTGGAGATATGGAATCAGCCTATCTTACACCCTTATCAATGTTAACATTTCTAGTATCATTATATAATCTAAGTGTTGCTTATGCATTTTTATAAATATTCTTCAGAATATGACAATATCTTAGGTCTATAACTTGTGATCCAATGTTTTAATGACTGAAGAAATGCTTATAGAATCAGATACCAAGCATAATGGCAACTCATATTCATTAGTCTTTTCTATAACTTTTTTCAATATTTGGATATGATCTGCTATATTAAAACTGTTTTTAAATTCAGCTTGTTTTTTTAGTTGGTTGAAATCCAATGTTCTCTGTAGAAGAGTTGCAATTATCTTAGTAAAAATGTTGTTTAAAAATGATAAAAGACTGATAGGTCTGTAATTTTTAATATCTTCTTTATCATCTTTTTAAAATATTAATATTAATACTGCATTCTTTCAATCATCTAGTACATCATTATCAGTTAGACATTTGGTATATAGCTTTGCCAAAAAAATTTTATTTCTTCACCTACTTCATTTCATATTGTAATGTCCACTGCTCTATTAGGGTTTTTTATGAGTTTACTACACATATTCGGTGATTAAATTACGTCCTATCTATTAAATTTGTTTCATCAGACAATTCAGTAAGATTTAATGGACGCAATTATTTTTCCTGGTCACACAACACCCTTTTAACTAATGTAACTACTAAAATAATGGGGTTAAGTAAGGCAGCTTTTAATTTATTTGAAAGGTGCCAGGATTCTGTATCAGAATCCACTGGCTAAACCCCTTTTATTTATTTAGTTACAACAAAATTAATTGGAAACTCCAGAGGATTGAGTTTCAGTACAGCGGTGGCAAAGGTAAATTATATTTTCAAATCTTAATAATTAACATTAATAAATTTATTAATAATCATTAATAATGTAGTACAATGAATAGTTGGTATTAGAAATAAATATTTTTATTCTAACAAATTAAAATATAAAAATAAAAACACATTATGAATTAATTAATTGGAAAGATGACACGCACATTAATCCAGATATGAATCAATTCATAAAAAAAAAACAATCATAGTTCCTAGGTAAACAAGAGTCTCTTGAAGAATAAAAATTTAAAGTCTTTATCGGGATTATTTTGATCTTATTTTTAAGAATTGTTTGCAAACTTTGTCACAATCGGGAAAGGTTACTCTTAACTTACCAATAAGTTGGTGTAAGTTTATGGAATCCTGAGCTCATAAGAATTTCCATTGGTCTCTCCTGCTGGCATCTTCCATTATTGTTCCATTCTATAGCTAGAGAAAAGGCGCGGTTATAATGACCCTTTCATTGGAAAAAGCGGTCTTCACAAGTCCCGTTTTCATGCTTGCATGACAGCTTCGTACAGCAAGTGGCATACCTGTGCAGAAGTATATTATTGCCACAGGTTATGCTTATGGAAACCTCCAACTTTCAGACACATAACTAGAAGATAAAAAGAAGACCCAGATCGAAGTTGTCCTCCTCTTTTATACCTCGATCCTGTTTTTGAAACTTCTGCACATTCTTTTGTCCTTTTATCAACATATAAGATAATAATCTTGTACACTCTCTCTTAAATTTAAATTACAAAGTTCTCCTTTCACAAAGTCCCTCTGCCAGCTTTAATTAGCGAAAATATTTTTCTTTTAGCTTATCTGGATTAGTAATTTGTGTGTCTTATGTTCTTTCCAATTTTTACCTTAATTTTTAATTAGATACAAAAAAAAAAATATGGACGTAAATTTTACTTCCATTGTACATTTTAAAAAAAATAGATTATACAAACTAAAAATTTAATTGCTCTTTTTAATAAGAATGCTAAATGTACTTTTTCTTAGCGTTTAAATATCTTACCGGATGCCAATATCTTTGTACTGTATAAACAAACAGTACAATATATTGATTATAATTTCATCATTAGATGGAGATTTTTCCTTCTTTATAAATGTAATTGCATGTCTCACTTCTTCATTTAAAATCCTGGCAATTCAGATGATATAATAAATGTAGGAGGCAACTGAGAAGAAAGAGCATGATATTTCTTGATCTTAAAATCAGAAGTAAAAAGCCAATAAATTCACCATGCTGGATAATACATGTTGATGAGCAGTTCATTCATATTCATATACTATATGAATAATCACATAGTAATATCAGCTGCAATGACAAAAATATATGGACATTAAAAATTTGCCCTGCTTGGTTGCTTTAAGGTCTTCAAGAGAAATCAAAGGGTCTCTTTTCATTTAACAGCAAACCCTTTTGAAGCAGCCACCATTATAATATATATAATAGAAGTTCATATACCATTATAATACTAGACAAAAACCAAAATTTTACTAAAATTCCTGCACAACCATGATTTTATCTATTAACAAATAGACCTTGTCAAGTGAAATTCAAGTAAACATACAGTTTATATATACAAAACAAATTAGCTTTTCCATCATTCACTTCAAAAATCAACTTCCTTTAATATCAAAGAATATCTTCATGAGATTGATAGCGTCAGACTAAAAAAAAATTATTATCCAAGTTTCTTTTATTATTTTTTTCAAGTCACCTTTTTCATAAAAGATTGTCAAATAATATTTTATGACCTGTATTCTGTTCATGAATATACAAAGCTGAATTATGATATCTATTTTTAACTCTATTCATAACTCAGCTTTGTATATTCATGAACTGAATACAGATCATAATATTATTCATGAACCGAATACATATCATAAAATATTATTTGATAATGCAGAGGCTATATTTTATGAAAAAAGTGAATTGAAAAGAAGAGTAAATGAAACTTTGATAATAAAATTTTATGAATCTAAGGTTATCAATCTCATGAAAACATCCTTTGATGTTAAAAGAAGTTGTTTTTTGAAGTGAATGATGGGAAGGCTATTTTGATTTGTTGTGTATATATATATATATATATATATATATATAGTACCCTCACTTCCAGAAATATAATATAACTTAAAATATGACTAGCTCAATTAAATTGTTATGCTCGACTAAAATATGTATAACTATTATTAATATATTTTTATAATACTATATCTTATCAGATTTAGTACAACTAACAGAAAATTAATATAGTTCAATATCATGTACTAATTAAATAAGTATTTATTAAATCATGAGACTATGAAGTGAAGTTACAAGTGGTAATATGAATTTACATTGAGCCTATGTCTTCTAAGACATTATCTCAATGGCATAAGAATACTATTACCTCTTTATTATCTCACTAATACATCTATAGCACTCCTATGTCTTTTACGAAAAATTAACTAACTTCAATAATAGTAATAAATAAATCTCAATCTTTTATCAAAGAAATATAACTAAATAATCTCAGGTTCTTTTAATTATCTTAAAGTAATAATACTTCTTGCAGATAGGCATGATAAGGGATTTAATATCAGACCTAACTACACTTAACTTATAATAATAATAAATAACTAATAATAATAATCTCTAGTGTATAAGTTAACCTTATCTATTTTATTATACTACTAATCATTAAGAAAACAAGTAAATCATCTACATGTCTTTCATCTTCATATAGTATCTTAATTAAGAATATAATAAAATCTTATAATCTAATAATATGTGGCAATAAATAATATTATACTCTTATATTGTGTATTATAATTATTTCATGACCATTATAACATAATATGTTAATGTTAATGAATTTTTATAAAATTATATTAAGAAAATACTATATTTCTTTTTTAAAAAAAATAATAATTTAATTCATATTGTGCAAATATTATGTTTTATTCAAATTATCTGTTGTCAAATGCTGTAGTGCAAAATAATGAATTCGACACACTTTTAAAACAACTTAAACAAATTTATTTACATCAACTTTAATAAACAACTTATATACATTATTTACATTATAAGTGGAAATCAAGAAAAATAAAATAAAAAAATAATAATAATACAAGATTCTTACATTGTTGTTATTTCTATAATCCAAAATAAATAATCCATACATTTCTTAAATGTTTTATTAGTAACATGTAATTGAGTCTATGAACTTATATTTTACTAGATATCATTTATAATCACTTAGTACAATAGAAGGCTTTTATGTAAAAATATCACTTATGTAGCACATGTAAAATAAACAAACTTTAATAATTAAAATGCTACTCCATTTAAGTATTCTAGCTATTTCTATTATAATGTAACTATTATGTATTACATTTATTATTAGCATTAACTAAATATCAACTAATGTATAGATTGATATAACTTTGTAATATTATGTGACTTTTATTGATTACATAATTATTTACTTCATTCTGATGTAATTTCATAATATATGTCTTACCAAAATATGCAATACATATATGTTCTTTTCTTAAAAAAAAAATATTTTTAAAATTATTCAACAATTTTGTGAAGACGAAATTTTTATTTATAAATTACCAATTTATAAAGTTATTATATTAAAATAAAATTCTATGATTCTTTTCCATTTAAACTATTATTCTTCTCTACTTGTTATTCCTATTCCCTCTTAATAAAACCCTATCTTCAAATATCATTCTAATCTTATTTAACTTCAGTATCAGCTTACCAATTTTTTAAAAAAATGACTATCCAAACTCTATTATATCTCATCATCTATATCTGATAAACCCTTCAAACAAAATATAACTTTCTATATAAAATTAATTTAACTTGTCTAATAAAAAAATAAAAAAATATAGATATATTTTTTTTTACTTCTTACTAACTTGAAAATAAATATAAATGACTCATACTAATATAATAAATCAAATTCCTAATATTGTAACAGAAAACATTAAAGTGTATTCATAAAAGAATCATATAATTATTTCTGGATAACTCTTATTACGTTGTAATAAATTTATATTGTAAAATAAAGTATGCATATTAAAATAAAACTATTATTGATAATATTATGCGTGTATGTTCTTTAAATATTTATACATTCACTCAACAATCAAATAATATTTGGTTTATCTAAAGAAAACAAAGCAAAATACATTAAATTATTAATATTATATAATTATTACCATAAATGATACTCCAATTTATAATCAGCCAAACGATGTCCTCCAGGATTATAGTTTTACAAAATAATATCACATTTATACTCAACAATTATTCTTAAAATATTACGTGTTGTAAAATTATATAAAAAATAAACTTTAGGAAATTAAGTGTTATATGAATATGTAGTTACTTTTAAAATGTACCTCTCTTATCTCTAATAGATCAATAAATAATTAAATATCTATGTTAGTTAAGAAAACAAAATATGTTACATAAAATCCAACGGTGTCTTCTTTCCACCCACAATTGTTCTTTTTTTCCTAGGCACAAAATTCTACCAACATCACTTCCTTTTCCGGTACATCACGTGTTTAAACAGTTTTTATGAAATAAATGGAAAACGTTTTTTTTTTAAAAAAAATAAGATAAAATAAGTTCCACCATAAAGAAACAAAATAATAATTAAAACAGTTTATAGGATCCGGATTTATTTAAAAGTTATTATCTTCCTAGGATTAATCAATATTTAAATGTTTAATCTAAGTTTTATAAAAATTGACTTGGATATCCACGTATACTTATTTGCGCATTCTTTAACAAATATTTAGGTAAAATCAATCTCCAAATTCTTCTGTACGACCAGCGTCCAGACTTTACTATATAATATTTTTTCTTTTTACAGGTATTTGTTTACCAATTAAATTTCCGATTTATCTGCCTTTTAAAATTATCGAAATCTAGTCTTTTAAACAATAAAGACTTAATAAGGCAAGTATTTCTGCAATTATTATTAACTTCCATATCTTTACCAAAAGATATATTAAGATATGCAATTTAAAAAATACTTTCTTCATAAAGAAGTATTTATCTTTCTTTAAAATATTTATTTATAAAAAATTAATTATAATCAACTTTTAAATTCATATAATGTCCAATATATTATTTTTATCCAACTAGTAATTCTCTTAGTTAATCCAACGTTCACTATATTTTTAATATAAGGCTTCCAACACATTTTATCATTATACGATATTTTCATGATTATTTGGTAGTAAAATTGAGCCTTGATAGAGACGATCAATAGGGAATTATAAATAAATTAGCACTGCATATTTAACGGTAAACTTTTATAAAATTATTTAGAACTACTCTCTTATAAATTAAGAAACTATTACGAGAGCGTCTATAATTTTTTACTTAGCTATATTTAATAGCACACTTCACTTAAAAGAAATTACAATCACCCTCTGAACAATTGAACCTCGGTTTTTATACCGGAAGAAATTACCCACTTGATTGGTAAATTAAACAATCACCTTGCTAGCCTATTTACATATCTTACCAACAATACAAAATTAAAAATAAATATTGACTTATTTAATATTTATTATTTATTACATTACTTAATTCTTAAATTAATTTTTTATCATTTATTTAAATCCATTAAACATTTTTTTAAAAAGATATGTTTTACTTTATTTCACTTTTAACTTTTATAAGACTATTTTTCTAAACAAACTAAGTCTATTTTTATTCATTATATTTTTTAAACAGTATTTTAAAAATCAGATTTAATATTTCACGCTAATTATTTTTATTTTTATCTCGTGATAGCCAATATAATATTTATAAATTTTATAATAGAATTTTAAAACAGTTTTGCAACTTTACTAAAAAAAACTTACAAGCATATGTGTACATATGTCTATCTGTCACCTGATTTACAACACAGATATAAACGCTTGTAATTATCTAAAAATAAACTAACAATTCAATTTTATAAAATAAATATTTTTTTAAAACAAATAATATACTATAACAACTTTAAAATAATAATTCGATATTATAAAATCAAATATTAATCTTCTATTATATACTTTTAATAACAAAAATATTTATATTCACTTACTAAATATTAATCTTTATCAACAATAAATACATATGCATTTAATTTTAACTTGTCTTTTTTTTTAAAACTTTTAGCTTCAAACATTTATTTACAAAACTTATTAATGCAGTATTGATCATGGCCAGTTTTCCCAACCATATAATATTATCATTTTTTTTTATTGAAACGTCTCTCTCAAATATTAGCACAACTTCACATATCAAATATTCATAGTTTACTTTAGTTAAACTTTTGAAAGATTATTATAAATAAAATCAACATCATATAGCTATAATATATCTTAATTTTAAAATTTTTAACAAATTGATATAACAATTGTATGGAGACCCATACAAAAGGGCACAATATATATATATTATGTTTAGTTGAATTTCACTTGACATGGTCTATTTGTTACTAGATGAAATCATGGTTGTGGTAAAATTTTAGTAAAATTTTGTTTTTGGTTAGTATTTAAATGTTTATGAATTTCTATTTCAGTTATAATTACCAGTATAGTTAAGATTTGAAAATATAAATAGAAGTTCTGAAGAAGATTTCTAGGGCAGTCAAAACTGTTATGCATTGTAAAAAGCATTGTAAATAGTAATAAAGAACATAAATGATAATGATATTATGCTAGTATAGTAATAGGCAGTATTTAATTTATATATTTGTAAAATAAATAAAATGTCCATTAATTAAAAACAAAATTGTAATTATAATTAAAATAAGAAATTTAATGGTTTACAAACTATTACAAACAATCCTTAAATCCACAGAAGTACTTTCAGTTAATTTCTTAAACCTGCCTCAACTGCCATTAAATTCAAAAACAAAAGCGGAAACAAATGTCATCAATTCAAATTCCACCAATCTCGTATTTTAATGTTAGCAGCTTGTCAATATATTAAATGCATTTTATTCCTGTTAATAAAAATTGCCTCTTTAATTTTTCTTTTACAATGGTTTCTCTCCTCATGAAGAATTTTCACATTTTCAAAATCAAATTTAAATTTATATTTACATGTTTTTTCGTGATCAAAGAAAACTAAAGGAGTCATTAAATCACCATTATTTTTACTTTTTACATGCTTATATAACAATTCATGCTCCCTCAATCTCTTCTCAATACTGCACCTAGATTCACCTATATATGACAGCATACAATCACAAAAAAATTTGATATATGACATTACTTTTCTGCTTGACAGGTATGACACCCTTAGAATTATTAACTAATTTATTAATATTGTTTGGAACATAGAATGAAACATTAAACACATTCTTATATAAATCCTTAAAAAATTTCACTTGTGGATTTGAAATAAATGGAATAGATATCCATTGTTTACAATTAATCTTCATTTCCTTTAAATTATTATAACTTTTTTAAATTGACATAAAGTATTGTTTATTTGTTCCATTTTATAACCAACATATATATATATATATATATTTATTTGTTCCATTTTATAACCAACATATATATATATATATATATAAACAAAGGGAGTAAATCACCCTCCTCAGGCTATGAATTAAAAGCACTCTAAATATTGAAAAAAGATTAAGAAAAAAATAAATATACTCATTCTTGAGACTCTGATAACAAAAAATACACCTTTTCCAACATTGTAGGTAATTCAAATTGGAAATAAAAATGTTATCCAGATGGATAGTGGCAATTAATATTTATTAAACTAATAATCACTTATAAAGACTGGAGATGGGATCTCTCTTTTAACACCTTGATTATAATAATTAAATAAGATTTAACATGTAAACATTAAATTAAACATGGCTCAATTTATATATGTAAACATAGTTAGTAAATTCTTCCTTCTCAGGCTATGAAATAAAAGCACTACTCTTGGAGAAATGATATTTATAAGCTTTATATATTCATTTTTCTGATAAAAACCAGTCCTCCAATAATTACATAAGAAAAATCATGGGTTTAGGTAGGCTGGTTGTCATAGGAGAATGGTGAAAGGTACTTTAAAGAGAATGAGGGAAAAAGTTTACTTTTACAATTGTTGAAAAATATTATATTGAAAATAAGAGGGAAAAGTCAATGTTAACAATATCAAAAGTAAAAAGACATAAGTAGAAACATAAAAAAGGAAAAAAATAAGAAATAAAGATGAAATAGAGATTTCATGGGCATTAGTACTAACTATCAAAAGTAAGAATGTCAAGAGTTGGAAGATCCAAGCAGATATGTTAAGCAAAATAATAACTTGAAAATAATAATAAAGTTGATTCAAAGCAAAAGATGCAAAAAATGCAAAAGTGAAAATATAAAAGAAAATCACCAGACTATAGAGAAAACACTAAAAATATATACAAGAGAGTTAATTAATAAGATAGATAATGATAAAAGAAAGTAAAAAGGAAAATTTTAAAAATCTTAGAGCAAATGTTAAAAGAAAATAAAAAGAAAAATCAGCAAATGATAAAGAGAATGATAAAAAAATAAAGATTAAAATCAGCAAATTATAAGAAGTCAGAAAATGATGAAGAGAATGCTGAAAGAAAATAGAGAAAAAGCCATAAAACAATAGAAAGAATCATAAAAAAGTAGAGAGGGAAATCAGCAAACCATGGAGAAAATTTGGATAGATATATTAAAAATAAAATAAAAATGAAATAGAAAACCTTTCAGTATTAAAAAGTATATCTAAAAATCAGCAAAAAATTCATTTAAATATAACAAAATATACAGAGAGGTCAAGAATAATAAGAGAAGTAGCAGACCATAAATGTTACCAGTGAGCACATGTTCAATTGGGAAAATACAACAATATTGGATAGAGAGGAAAAGGTAGCTCACATGATAATGGTGAATAATCCCATAAATCAACTTAGTGTGACTATATATAATGTATGAAAATCACTAATCAATTTTGTCCTTAAGGAAAAAGTGAAGAAATCAAGAGGAACTTCATAGATAACTATGTGAAATTTCTACTGATTGTTGCTTTTGGCAGAATGACTCAGTTGTTTAAAATGTTACCTTAAAAATTCAATATTCTAGAATCTAAGGGTCCAAGCTTAATTCCTATGCTATTATTGACATTGGTTAGCTCAGCAACACCCAAAGAAGAGAGGAGAATAATATCTCTTAAATCATTACCTGATCACCATTTCTTATGCTTGCTGATAACTATTGTTGAAACAGGCAAAACTCTCCATACAGTAGTGCCACTCAGTACAAGCCAGAGTAATCAATGAATGCCAGAAGGTTTATTCATAAAATCCCCATCTAGTGCCTACTCATCCAATATCCCCAGACTAATTTCTAGCTTATGGCTTTCGTCAGTGAGGAGCTTTGGATCTGAGAGCTTAGGATCTAATGCGACCCTCTAACAGCCACCTTTTATCTCTACTTAACTACAAAACTATGAGTTTAAAATTGAAAACGCAATAATATTTTCAATCCAAGCTCAGTAGCTTATATAGTCATATAGGTTTGAACTCAGTTTAATACCCATACATTGTGGTGTCTTTGGTTCTTTAATAACCATAGATACTACTTTCCTATTAGGCAGAATTGGTATTAGACCATTAAATATCACATGATCACTATTTTTTATGATTGCTCATAACTGTTGTTAGAACAGACAAAACTCCATATATTAGTGTCACTCACTCTGGCTTACACTGAGTGGCATTACTGTGTGGAGGGGTTTACCTATTTTAACAACAGTTATGAGCAAGCATAAGAAATGGTGATCATGTGATGTTTAGTGATTTAATACCAATCCTGCCTAATAGGATAGTGGTGGCTATGGTTATAAAGAATAAAAGACACCATAATGTATGAGTACTGAACTGAGTCCAGGCCTACATGACTATATAAGCTACTGAGCTTGAATTGAAAATATTATTCTGTTTTCAATTTTAAACTCATAGTTTTGTAGTTAAGTAGAGATAAAAGGTGGATGCTAGAGGGTTGGTTAGATCCTAAGATCTAGATGCATTGCTCTCAGATTCAAAGCTCCTCACTGATGAAAGTCAAACTAGTCTGGGGATATTGGATGTGTAGGCACTATACAGAGATTTTATGCACAAGCCTTCTGGTATCCATTGATTACTCTGGCTTGCACTGAGTGGCACTACTGTATGGAGAGTTTTGCTTTTGAATCATTGTGAATATACTAATCTATGTGTTATTACTAACAGTCAAATGTACTTTGAAAATTTAAATAAAGTTAAATTTTTCTAAAAACACTCAATACTCAATATTAGATGACAGAAATAGTCCAATATACAATTATTATATAAAACTTTGTTCTTTAGTTAAAGAAACTTTTCATCACTGCATAATCTTTTATTTCTTAAAAATTGACTATAGGGAAAATTAGACTTTAAGTACTTAGGTGAATACTATAAAAATCAAAAAGGTATGGCTATTAGTCAGCTTGTAATAATATTAATTCTATTTACAGTAATTCTTTATCACAGAAATGACCTGTTTTAAAAAAATTCATTGTAAATTGTGGAGTTTTTTATTAAAATAATTTACATAATCAAAGAAAGTATGAAGTTATAAAGTTCCTCTTCATTATTTGCCATATTATAAAAAAAAAAACAGTTCACTAGTTAAAATATTAAAAGAGGCTGTAGATAAAGAATTGTATTTTGTTTGAGTGATTTTGGAAAATCTGTTGTTTGTTTGTTAACTTTTGATCATTTTTAAGTTAGAATGAAATTTTAAAATCAAGGTTTAATATATTTTAATTCAATAGAATTGTTTGAAAATTGATATATAACTAATTTATATCACACTAATCCATTTGAAATACTTTTCAATGTGTTAACTAGTTGATGGATATGGAATAGATCATGGGAAAGACCTAAAAATATTCAACAATTTCATGTTTTGCAGTTTAGAATTGCTCATAGAATTTTTATTTGTTTTAAATAATGGTCATGAGAGGACAGTTTATTTTTCCTTTCAATTTCATAACATTTTTAAAGTAAACTCTTAATGTATATATTGTATTAAGTATTTGTACATAATTATATATATAATCAGAGGGGATTTGAACCCAGACTTTCAAGCTCCCTTTAGTCATTCACTCCATCTTATACAATAAATACACATGTCCACATACATGCAAAAAAGATGAATGAGCTCCAAGAATAATAAATCATTAACTAAGTTTTCTATTTAAAACTGTTTCTAACTTTATTTTAAAACAATTGTTTAAAAAAAAGTAAACTATAAAAATCGCATTATTTAAAACAATAGCGAAAAGTTAAAAAAGACTGTGATAATGTTCTCTTACTAAATTCTCTTGTTTTCAGCAGAATTAATTATTATTTACCGATTTTAAACCCTACTAAAAAATTTACTTCGCAAATTAACTCATTGTGCTCTGGCCTCCTTTGGAAAAAAAAAGTGGTCTGTATCAGTATACGTAAAATGCAAAATCCAAAAATACTTAATGGCCTAGGTTTACATTCAATTAATACATTATTAATTAAAAATATAGTTAATTTATTCTACTACATCAAGATTGAATTTAATTACCAAAACATTATTGATACAATCATTCCCACAGATACGCGTCCCCCGAATATTAAAAAAAATTGGCTACAACTTCTCATCTCACTTATTGATAAACAAATGGATTTAAATGAAATTCTTTTTAATAATAAGCACACATATTGGGACACGTTTAAAATGATAAATCCTCAGCTGATATGCCCTCCTAGTTATCTTGAAGTGACTAATATCAATCTTTTTAATAAAATGAGAAAATGGTATTTAATGCCTAAATATATTGATTTTATCATTAAAATAAATCTATCTTCACTTCCTACCAACGATTTCCTTGTTTCAAATACAGGATTTAAAAGGATTGATTTCTTATGTATTTTGTGTAAAAAAGATAGTGAAACATTTGATCATATTCTTGTTTCTTGCTCGGGACTAAGAGAAGCAAAATATATAATTCAAAATTATTTCAATAATCACAATCCAGAACTCTTTGATATCACTCATAATATTAAAATGGGTAATTTCTGCAATATCAGAAGATGCATATTTATTAACCATGTAATATGGTTACTTAGATGTCATATAGTTATAACCAATTCTCCATTGGACTCACAACTTTTTATTAGAGATACATTTAATTCTATTCGAAAAAAAGATAAGCTTCTTGCACCCAAAGAAATCTACCTATCCACATGGACTGGTTCTTAGTACAAGAAATTCAGGGAGTTATTAGTAAAATGTAAATTTATACTAGATTTTTTTTTGTTATCTAGAGAAATTCATTTGTAACACTTTATATAAAATAAAGTCTATATTCTTTAAAAAAAAAATTATGATTATTTAATTAAATAAATACTAATAAAATGTTTAAAATTCTTAAAATAAGACTGTGATTTTTTTTTCTTCAGCATTTTTTTTAAAACAACTGCTTTAAAATAAAAATAAATCTATCAATTTAAATTTACTGATTTATTATATGTATATAATTATGTATACATATTAAATATATACATTAAGAGTATAAAACAAATTCATATAACATATCTAATGACTATACTATATGTGTGATATTGATTTAAAATAAAATTATATGTATTAATCAAATTTCATTTACAATATAGGTTTGATATGCATTTTTTAAAAAAGAAAAAATTTCCAATCGAAGTAAAAATTTTAAACACTTTTGTTGAGCTATTTTATAAATTATTAAGGTGCATATATGAAAGGGTGAAATCCTCTTTTTTAATCACATATGTTCTATGCTCATAATAAATAAATTTGAACATTAAAAGAATGTTTCATATTTTAATTACTTATATCCACATATATTATGTACACACACTAAATATAATATATACATAAGGGATATACATTTTATCTTTTAAGAGAAATATTTAGTGAAATATATATATATCAACTATAAGTGTCCAGTGAATTTAAAGTATGTCATAATTTATATTTTCATTTGCTGTTCCAATATTAAAAACATAAAAATAATAAAGATAATTTTCTTATATATATATTAAATGCTTTTATTGAATGAGCACTAAAAAATAATTGTTTCTTCAACCACAATTTGAGTTTTTAAATTTAATTAGAAATAAAAGCATAGGGGTATATGTGTCCAGAAATAAATTAAGTCAATCCATGTTATAAAAAATAGGGATTGACTTACTTAATTTCTGAATCCCCAAGCTTTTATTTCAAGTTAAATCTAAAAACTTCAATTACGATTGAAAAAACAATTATTTATTTCTTTTTAGTGCAAAGTCAATAAAAGCATTTAGTATAATTTTTTTAATCTATTATTTTAAAAAAACATTTATTAAGTCCTTCATTCAAATCATAATCCATAGATTTTTAAAATCAGCTGAATCTTTAAGTGCAACCATGGATTAGCAAAGTATGTACCATACTGTGTTAAATGCTATTTAACATATTAAGTACTTACTACAAAGAAAAGATTGATTAATGTCATAGCTTATAATTTCATTAATGACAAATCAGCATAACATGGCCAAAACACAAATTTTAATAATAAAAAATAAAAATGCATATCTTCATTTCAGTGTCTCATTATTTTTAAGAGAGCATAATTATGTGAACCTAGTCATGTGTGCAATCATTCTGAATCCACACATTACCTTAACCTTATATAAGATTTGAAATACCAGGCACTCTTATACCTGGAGCCTAATTGTAAATATAAGGGATTTGTACTTAAACTTTCAAGCTCTTTCGCTATCCACACTATCTCATACTCCTGATGCACATGACCATACACATGCAGAAAAGGTAAATAATCACCAATATACATATTTTGTGCTAAACCAGCACTCATCAGTTGGTCCAGATTACCATCTGCCATACATATATATAATAAGTGCTCAGTTTATATTAAGATAGAAAATCCTTACACTTTAATGGACAGATTTCAACCTACTCCAACTCTTCAGCCATCCATACTACTGAAAATCTGGTGGCAGAATTCCCAAATCTCATGCTGATAAATAGGTGAATAAAACACATTAAAGTAATATAATGAAAGTATTTAGAATAAATAAAATTCTCTTGATTGGTAATTTATATTTTGTTTTAACATGAATATGTAATTTAAGTAGAAAAAGAATGATTAAATTTGTTAAATATAACATTAAAATTAATTTATTGTATTGTAAGTAAAACTACAACTATTTTCAACTTATACCCTTAGTTATAATTTTTTGTATAATATATGTGTATGCTTTATGAAATGATTTTATTTTCTTTCCTTCCTTTCTGAGTGAATTTTCAGTGATGAACACCATACTAATAGCTCTCTAGTTTCATAGCATTGCTTTATTTATAATGTGAATAAACTTTTAATTAGGCCTTATATTCTCTGATTTTTAAAATATTAACTTAAAAAAGGGTTTAAAATAAACAACTCATGTCTTCTTATGGAAAAAGAAAGCAAAATACAAAATTAAATAAAATATAGATAAATTTCCAAAATGTTGAAAACCAATGGTTGTGAATTTATATATGAATTTTGGCTATAATTTAATTTGTAATCACTGTTCTCAGTCTTCGTTTATATTATATTAACTAGCTTGATCTTCTAGCACTTAATATTATTTTAATCAGAAGAGAATTACACCCTTTACACATGCACTGAAATGTTGTTTTAATATCTCAATAATGATTCATTGAGTGTGAAGTATACTCTCAAATCAAGGCACAAGATAGAGAAGGCATTGACAAGATAAGAGCAGCCATCTTATCTTTATACCTAAATTCACTTATGTAGGGCAATCTATATGTAGGACAATCTAAATTGTTATGAAATGAGAGCATGAAGTCTTTATATATACAATATAATATCTAGTTTTTCTAATATTGTTAATAATAATATAAAAATAGTAAAACAGAGATTAAATATGTTAAATGAATTAAGCAGACTGAGTATACATTCAACTCATGCACATGATAATCATGGTTATTCTGTTTTTAATCTATGAGACTCATTTTTTTCTAAATTAAAAACTAGATCTCTGGTTTATTATATATATTTTTTGTGTGATGATGCATGCCTCTTTGATGTTTTCTATTGTTTCTCTTCTTGAACATTATTTTAATAACAATAAGATCAAAACTGTGTCCATACTCCATATTTCCTTTTGTTGTTGTAAAAATATGCATGGATTGGTTGAATCAGTCTTAGATTTTTTTGTATGTTGTGTTGTATTAATATTGTTCTCAAATTAGCTTTTGTTTCTCCATAGTAGCTATAAGGACAGACATTTGGCTGCACCCTACTGCTTGCACTATATTAGATCAATCCAATTTGTGTATTTTGTCCTTTGTATTATTAATTAGCCTATTTAAGTCAATGAAGATTCTAAATGCTATATTAAATTTATTGGCACAGATCTTTAAAATTTGATTTCTGGTATGTGGTAAGTATACTAGTACAATCCAACTTTTGTTGTTTCTTGTATTCTCAGTTCTGTTTAAAATATTTTTTTAAAAATTGTTATATATATTTGTATATATCAATAGTGATGTAACCTGATTTTATCAAATTATTAATGTAAGTCTCTAGATTCTCAATTTTCTCAGCTTCAATTGGCATAAGTAGTTATTGCAACATAATAAGGTTTACAAAGCCAGAAATTTATATGATGTGAATATCTGACATTTCACCTTAATGCATCCTCTGATATTGGGAAATTTGATGGTCATTTTACAATATAATGGGTTGTGGTTCCACTTCATTTTCAAATCAAGGTAATAGATTTTAATGTCTTTTCCTGATGTGATACTCTAATTTAAACCTGATTTTGTACTCAATTTATTTTGTGGTGCACATATAAAGACATCATCTATGTAGCATATATATGTGTAGTTTTGATATTTATTTAACATCAGGAGAAATTGTATTAGCTTCTTTGAAAGCTAAAACCTCACTATATATGACTGCTCAAATGGATAAATTGATCATGATTCTATCATTTCATATACATTACCTTTGTACATTGCTATAATATCAGTCAATTCAAATTAGAAAATTGATAATAAAATCCCTCTTGTATGTGTTTACTATCTTATTAGTTAATAAACTAATAATAATTTAAATTGATTCCTTTCTATTTATTGACCCACACAGTTTGATAACATCAAAAGAAGTCATTCTGTGTTCATTGGAGATAATTAACAAAAAATGGGTCTCACAGATTTTTAACAAAATAACCATGATTATGATGCATATATATTGAAAGTATGCTCAATCTACTTAATTTCATTTAACATATTTAATCTCTGTTATAGTATTTTCATATTATATATATCATGATGGTTTATACTATATTCCCTTCAATAACCATATATTTCAAGTATTTTAGACTAATATGGTTGAATACCATCAGATACTGAAAAATCCATAATCCTAATAATTTGTGATGTAATTGGCTATGAGTCTAAATATCACATTACTTAATAACATAATTCAATATAGCCTATAGTAACATTACTTATTTCTTGCCTATTCTTTAGGATGCTTTGATTTCTAAAGTTCATCATATACAAATATTAGTTTTCATGGTCTAGCTCAAAAGTGTTGAAATATTTAGTATAAGGACTAATCCAAAACCTAGAAAACACCCTTAATGCTGGTTGTCTACCTACTTGAATTTATAATAATCTATCAAATTAAAAAATGATGAGATACAATTAAATAGCTTCATTAAATTATGAGTATATCATTCCATTTTACCTACCAATGCTACAATTGCTTTGTTTAACTCAATTATGCTAACGACATATACCGATTGCATCATTCAGATATAAAATACATAGAAAAACTACTAGATATTGTTTTTATAAGCATATCTCTGCATGCACGTTATGTATAATAACTTAATATTTAAGCAATCTTTTTTTATGAGAATATATTTATATTAAAAGGGTGAAATTAATTGAAATTATGATTAACTTTTAATTTATGTCTTGCATTGGTGGTCGAGAGGTCAGCACGACTGCTTTGCATTTGCAGGCAGTTGCCCGGGTTGCGCATTCGCGTCCCGGCTGATGCTATGACACTTTTAAAAAAAAAACTTTTAATTTATGCTAGTTAAAATAAGAGTCAAAGATCCAATTCATAGATCACATGACCCTATCTCTTAAGCTTGTAAGTTATAAACAATGAGGATTGCCAATTCCTCTACAAGCTTTATGATAAATGCTTAGCCAGAGCCAGCACTTAAAATATCTCTGTCAGGAACCCCTCCCCAAACCCCTGACCATGGTTTCATGCTTTGGCACTCCTCAGAGAGGTGTCAGGGTAGGTTCAGACACTAGATCTAAAAATACCAACCCAAAGCCAAGCACTTATCTAAAAGTTATCTATTGAGTGGAAAATCTAAAATTTTCAGACATCTACATGTCTTCAAACCCAGCTATCCAACTCAAATAACTATATGGGGCTGATAGATCTTCAGCCATACCATATATTAGTAGTCATAGCAATATAAAATTGCATAAGACTTTTGACAGAGACTATAAATAATCAAAATAAGAGTCAAAGATCCAATTCATAGATCACATGACCCTATCTCTTATTTTGACTATTTATAGTCTCTGCCAAAAGTCTTATGCAATTTTATATTGCTATGACTACTAATATATGGTATGGCTGAAGATCTATCAGCCCCATATAGCTATTTGAGTTGGATAGCTGGGTTTGAAGACATGTAGATGTCTGAAAATTTCAGATTTTCCACTCAATAGATAACTTTTAGATAAGTGCTTGGCTTTGGGTTGGTATTTTTAGATCTAGTGTCTGAACCTACCCTGACACCTTTTTAATTTATGCTGTTTGTAAATTAGTACATTAAAATTAAGTTAAACTATGATGAGTTTCTAATTTTATCTAGATTTAGAAAGATTATCAGGTATACATTTTTTTAAAGATAATTTCTATATTTTAAGATAGTGATCAGTTGATTAGATTATAATTTCGATAACTACATCCTTAAGAATAATTCTTTTACCATTTCCCCTAAATCAGAATTTATATAACAAATGAAATAATTCTTTTTAATTTATAATCCTAATCAATATTATAAGCTCAAAATTAACATATAACATTTTAACAATAAATAATTTATAAATGAAATTAATAATAAAATGTATAAATGACAGTAATTATCTATAATTGATTATATACATAAACAAAAGTTGTAATCTTTTCAAATAAAGTTTTAAGTTTCTTTCTTTTTTTTTTTTTTGCAAGTTCCAAAGCAGATAAAAAATTATATACTTACAGTTTTGGCTAAGTAAATTAGTAGAAGAAAATGTTGAAAAATAGAAAAGCCCTTTTATAAATTACATTTAAAATATGTATATTTTATAGCTTTAAGTTCTTTTTTTTTTTTTTTGGAAAATAAGTCAAGTGATAATCAGTATTTGATTTTTAATCTTTCAGATTAGCAATCAGAAATTTTACTGGTTTC
Source organism: Epiperipatus broadwayi (assembly GCA_028023455.1). Lineage (NCBI taxonomy): Eukaryota > Metazoa > Onychophora > Udeonychophora > Euonychophora > Peripatidae > Epiperipatus > Epiperipatus broadwayi. The sequence goes on along the minus strand of JAQFVV010012460.1, from coordinate 4,989,181 downwards.
CCTCCTAAATTAAAATTCAGGCTTTTGTCTTTTTTTTTTTTTATAAGATGGCTGATGCGATTAGGAATATTTTATAAAAATATTTTCTGAAATCCATGGAGACAGATCAAGTGCAATTATTAATTATTTTAATAGAAATTCTTAAATTGAGTCATTTTTGTAAGTAAAACAATCATAATAGTTTCCAATTTAACAAAAAAATTGCTCTGTTAGCAATTTTTTTTATCCAATAGTAGTTCTGTAGCTAATATAGGAATGAGATAGAAATATTTTTTGATTCTTTAGAATCCTCCCCAATCAAATGTTGTATTCTTTAATTTGTTACATACAATAAAAAAATTTCAAATTCTAATCTTTTTTTTTTTTGTAATCAAAATCTTTCAGTTGTGTTGTTATTTATATAACTACCTTCCAATTTTAATTAAGCTAAATGCATTTTTGTTTAATTAAAGCACATAAAAATGACATTTGAATTTTTGTCAAGCATTAATGGTCGAGAGATCAGCATAGCTGCCTTACAAGCAGTTGTCCCGGGTTAGCGGATTCGCTTCGAATTCTTATCAAATTATAGCTGAACTTATTATTTGATTATATTTATTAAACATAATATTTATTAAATGTATTATCTATTAAGCATATTATTTCCCCTTATTAAACCATTATTTATAAATATTAATGTATTTAATATGTGAATCTCTATGCACATACACACAAATATACTCAAAAAATTCAACTTATTTCTCTTGAATAATAAATGGACCCTTAATCTGTTTTACTAGCAATTCATTTTGACTCTTTAACTCTTACTATACATTTTATGCTTTTATAATCTTTATTATCGTCCCCCAATTCTGTCCTAGTTCTACAAACCATTTATCTCTATAAAATTTTCTATCTTCACCTCTCTTATTATGCAACAAAACAATGACCATGAAATATTCTATTTCATACTTGCTCACTTATCTGCACAAAAATCCTCTAGTACATCACTATTACATATGTTCTTAGTACTGGTATTATTATTTTCTTTTTATAAGATTTTAGACTCCTCACAATGTGGTATAATCTTGAATGGTTCTTTGTAAAATAAGAAAAATTTATATTAACAATTTTCTAGTTTATTCACTATATGAAATGGATATAGCTTTGGTTCACTAGCTCTTTTCCTTTTTCACTTCTTGTGTTAAGTCTATCACATGTCCTTTTGCAATTAACATTTTCATTATTCTTTGTAGCAATAATTGGTAACTTGGTTTAAATTAATAATGACACATGATGTCTATAAATAGAAACTTATTTCTGTGTTATTGAAAGTAAAATAGATTTTTGAACTTTTTTTAAAAAATATCCATTGCATGTGTACTATTGTGAATGTAATGGATACCCTGAGACACATGTTTTTTGTGTCACTTAAGCCAATCTCTTTTTTATTACAGATCAATGCCTCTTTATGATAATATACTAGACAATGGTTATAGTACATGAATCAGAAACTAAAATATCTTGAATTAAGCCAGTCATAATGAGAGAAAAACATATTTTAGAATTTCTGTTCATTTGCAAATTAGCCAGTGGCTTGTGTTATTATTTGCAGGTGCAATTGGAATCTTCTTTAAAGTAATAGTTGAAATTTGGCCTCAGTATCCATTTTGGAAAAATGCATTAGATGTTAATGATAGTCCTCTTCAAAAACTACATTACTAATACCAATTATAAGTGTCTACATCTAATATAGTATTCCTACCAAAATATACAGATCCCCACTAGAAGAAACATTTTGATAAAATTTCATTTAGTTTCCCACCATGATAGCCTAATTATGGACTTTTCTATTCACTGATCAATTATTTGATCTATCAACTTTCTTAAGGTGTGTGCATGTTCATGTTCATTTTCTATATTCCACTTTCTTGTTTTGTCATATGCTTGATTATTTTGAACTCTGGAATATGAATTTCTCAAGTTATTTTCACCACCTCATTACCTCAATGTATTTTCACAGAATATAATTTCTACAGTGGTATGACCTATGTTGATAATCTACAGTTTCTCTTGTATGTTATTTGTATCATGTAGGTGTTGTAAATCTCAATGGGTCTTTCATTTCATTTTTTCAACAGACTCAGTGTATAAATTTTCTGAGTTGATCTCATTTAATACTTGTATGATCTCTTTGATAGAAGCTTATGACATCCCATCAAACTTTACTGAATTGAATATAGCTGATTATGTTTCATTTTATATTATTGCTCCTCTGACAAAAGAAAAGCTAAAAGTGATATTGATAAAAAAGCTGTGTACAGCTTTCTAACATTGCTGTTATATGTCTTTCTTGGATATGCTATGGCATACTCCTTTCTGCTTCTCTTCATTCCAAAAAGTACACACACTAGAAATACAATAGCCTCTAAATGTCTGTGATTTTGTATATAATGATTTTCACCAATCTTTATCTATAACATGCAAATAATTGCTTGCAATAACAATCTTCACACTTTCATTCAATTGGTGAAAATAAAATAGATTCATTAATATAATCAAAGTAATTCAAAGGATTTTCATTTATATCACCTTTGAAAATACCACCATTAATAAATTTAGATGCTGCACTATATGCTTTGAGTTTCTCTTTTGTAATGTCACACACATTTGGATTCTTGTCACAATATGGCATTAGATCAGCATCTCCCTTTATCAAATCATCTTCACCAGTCTGTTTTCATATGTATTAAAATATCCACCAATTTTTCTGTTAATTGTTATTTTATTTTATTTTTTAATCTGTTTTTCTCTATGCATAGTTTCTTAACTTTATCTCATGAGAGACTGTTTACTCTACTTATGTTCAGTATAATACATCCTTTAACTTCTTTTATTAAAGTTTCTTTTATTTGCAGAACTTTCCAAACTAAAGTTTGTTTTTGATTCTCTTGAACTTGGATAAATCTATTTTTTAAATCTTCAATCATTAGCTCCATTTCTGTTAACATATCTTGTATTCTTCACTTGTTGTGATATTCCCATATTTTTAGCTTCTTGTAAAACCTCTGCAAGGTTCTGTTTCACATTTGTAATATTCTTTTTAACATCTTTATTTTCTTCTCTTATTTAGCTATGGTCAAAATTCTGCTTAATGTTTTCATTGGCCCATTTTATCTCTGTCTGATCATGCTTAAATTCTATCCAAACCTATTTTTTATTGAACTTGTCTATTTTCTAATTTACCTTGTTCTTAAATCTTTTTAAGTCTAGTATTATTTTCATGATATCTCCTATTTAAATTGGCATACTGGAATTATGTTTTTCCCAATTCATTAGATTTTTATAAGCAATAGTTTCATAAGCAGTTTCATATATTCTAAATATCTGTATAACTTCAAAAATTAATAATCATCTCATATCTAATCAATAGTAGTATTTTTTTAGATGTATGTAATTAATAAATCAAATCCTTCATTACAACATGTACACATATTTAATATTTCCACACACTTATTCATGCAGACATGTTGAATAATTTTTATTTTAATAATCAAGATATCTATTTACTTTATAGTTTTAATTTCATCAGATTTATAATATTGAAATTTATAATGTAAATCTTTTATTTTATAATTTTAATTTTTTATTATTTTTGAGAAACTCTTTGTTAATCACTTTAATTTTTTTTAGAAATAATTTTAAACATTTCCATATTTCTTTTTTTCTTTCTTCTTTTTGTAACCACATTTTAAAATTATGCTTTTATGAAAAGAAAAATATATTATTTCATTTTTTCAAATAATCATGAGGACCAGTAACACATTTCAAATCTTTATTCATGATTGATTTAATAGAAGCCAATATTATTTTATTGCACAATGTGAATAATATTACAGAGTTCAAGTCACCCCCGCCCCCACCCCGCCCAATTCTTTTAAATCTTCCTATATTTGAAATATGTTCTGAGCCTTAAATAATACCCAAAATATGTAATATTAAATATTGTTCTACAGTAAGATAAACATTTTCAACCAAAATTAAACTTTCAAAGAGAGAAAAATTGGAAAATTATATTTATGATGTACAATTTATTCTAGCTTCTCTAAATAACAGTCTTTTATGAGTTAGTAGTTTAGTTTCTAATTATGATTGGACTTTTCAGACAATTTTCAAAATAGTAATATAAAGAATAATATCTCAAGAAAAATTATTTCTTTTTATGTTGATAATTTTGTGGTTTCTTGCACATGATACCATTTAATGTAAAATTTAAAACTTTGATCATTTTCACAATATATTAGACAAGTTTGAGATGAACTTATTTTTATCAGTAGAATCAGGTTATATTGAAGTTATACTTATAATAGTAATCAATTATTTACCAAGCAGATAAAGAGATATGCAAGATATCATTTAGATCTGGGAACATATAGTCAAAGAGAGAGATCCAATAATTTTTTTAATTATTCTAATCAGTTAATATTTCGATTACTATTTGATTATGTAAATAATAATTGTGTTATTAGAACAGTAACCATGCCATCAGATCTGAAATAATTTTTGCATAGGATGCCTAATGACAAACAAACTAAAATACTAATGAAAGTAATAATCTGATTTTGTTCTTTTTTTTATATTAGACATATGTATTTAATATTAAATTGTCAAATATTAGAATATATTTATGAAGAAATAATTAATTTGTAAAAAGTGCATCAATATTCAAATAAAATAATTAATAGTTTTAAGTTATTAAACCACTAAACATAGCATGATCATCATTCCCTATGTTTACACAAGCTGTTAACACAGAAACAAAACTCTTTATACAGTAATGCCACCAAGTGCAAGTCATAGTAATCAATGGATGCAAGAAGGTTTGTGCATAAAATTCCTATCTAGTACCTATTCATTCAATATTCACAAACTAGTTTTTAGCTTGTGGCTTTTATTAGTGAGAAGGGTTTGGATCTGAGGAGTATTGCACCTAGATTTTAAGATCCAATGTAACCCTCTAGAAGCCATCTTTTACCTATTTAATTCACTATATAGCTATGAATTCAAAATGAAAATGTAATAATGTTTTTAATCTAAGTTCATTTACTTGTATAATCATATAGATCTGAACCCATTTCAGCATCTATACATTTGGTATCATTGGTTTCTTAATAACTATAGTCCCATCATCCCATTTGGCAGGATTGGTATTAAATCATTAAACATCACATGATCACCATTTCCTATATTTACACAAAACTCTCCACACAGTAATGTTACTCAGTGCAAGCTAGAGTAATCAATGAATGTAAGAAGGTTTGTGCATAAAATTTTTGTTTAGAATGCCTACTCATCCAATATCCACAGACTAGTTTTTAGCTTATGGTTTTCATCAGTGAGAAGCTTTGGATCCGAAAGTACTGTAGATAGATCTTACAATCCAATACAATTCTCTAATGCCATTTTTTGCCGATTTAGTTAACTATGAAGTTATGTGACCAAAATAAAAACCAATAATGTTTTCAATCCAAGCTCATTTACTTGTATAGTCATATAGATCTGAACCCAGTTCAGCATCTATACATTTGGTGTCTTTGGTTTGTTAATAGTCACCATCATCCTATTTGACAGTTATTGGTATTAAACAACTAAATATCAAATGATACCCATTTGCTATGCTTATACAAGATGTTAAAACAGAGGCAAAAATATAATAGTGCCATCCAGTGCAAGTCAATCAATGGATGCAAGAAGGTTTGTGGATAAAATCCCTATCTAATTCCTACTCATCCAATATCCCCAAACTATGAACTTGAATTGAAAATTTGTGTTTTCATTTTGGACTATAGTTTTATAGTTAACTAAATAGGTAAGAGATGTTTGCTAGAGGGTTGCATTGGATTCTAAGATGTCAGTGCAGTGCTCTCAGATCCAAAGCTCCTCACTAATAAAAATCACAAGCTAAAAACTAGTCTGAAGATATTGGATGAGTAGGCAGTAGATAGGGATTCATATCCATTGATTAATCTGGCTTGCACTGAGTGACACTGTGGTATGGAGAATTTTTGTTTCAGTATTAATTTAGTTTGCTCTAATTTAAATATTTTTTTCGTTATTAACACACATTTTATTTACCAATTAATGTTAGATGATTGCATATATAAATAAATATTAATAGTTAAACAATTTTTTATGATTTCATTTCCCTTGTTTGTTAATATTATAATAAACAAGTATGACAAATATAGTGATTGTATTCTTTAATTAATGTTGCACTAATACAAACCTAGCTAGTTTTTTTAATAGCACTAGAAAACATAGAACTATTATATATATATATATTATAGCTGTCAATGTATTATCTACCCAACACGATCTAAACCTGAAGTCGGATTCGAACCCAGTTAGACCCAAACAATTAAATCCCAAACCAAACTGAATTCGAACCAATTCACAAGCTCAGATAAAATCTAATGGACAATACATATTGACAGCACATGACTCTGCACCAAGGAACTAGCTCAACGAATATGAATATTTCTGAGACCCCTAAATCAATTCATATATGTATGTTTGGGTTGCCAACACAGACAGTGAGCATTAATATTTAAAAATAGTTAATAAATAATGGAGAAAGTCAAATCAAGTATGTTATATAAAATATTTAATAGAAGTAAATATTTTTTCAAACGTTTATGATTAGCATTATTTATTATCTCTAGTCTTTGGAGCAGGAATTACAATTTACAATAAGTAATGGCAGTTGTGCTCATATGTCAATAATTAATACGCAGGTATGGGAAAAATATATGTCTATGCCCCGACAAGTAGGCAAGGTAAATAAAGGTATTTTATTTAGAAAGAAACTATTATTCTAATTTTATATAATAGAGATGTGAGATTCACTTTCACACATCCATAAATCAATTCATGAAGAGCATGACAAATACCCAGGGTATAACTTCAATATTTAATAAAGAACTTATTTAAAAGTATAGATGGAACTGAGAAATAAACGGTACTAACGAATTGCGAGCAGCGAAAACAAATATGAAATATAATGGTTTGTCGGTGATTTGAGGAATAGAAAGGTGGATTGTATTCTACAAGTCTTTTCTGCCCTGCAATGATCCGTGGAACACAGGGAAAGCCAGATCAGGACACAGCTGTGAATCTTTGGTGTTCCAATATAGAAATGAGTGAGGGAGGAAGTAATTTCTTCCTATATATTTAAAGTAACGATAATATCACCGATGTGACAAACCTAAGAAGTAAGAGGTGGCTCGCGTTAGCAACGTTCAGAATGATGATGATTCAATGATCATCATATTTAATTAAGAAAGCCCAAATTACATAAGAAATGCTTCACGTAATGACCTGATCATGTCAGATTAAAATCAAACTTGCTTGGAACAAAAAGTGCTTAAACACGATTATATAATTATAATAATCATATCCTAAATCTCATGCCCTCCCTGAATATTAATATAACATATGAAATTTAAATTAGTATATATTAATTTTATTTCCTATATCAATCTTTAGTAAAACATTAATAAATATTATCAATACAAATAAATAAGTTTGTGAACTTAAATAAAATAGCCAGGAGCATAGGTTATAAAATGGGCTAATAATAATTATCAGCCATAGGTAAAATAGCAAACATTTAATAAATCCTTCAACTTGATAATTAATAGAACCGTATTAATTTTGTTCTAATGGTCAATAATTAAACTATAAAATTTAACACAATATTATTTTCATGAGGGAAGTTTAACGAAAGAGATTATTATTGAGTTGAAAGTATTATTGGCATATTATCAAAATAAATGATATTAATAATCATTCAAATAAATATATAAATAAAGTTAGTTAAAGTGAACTACCATAGTAATAAAAAGAAAGTTAACAAAATATTAATTTTTAATTTTAAGACTAGAGATAAGAATAGAGAATTACTATACAAATTTAAGACATTATAAAGCGAGGAGAAATTTTAAACAGTAATTAATTTAAAATATGTTTTAAGGTAGAGTTCATACACAGACCATAAAGTTACGGTTCATGAAATAAAGATATTACCAGTCCTTCCATGGCTTGTTCATTACTTTATATGACAGAGTCCGGTTGGGTTTAGAAGACAACATAGGCACACATTTAATTCATGTGAATTGCATTCGTGGGTTGGTTTCCTTAATATTTTGGCAGCTCATGATTGGGATGGAAAGTTCTAATTAGCAGCTAAATTTTGAAGATTTTATGAGAACTTCAGGGTCCAGCAATCAGATCCCTGAAGTTAGCCATGCCCCATGCCTAAAAGACCATCAAAAATCATAATTAAAAGTGATGTAGCTTCAGATAGCAACTCTTTTAAAAAAGTAATGGCTTTTTTTTCTAAAAACTTTTCTGGGTTATTTATGCTTTTCCTGCAGTTTCCCACCCATTCTGACTCTGATGCCTTCAGGCTAAAGCTTTTAAATTATTACAAGTTAAAATTTTCTTTAATTGATTTCTGATCCATTCCTCCAATAAGACTTTCAAATCCATTAACTTTGAATTCATTTTCTATTTAGAAAATGAATTTGTAAAATCTGAATAAACGATTTTAATTAAGAACCATCCTTACATTTTAATTTATCATTTTAACTAATTAATAAAAATTCCCCATTGTCTTTGGGAAAGGACAATCTGAAAGCTTATCGAAAGAATGTAGCTTTTAATCACATAAATTTGAACAAAATGGTAAAAGTAAAAATAAAACATTCTGATATAATGAAACTTTATAACGAATATATATATTTAACTATTTATAAATATATATGTACAATCCACGCAATTACAATATATATATTTTCATGATAATTTTATCATAAAATTATTAATAATATAAACAAGTTTAAACATAAAATAAGGTACTTGTATTATAGATAAAGATGCCGTTGGATGGTGCCGTTTTCATGCTAAAACTATAAAATATGAACATTCACGGGCCGTTGATTTTAATAATTTTTCTGTGCTTTTTTGTAATGCAAAAATAATCTTTTTTAAATATTATTTTTTATTAACGTATACAATTTAAATGATAATAATAAATGTAAAATAAAATCAACAAATTACAATTTGATTCGTGTTTTTTATATCGTATACTTTTTAATTAAATTGTGTTACGGCTTTTTTTTTATCAATTTTCTATCAGATATTTTTTTACTTGTGTTACAGCTTTTTTTTTTTTTTTTATCAATTTTCTATCGGATATTTTTTTACTTGTGTTACAACTTTTTTTGTTGTTGTTTAACTAAAAAATAATAATCGTAATAAAACTAAAAGTTGTTACGGTTAGATTTAGGGTTAGTTTAGGGTTAGTTTTAGGGTTAGGTTTAGGGTTAGTTTTAGGGTTAGTTTTAGGGTTAGGGTTAGTGTTCTGTTTGTTTGTAATGCTAAAATAAAAAAAATCAAAATCGGAAGCATACTCGGACAGAAGAAAGAAACTCAAACTGTTTTAAACAACAACAAACACATACAAATCTCTTCTTTACTTATTAAACATGTTTATAATATTTGCTTTTTATTAAATTTACAAAAAACCCTGGATATTTGGACTTTTCTTACTGGATATTTTTTTTGTACCGCTCTTTTTTACTTCAAAAATATACAGACCGTAGAATCTTCTTTGTCTCATGGAATGTTACTAACAGTATGTTACTTGACACGTTACCTAATTGCAACTCAATAAAAACATAGATATTTAACATTTACCCAAATAAAAGTTCAATACAGTACGTTGTAAAAAGTCTTATAATTATTGTTTTAAAAAATCTGAACATTTCAATAGTTTAAAATAAAAAAAAATCCAATGAAAACAACATTTCAATACAATTCAAATACAAACTCTCTCATCAAGCCGTAATTATTTTATAAACTGTGTGAATTCAGAAAATGTAATTGCTGCTTAGCAACATACATGCTGTACTGCAATGCAACATAGCAGCCTGCATTCTGTAGCACAACAAAAAAGTTGTATTATAGAAAACGCGGGTTCGAACGTGTCGGCCACGGAAACAGCATTTTTATGTGTTTTAGCACGAAAACCGCACCATAGAACAGCGTCTTTAGCTATAAGATGAGTACCTAAAATAATTGACTTTAACAAATATTTAAATAATAATCTGTTTTAACTGAAACTAGTTGTATCGAATAAGCATAAAGCCCCATTACATTCGGAAATATTCAAGGTTAGTGACAGGGTTTGAATTAGGATACAGGTGGGATCTCATGAAGCTCAGATCAAACTTAGATCCGACCGCTTCATATATATATTGTAATGGGATGGGGGTACCTGGAGATGGAAAGAAAGTGGGTGAGAAGTAAGATGGGGTAATGAAGTAAAAAATATTTAAGAGCATGAGATTAAAGAATCTCCAACAGAACATTGAGAGATCATTGAGAGATCAGAAGCTAACTCATAAGAGCAACTAAAACATAATTAATCACCAGCACTATCATTAAGTAATTATAAGTAAACACTAGAGAGAAATAACCATCCATCATCATCATTGATGGGAATAAACAAATTAGTACAATAAATCAGAATAAAACAACAGACCATCTTGTGGCTGGATTTAAACCATAAAAATATAAATCAACAGTCAACCTTGTGACTGGATTGGAAATGGGTCTTCTGTAGACCAGGCTAACTATTGAGCCTTTGCCAGCTTGGGCAATTATATGAACATAATTTGGATGCACCAGCTTAGTGCCCATCCATTAAAATACACAAGAATCAAAAAATCTAAACAATAATGCTGGGACATTAAAATATGCTGATCATCATCAATGCTCAGGCCACTTGTACTGGCCAACTATAAACTTAAATTTTTAATAAGACTAAAGTAAAATAAAAAAATAATAGTGCATGGGCTTTAAAGAGTATCCTCTTTTGCGCCAACCAGGATAATGATTGATCATCACTGGATGCCCAAAGCACTAAACACATCTCCATTTATCCGTGTCCGAAATCTAGCTCAGAGAACATGAGCTCTATTACTGTATGTGAACAAGAGATGATGGAATACAATTTTAACAATTAAATATAAGTTTATTAATAACAATAAAAAAATAAATGATATTTAAGGTCTGATTTTGAATAATATACAATAATAAGTCATTATACTGCAATTTACAATATTGCTACAAAATTCAAGTTATTACATTAATTGACAATATTCAAATTGTTACATTAATTTACAAAATCACAATTCATATTATTACTATGGTTTACGTATAACACACACAGACGTGATTTATAATATATAATTAATCTATTTCAATTGACATTCAATAACAACAAAAAATGATTAAAATTTACATGTGTTATAATTGATAACATACGCACATATACATGTGTGTGCATGCATGAAATAACCTATTTGACTTGCTGCAAAATAATTATCCAAATCTTAAATTATATATAAATATAATAAATGATTAAAATTTCAGTTAAATGAAATACATTTACATAGTAGGTTTACTGAAATGCATATATACCTAATTTGCACGGACGTGCAATATATTAATTTATCTACATAACATTAGTATTTATCACAATAAAATTATTACAGATTATTCTCGCAATTTTATTCTCTTTGCTGAATAGTCTTTTTCTTGAAACAAGCACTATCAAATTTTTGACAGATGATTGTTGATTGATTTAAAATGTCTTTCTTTTTTTTTTCAATAGACGAAAGATAAAATCGTTTTATAGAATTAAGAAAATATAAATTCCAAATTGTCTTTCTGCTTGATTAGTTAATGCTGATGAAGTGGGCAAGGTGAGAGAGGAAAAGTGAATATGTGAAGTGCAGCTCTTCATGCCATGATAAGTAGATAGTCAAGCATGGACTAAGTAAACAATGCCCCATGATGTTGCGAGAAAACACCTCATTTTTAAGCACTGCCCCTCTAAGTACCTAGACAGGTCATCCACAGAAAATAGTATCCAGAAAAAAAATATCAGGCACTGAGCCAGCCCTGCTCATCTCTTGTGAGTCTTAGGGGCTTTAGAAGAGGTCTATTCATGAGACCAAGGCCTATACATGAGACCTACATATACACTGCTGGACTACCCTGGGAGCTCAATATCTAGGTCTAGACAGTGCCAAGCATATACTTCGGAGGACCATAAACACATTGCATCCACACAGCCCTGCTCAACCATACACCCACCATAAACATAAAAAATACAAATTCATGCATCACTTTCAAAATGTAATTTTACTAAAGAAATTATCTAAAATTTTGTTATTATATATAACTCTACTCACCACAGCTATATATATTTTTATCTGTTATTCTCTGCCTTTAGATACATCAGCATAATATAATTATTCATTTAGCAAGCTGGTTCAAAAAATTGGTCCATTAGAAAAATATAATCCATGTTTGTGTCATCATCAGATAAAAGTATGCAATCCATGCAAAATCTTGATTTGTAGTTGGTCTCTGCTCTATCTATGATTATTCCAGGCAATCAGCTGTCTTGGTTTGATAGAATTTTAGGCAAGCAACCATCTTCCATGTTTAAGGCTATGAATTTCTACAGAAAGAAGTGGGTCATTTTCTCTAGGTGAATTCAAACTCCTGCTAAGGAAAACAGTCTATTATCTTGCCTTCAGCTACCTCAGTTTATGGTAACTATTTTTCCAACTATCTACTACAGCTAACAACAAACTGCAGCTATCCATTTTGGTTAGCTAATTTCTGCCACTTATTCAAAAAGTTTTAGTAACCAAGCTGTTCTGTTCAGCTCTCACAAAAAACTACAATCCAAACTGCTCTCTTCAAAAATCATTACCCAGACTTTGCAGTGGCCCAGTTGTCCACTGATTAAAATATTACAACCAGACTCTTCTGGTCAACTCTTACAAACTACAAGCAGAACTGTTCTCTTTAAAATCACTCTCCAGACTGGAGACAATTTGTTATCAGCCCTTTTATAGAATCATCTAAGGTGATAACAGCAGCTTGATTAAAAACAGAGTTTTTATTTTTATCTCACTAATCCCTTTAAAAACATATATGTTTTAATTAATTAAAAAATTTGAAAAACAAGTATTGTGTTTTTACATTTCACAATCAGAATAATAATAACAATACACTATTTATATTTATTAAGTCCTTTTTTTTTAAATATTAATTTCATAATGAAATTTTATTTTAAACCCAGAGTTATTTAACCCTTTACTTGTTATTATTTTATTTTAGAAAATATAGAAAAATATCTACAAAAATTTATTCTATGTTTATTTCTACTTTTCCTTTATTTTACATATATATATTCACATACACTATATTAGTGTGTGTGATGTAAGCCAACTGGTTACAATATATATATAAAATGTTATTTTATTGAAAGAACAATATTTAATCCATAAAGATCAAAGATAACAAATATGAATTAAAAATTTTAAATATATTTCACTAGCACTACTGTTAATAGCATATCACACAATCCAGAAATAATCTAAATTAATTTTATACATGTCATCTATTTATAATATCGTTTTGGAAACAAATCATTGCACATATATATTCCTGCCAATGCATGCTGAACTTCCTGACAATGCATTGTATGTCAACACTTGTTGATAAGACTTGTCAATGAACATAACCATTCGATCAGTTATTAGTTGCACTTTTTTGTATTTTATTTCAAAAATAATCATTATGACTTCAATTCGTTGTTATACAATAGATTAAACATGCACAAATAGTTTTTCAAAATGTTCTTGACTTTTTTAATATATATTTTAACCACCCTCTTATTTTTATGTGTTGATTTTCTCCAATTACTACACTTCTCCCCCTGGGTATAGTTTCTCCCTCTTTGACAGCATTAATATAAATAAAAATATGAATAGAATAAATGGATTCAAATATAAATAAATCAAAAGAATTGTTTGAATCAAACAATTTACTTTTTACAATGCTTTTTACAACCCACTATTGATAGTTTCGATTGAACCAACAAATCTTCTTCAGAATTATAACAAATATACATGAACATATAATTTTATGTTATATACATATATTTTATCTTATAATCATTATTTAATCTATCTTATAATCATTATTTATATACCCACATATATCTTTATATATTTCTCTATATAATTATTACCTTTTTATATATTATCCATTTTAATATTTTTTCTATTCTATATTTATCAATCAATACTTCATATATATATTGTATTTTTATTTCATTTATTTTTAATTTTATTCTTATTAATTTTTTTAATATTTAACTCTAACATTATATATTCATATTTCACGTTATTATTACTCATTATATTAACATTCAATATGTACAATTTTCTTTAACATATATTTAAAATTAAGAGCGTGCTAATAGCTCTAAACAAGCTTGTTTAGAGCTATTAGCACGCTCTTAATTTTACATATTTGTAAGTGCAAGCTATATATAAGTCATGTGACATCTGACTTGTTACTATTACTATTTAACATATATTATTATTTTTTAACATATTTTTTATACCAACATTGGTGCTTATATTTTCAAATCTTAACTGCTATCAATTCAAACTTTTAAATTTGACAGTTATATTTAGTAGCTTCCTCCTTCTATTTTTATATAATTAAATTTATTTTTTTTAGGGGAAGAGTTGTAAAAAGCATTGTAAAAAGAAATAAAATACATAAATGATATTACTATTCTATGGATTTGATAATGCAATAAGAAAGATAAAGTTAGAATAATTGAATTGTGATTGCTTGTTTTTATACTAAATTAAAACCTTAAGAAAATGTAAAAAGAAAAATTTTTATAATTATGAACAGAAGTGAATAATTTGTTTTTGCCCCCAATATTTCTAAATTTTAATAAAATTAATTTTGTTTTTGCCGTTAATGATTGCTGCACTCAAACTACTGATGAATTCCATAGGTGGCAGATAATGGAATGATTAGTTATGAAATCCAATTGTAAATAACAAATGAGTAGTGCCTGACCAAGAGCTCTTGCTGTCTTGTAGGATAGAATATTGGTTTATTATAGGGCTAATTACTGCTTCCAGTACAAACAGACTTTTATGACTCACTCTTTCCTTCTTCACTCACTTAAGGTACTGTAGGAACTGAATATCACGAGCCTCTCATATCATTGAACATTTCATTTATAATTATAGTGTTAATGGAACATGTCTTTGTGTAACAACATTTCCACCTAATTATGCCTACATTTTTGATTCAAATTTCTTTATACTTTTTACTCAAGCCATCAAGAATTAAGAAATCAAAGACAGGGACTGGCTCAATAGGCTGAAAGTTCTTAGTTGAGATCTTTGATCAAAGCAATATAGTCATAATAAGTTGGGTTGGAAGTGGATTTAAATGACATATAAGTTCTAGATGACAAAGACCCAATTTAGGATTCACCCTGCCTATCATGAAAGTGAAAGGAAAATGTGATCTAAAAATGATCACTCTTACATAGTCTCATTAGGATGTCATACCTGGAAGATTTTTTAAAATAAAAGTGACAGAAATAATAAGAATAGTAATAATAACAATATCTGTAGTAGTAATAAAAAAAGGCAGTGATAGAAATAAAGGTATCATAAATTTAATTTGTAAAAAACATAACACAGAATGTGCAATCTTTACTTAATTACAAACTCTTTAAGACCAGAATGGAGGATTGCACTGTTGACTAATGAATTGTCAAGATAAAAGATCAATATCGTGGCTGTTAATAAAATTCATCTCTTGGAGAAAGGAAGTTTAATAGAAGAGATGGATGGATACAAATTTATTTTGGAAAGGCAGGTCAGATCAGTGAAAAGAGAATTGCATAGAGTCATATTTGCTGTAAAGTTTAATTTACTATCTTCTACTGTTGGAATTTATCATTGCATCAATAATAGTTTTAAACTCACTTTGCTCAATGGTATTAATTCTAAGCTTGACCATATTCAGAGGATTCAGAGAAGGAAAGCTTTTATTTCTTGTTAGATAATGATATTAAAGCAATACCATTAAAAAAAATCAAATTAATGAACAGTTTGTATAAATAGTAGACTTTGGCTAAATGTTATTGGAAATAATAATATTGGTGTAATAAATTGGCTGAAAGGTTTCTAACATTAGCAAAAGAAAAGGTTTTTTATATTTATTGTTATTATTATTAAGTGTAACCGAGAGAGTTTTCAATTTAGAACATTAGATTCATAGCACTCATGGGTATGCTGAGTTTGCCATGATATTTATAAAAAGGAATGCCAAGTATTTAAATCAGATATTTAAATATTTCATTTATATGATAGTTGGATACTAATTTTTTTTGTTAATAGGGTGGTTGTTATTTATGATAAACGATACTTCTTATACTTTTCTTTTTTTATTATCTCACTCAGTACAAATAATATTGATGTTTTTTTTGGATTGAAGATATTATCATCAGATTTTTGTTCATGTTTCCAAAAAACTGAGTTGTATTTTGGGTTAATTTTTGGGCACTTGTATAAAATATTTATGTTAAGAGACTCTTGTGACAATATTTGCTTTTGATTTCCCATTATATACTACAGGACAAGAGGCATATTAATTCTAAGTTCATCTAGTAATAAAATGCCTGAAGAATTATTATTATGATGAAAATACCATACGTATTTGTCAAAACTGTTACTATTTCAGCAAGAAACAGATAAAAGTATTTTAGATGAAGAAAATAAACTTTGGGAGATTTCAGATTGGTGAAGTCATATGGCTAAAGATATTTAAAAAATAGTTTCCAGGTATGATTATTAAGATTGTATCAAGTGTAATTTAAAGTGGAAAATGAATTACTTATGCACAGACATTTAAATTACCCAAGTGGGTATTTCTGTAATATATTGTATAGATCATTTCTTCACTTTCCTTGATCAATGAGGGTCCCACTATATCACTAACTACCTATAAAATTTAATTTATGGTGATCAAGAATTGATGATGATGAATGCCAGCAGGTAGATCCAGGGAGAGCAAGAGATCTTTAAGATTGTTCAGTCAATTGAGAAAAAAACACCAAGAAAAATGTTAGCCAAATTAATTCTAAATATTTTCAAAGTTTATTAAATTCAAGAAGAAAATAATTCCCCTGCAAACAAAATATGAAAGTTTGACTTAGATTCTTCTAGCGTATTCATCAGAGAGTGACTGTGAGGCTTGAAACATTAAATACACCAACAGATAAGTGTGTTTTCTCACCTATAATTTAAAAATAAAGTGGTCTTGTAAGGAATACAATGAAACAGCACAGGCAAGTTTTCCTGGACCCAGAATAAAGCATCAGGACCAAGAATGTCATATTGCTGAACAACTCATGATAAACCACATTCAACATAAACAAGATTGGCCCAAATACAAAAAAAAATAAAAATAGAACAAGAGAGAATTACAATTTATGTAATCTTAAAGAGAAAAAAAAACAAAATCTTCGATTTAGAAAAAACAGAACAATACACTTGGAAAAAACACTAGCCAAAAGATTTATGGTCTGCAGGAAATATAAACCCAGCTTAGCTAAATTAATTACAGTATAATAAAAGGGTTAGGTGAATTAAAAAATATCAATGTCTGCCAAAGCATTTATTAAGGGTTAGTAATATAAAAAGAGAACATGAAGCATATAAACTAGAAGCTTGCAATACATTCAGATAAATAAATTAAAAAACAAAAAACAAATATGGAGTCTTAAAACTAAGACTCCATTACATACAATAATAAGAAAAATATGTAAAATAAATAAAAAAATATTAAAGGAATATTCAAAATTTATAATAAAGACAGGTTTCTTTTAATATTATTCTGAAACTTTACAAGAGATTTAACTAGAGATTGAATCCCTGGTTTCAATATAGGGAAATTCAATTACCTTTCAGGCTATAAATTGCCCATAGAGTTATTCTGGCAGGGTGAACAAAGTTCTAACTCAAGTCCATTATGAAGGCTTTTGAGTTATATTTCGTTGGTAGGGAGTATGGAGGCAAGCTCTGGATCAGTTCTTGTTTAAGCTTTTAGGGCATGATCTTTGAAGGAACAACTTGGAATATGGTATCTATCTTTAGGTTGATTTAGCACTGCATATTGTAGATAAGATTCCACATAGTATGTAGTTTTGACATTTTGCACATATGATTCTATTTAGCAAATGGAAGTCAGTAATATAATTTCAGCATGTACACCTGGGTCTCTTTATGCGGGCTTATTTAACATGATTTTGAAGTTACGCGATTCATGTTTCACTGGAAGTCAATTTCCGATAATGCACTATTACTTTAAACAATAAATTTCATGCACTTACGTTATATTGAAAGTAATAGCACATTATTGGAATTCGACTTTCATCTTAGTAATTTCAATATTTTCAGTGTTTTATAATAGTAAGATTTTATGCAATAATAAAATTAAAATCATGATTTCCACATTTTATGTATACACATATTAAATTTTACAAGATTATAATGTAAATTTGTTCAAACATTGTGCATGTTAATTTTGCATTTTAAATCACATTCTGTTTTTGCTTTTTAAAAAAGAACGTAATCAATTATTATTTTCTTATTAATGACACTAATCATTAACGTTCTCTTAAATTCCAATGAGAGCTAAATGGTTGTATGTCTGGATATCTTGAGCTTCATAAATAATTAATAAAATCATCATCTCAAAGATTAATTACTAATTACGTTATCACCAGAAAATCATAATAATTAAAACGTGTATAAAAAAATGTAAATTACTGTACTGTAAATTATGCATAAAAATATATTATTTTGAATAAAATTAAATATTATAATTAAAAAAAGTTTGTTTTGTATCAATTTTTTTCAAATTTGAAATTTTTTATTAGTCATATTTTATTTCCTTATTTTTTTTTGTGCAAATTTTAAAGTAATTTTACATTGGTGCTTTGCTTTTACATGAATTTTGAAAAATCACAGACTGCATCCCCGCTTTTTCAATGTAAGTTACGTTTATTTTTGTGCGATTTCATTTGTGCATGTTTTCTGAGAAACCTATCTATCGTGTAAAATGAGATGCAGGTGTACTAAGGTTTTAGCCTTATATAAGTATTAATAGCAGATAGCAAAAGGTAATATTATCAATGGCTGTATTCTGATGTGAAAAGCAATCTTAGTAATTTATGGCTGCACAGCAATTTGAATAGGTATCACTATTAGCATACTAAAAGCTGAATCAATACTCAATGAGCAAACTAAAAATGAATAGTCAAAAAATAATTAGTCCAAAATCCCAGGGCTATTTATGTGCATTTTTATCTCCCACATTATCTTTAATTAGAAGTTTTTTCCCAGGGCAAATCTCTATCTCAGACTTAATCTTAATTAAAAATCTGATCAGAGTTCCTATCTTATACAAAATTAATTTTTAAAAAATGTGAATGCAAAATTAAGTCTCAGATTTCTTTTTACAAATAAATTAAAAATAGATTACAATAAAAAAAATTAAAAGACCCAGGAATGGAATAAAACTTTCAAAATTACAATGCTTTTCTTTTTTTTAAATTAGAATGTTTTAAAAATAGATTATAAAAAAAGTCTCAAAAGAAACTTATTTTTAAACTAAAAAGTAAAATTAGAGAATTTAAAACTATAACTGCATATGTGCACTACAATATATAAAAGTTTCAAATAAAGTTTCTTTTAAAACTTTATAAAAACAAAAGTTAGTTTCAATCTCATGATGAAACTATTGAAGTGGATAAAGCATCCAGTTCAACTGCCCCATCACACCACAAAAAATAAAAGCATTTCTGTGCTGTTTTTATTATTTTTTAAACCTTTAAATATTTAAAACCCTCTCAGAAACACAGCAAAACATTTTTCCTGTGCTCTGGCTTAAAGAATATTTTATCTTGTTAATTTAACTTCTACTACTTACCCTAGCATTACCAATCTTTTTCTTGGAAGGTGTATGACTCTGGGCATTATAGAATCCATAAATCCCAGACTTACCCTCCAGGATAAATGTATTCTGACCAATTTTATTTTGTATGGTGAAAAGTCTATCATATATAGGAAAAAAATCTTTATACTGATGCTCAGTTGGATTAACATGAGGTTTTTTAACAAAAACCAAGTCATCAGTGTCAAATTGGCATCGTAGCTGGGTTTTTCACCTTACTCATAATTCAGCCATGTGCTTTAATTTTATTCTAGCCTTTTTTGTATTAGTCTCTCTATTAATATTACCCTGATTGATGAGCAATGGAGTCTTGATAAGTATAGGATAATTCTGATCAAAATGTAACCTAATTAGCATAAACCCTATGGACTTGTTTAGCATCTAATTGATGTAGTGGATGATATTCTCATTTGTTTCATCCACTCTCTGTGGTACTTACTGTCATACAGTCAAAACAGATGGTTTAACTCTCTCATAACCCATTTAATAAATGCTGTATGCCCTGTTGTTGAATCCACTGCTTCTATTGGCAGGATTTAAATGGTGTCCCATGGTCAGTAAGTATAAACTGGTTTTCCAATTCTAGGGATCTGCTGCTTTTGCAAGACTTTAATAGTGCTTAGGGCATCAACCCTTCTTAGTGGATTAGCTGTTATGTATTTGAGAAAACATAATACATGACAACTACAAACTGGTATCATCTGTAAGTTGGTGATGGGCTATAAAAGTCTATGGTTAGGATTTTGAGCCAAAATAAGTTGCAAGACTCCAGTAAATTTTTTATTTACATTTTTTTGTGAACAAGTGTGGCAGGTTCTGAGAACAGATAAGATATTTGAGTATACTCAGACCGATAAAATAATTCTCGGAGCACATACTCTACCTTATGTGGCCAAAATGTCCATAAAGGCAATGTATGTAATCAATCAGCTGGTTTCTAACCCTTTTAGATATGAGTGTCCTCGAGGAATCTTCTTCTGATGTAACCCTGTATTGCAACACCCCATCCTCAATTCGTTAAGCTTTTCCTGTTGATCTAACTTAAATGTGTCAGCCAGTGATGGATTCAGCATACCTCTCTTATATGCTACCATCTGAGCATAATGAGGATCTGTTGCCTGTATTTCAGGGAGTCTTTGTAACTCTTGTTTCACTGATTCATCCATAGACAATGCTGCAATACTTAAATTATCTGAGTGGAAGTGACACTGAGGCAGATCTATGGGATATTGTCTCAAGATATTAGCCACAATGTTATCCCTACCTGGACAATAAACAATCCTATATTGGAATTTCTGTAAGACTAGACTTCATCAAACCAACTGATCATTTGTCAAGTAACTGTAGTTCAAAAATTCTAAACTTTTTATGATCAGTAATACCAATGACATTTGACCCTGGCAAAAATTGTTTAAACTTTCTTAAGGCCCATACAATAGCCAGAGCTTTCTTTTCTGTATTAATATAATTGTCTTCAGCTCTCTTGGGTGTTCGGCTACAAAAATACAATACCTTGGGATGTTTCTGATCAATTTAAAACATGTCCACTATGGTCAGTTAGTATATAGAATGTTTGATAAAAGTCAGTATAAGCCAGAACTACTTATTCCAGGAATTTCCTCTTGATATGCTGAAACTATTGTTCCTGTTTGGAACCCCAAATTCATTTCTTATCCTTTCTTAATAACTGGATCAAAGTTGACAATCTACAATGAAGTTTTCATAGAATTGATGATAAAAGTTGCAGAGTCCTAAAAAGGACAGCACCTGACACCTATTGGAAGATGTAGGGAAACACTCAATTGCATCCAGTTTATCTGGATGGGGTTAAATGCAACCCTTTCTGATTAAAAAGCCTAAAAATGTCACTTCATTCATAGCCAAATAATCTTTATGTAAATTGATAGTGATATTTTTTTGACAGCACTCTGTAAAAAACATATCTAAATGTTCTGTTTTTTTTATATTTCTGGAAGCAATAATTATATCATTCATGTACATCATAATAATATTTTTGATCTTTTCAGATAATATCTGGTGCAGACACCTTAAAATTCCTGACCCATTATTGGTCAGACCAAAAGGCATCCAATTAAAAAATTCATGTATACCCTCATACCAAAAGCCAGTATATTGGCAGTTGGATGGGTGGATAGGTATCTGCCAATAACTGGTTTTTCCTTAAATTTTAGCTAAAAGTTCAGTTATTGTAGAGGGACATCCCTTTCCAGAATCATGATAGCACTCAGTCAACAAACATCCAAACATATTCTAACAGCCCTGTTTTTCTTCTTCACTACCACTAAAGGGTTAATTTATGAGCATGCTTCCTTACCAATAACTCCCCATTCAATCATATGCTGTATCTGACTATCTATCTCCACTTTATACTAAAATGGCTTGGGGTAGGATTGACTTTAATATGATTTTCTTTCTTAACATTAATTTGATGGACATATCCTTCAATAGCTTGAGGTCTATTAAAAAACTGTATAACACTGCCTTAATACTTCCATTAGAAGATGTTGCAGATCTGTCCCCTTTAGAATGGACTATCCCACTTTATTAATTTCAGCTGACTCTATAATCTGCTGTATAAACTGTAATTGCAATGACTGCTACATTTTAACCTCTCCAAGGGTTTATGCTTTTTCTGCAACAAATTAAACATCTATCATAATCTAGCACATTTTTTCTTGTATAGAAAATTGGTTCCAGCTATGACATCTTATATCAGCCCAAGCGTTATCAAAAAAACCTTGTCCAATATCATGCCTCTCAGGTGCTGCTTTATCCAAATCTGCTTTGTTTCTATGTTTGCCTTTTCCCCATTGGTCATTGTAACCTGCATTCTCTTTAGGGAAATTGTATACAGACATGTCTGCTCCATTTTATCTGCAAATAAAAATGACTAGAAAGCAAAAAAAATCTGACTCCCTGAATCAATTAAAGCCTCTGCCAAGATAGATCTAATCTTTATGTTTATAATGGGACAAGTCTGATTAATTCTAACTAATGTTGGTTCATCTTTATCCACCACCACATTAGACACTGTTCCCCTGGTTGCTTCCTGTTTGCTTCTCTTCTTTCCTCTCCACTCAGATTTTTCACAAACCCAACTATGATACATATCTGTCAATAATTTTACCATTTCTTCAATAGTTATCATCATTTGTTATACTGTAGCTGGCATATTATTTCTTATTATTGTGATTATCTGGCTTTCAGACAAAGAAAATGCTGTTAATGACTTCAGTGTTGCAGCTTGTTTACAGAAAAATTGAGTATAGGTTTCTCCATTCATTTTGGAATATGGTTGCTGTAATACTCTCCTAAAGATGTACTTTTATCTCTCTTTACTCCAAAAACTGCACATGATGGCATAACTATAATCTCCAAATGTGTGTGTTTTGTGCTTAAAGTATGCCACCAATCTTTGGCTACATCCTGTAAATGATTACAAGCTACTACAATCTTTTCTTGTCCTTGCCATTTGTAAAATTGAAACATTTCTTGGAAGCTTTCAAGATGCGCAGTTGGACTTTCTCTTATATTAGCCCTGAAATTTTTTATCAGAATTGACCTTATAACTATAGATTTAATTTCCCTATCTGCTCCCTTTCTACCTTCCCTCATTCACTTTTATCTTTCCCCTTGATGTCCATATTTCTTTAGTGTCTGATCTATTCTTTTCTTAAAGTAAAGCATATTTTGCTGACCTACTATCCTTATCTCTTGTTGACTTTGCCATCCCATCTTGGCACTCTTTAGTATCTCTATCTATCTGCCTCTCTTCTTATAAACCTACATTTATTTAATTCCAAACTTTATATTTTTAATTTTTTTTACTTTGGAAATATGACTATTATATTTATTTTTCACTCATTAAAAAAATATATATATTTTTAGAAAGTCATAATAAAATGCTATTTAACTGTTTATTTATTTTTATCATATAAAACAAATGAACCCCCTACTCCAAATTTCTTCAACAATACATACTAACTAGCACAAACTGATCACTAATATTTAAATCTTATATCTTACTCCTGAAATACTTCTCAATTGCCTGAACAAAATCTCACATGAGTTTTTAATTTGAAATCATATGTTGGCAGTGCTAAAATTTTAATATTTATGTGCAAGTCTCTTCTTCACTTCCCTTGATCACTGAAGGTGCTACTAGGTGACTAACTTCCTAAAAATTTAATTTACAGTGATCAAGAGTTGACGATGATGAATGCCACCAACTAGAACCAGGGAGAGAAAGAGATCATTAAGATCATTTAGACAATTGAGAAAAAAACACAAAGACAAAGGTTAACCAAAATAATTGTAAATAATTTCAAAGTTTATTAAATTCAAAAAGAAAATAAATCCCAGAAGTTTGGCTTAGATTCTTCTAGCATATTTATCAGAGAGTGACTATGAGTTTTGAAATATTAAATATCCCAGCAGATAAGTTTGTTTTTTCACCTATAATTTAAAAAGAGGGATTTACCTTCCTGCTAGCAATTTATAAAAACTAATTCCAGTTTCCCTAATTAGAGATTTTAAAAATAAAGCGGTCTTGTAAGAAATGCAATAAAACAATGCAGGTGAGCTTTTCTTGGCCTGGAATAAAGCATCAGGACCAAGAATGTCATATGTCTGCAGAACAGCTCATGATAAAGCATGTTCAATATAATCAAGGTTGACCAAAATACAAGAAAATAAAAATAGAAGAGAGAATTATGATTTACATAATCTTAAAAAAACAAAATCTTTGATTTAGGAAAAACTGAACAATGCTCTCGATAAACTGCCAGCCAAAAGGTTTACAGTTTGCAGGAAATGCAAACCAGGCTTAGCTAAATTAATTACAGTATAATAAAAGGGTTAGATGAGTTAAAAGAAAATTATGAATGTTTTCCAAAACATTTATTAAAGGTTAGTAATATAAAAAGAGAATATGAAGCATATAAACTAGAAACTTGCAATGCAATCTTGGATAAATAAACTTAAAAAAAAAACAAATATAGAGACTTAAAACTAAGACTCCACTACATGAAATAATAAGAAAAATATGTAAAATAATTTAAAAATATTAAAGGAATATTCAGAATTATAATAAAGACAGGTTTCTTTTAAGAATACACTGAGACTTTACAAGATCTTTAACTAGATATTTAAGTCCGGGTTTCAATATAAGGAAGTTCAGTTACATTTTAGGCTTTGAATTGTCCATATAGTTATTCTGTCAGGATGTGCAAAGTTCTAACTTGAGTCCATCATGAAGGCTTTTGATTTATATCTCTTTGGTAGGGAATATGGAGGCAAGTTCAGAATCAGTTATTGTTTAAGCTTTTATAGCATGATCTTTTCAGAATCTGGGTCCATCTTTAGGTTGATTTAGCACTGTATGTTGTAGATAAGATTCTGCATAGTGTGTAGTTTTGGAATTTTGCAGAGATAATTCTATTTAGCAAATGCAAGTCAGTAATATAATTTCAGCAGAATTTCTTAATAGAAGACAGCAAAAAGCAATATTCTCAATGGCTGTACCCAGATGTGGACAGCAATCTTGGTAATTTATGGCAGCATGGTAATATGAATAGGTATCAATCACTATTAGCATACTAAAAGCTTGTAATGGTCAAATTTGTACATTCACACAAAATCCAGTTTTAATAAATCATCCCAAGGCTGACCAGAATAAGGTGGTGGTGACCACGAGTCTGATGTAGCCCCAGTTCCTTTACTAATGCTCAAATATTTACTACCTTATGGATGACACATATGAGGCAACAGCAAAATTCTCTTTAATCGTGTGCCGGCAGTAGCACATTGGTAAAGCACAAGACTATAGGAAATTGACATTTTAACTAGTATAGCTATATATATATATAGAGAGAGTGTGGCTAAAGCATAATTATTAAATATGGATTGTGATTCTTAGCAACAAATAGTTCACTACTTAATAATGACTTAACAATGAGCAACATTGAAACACTAAGCAGAAGTTAAATTTAAATTAATTTAATGAAAGCCAAATATTTAAATAATAAAATTAATAAATGAAAACAATAATTGCAATGATTATACAGATTGGCTCACTCACAGGTGATTAAGTTAGGGATACAATTGAACATTTAAGTTTTGGTTCACACACAAGTGATGATTTTGGATATAATAATTTATGGTTTACTGAGTTACATGTAGTTTTGGTTTACACACACATATATATATATATATATATATTTACACACACATGGTGTGTGTGTGTGATATTTTAAATCACTCACAGGTGACAATAATTTTTTGGTTACAAATCAGTTAAATTATTCTACTTGTCATATATATGTATATCACTCACAAGTGATGATTTTGGATATAAACATTTATGTTATATATATATATATATAGCATTTCCAATAACTCACAGGTGATTGTAGTTTTCAGGTTACAAATAATTCAATTTACTTTGCTTGCTATATATATACCTATCACTCGCAGGTGATGAAGATTTGTACATTTTAGGTTACAGTTTTCATGAGACTTACTTAGTTAAGAATTATTTTAGTTTGCTCATGATGATCTATGCCTAGTTTATGCTATATAACAGGATCTAGATTTGCTTTAGAGCTAGCAGAAGTGATTACTAGCATTTATAAAAAACATTTTATTAAACATGAATATTTAATATATTCTCTATATAGCTATGCCTATGAAATTAGATTTGGATTCAGATCAAAGCTGAAAGATACAATTATTATGGTGGGATGAACTGATGATTGGCAGTCAGACTTCAGATACCAAGGTGTATAGAAAATATACAATTTGAGTCCCTGCATCTCGATGTATGCTTTTTCACAGGATTTGTACCAAGTACTGGTTCTCTTTTCACCATACCCATTGCTGTGAAATAAGAGACCTTTTAGTCTGGGTGATTGAACAACTAGTTTGTGTCTGGAGTCTCATGCTCCAGTTCTAAGGATGCAGACTTGGGTGGCACTTACCTAACACCCATCTGAAGAAGATAGTTGTCTGAACTAAGAGTAATGGGGTAGCCCTTACAAGTATGCCCATTAGAGATACATATAGCAACAAGTATATATGCCAAAGCATTTTTTAAGGACACATTCACACCACTGATTACATCATTATATAAGAAAATAGGATGCTAAACAATAGCTTCCTTCCATGAAACTACTGTAGATAAGTTCATTATATAGCATCTATAATTATGCTATTAAGAAAAGTTTATGAATCTAATTTATAAAACTATCTATATAGGCATTTATATAATTCTAGGAAGGATTATAACATATTATGGATAATTATGATATAAAGTTATAGCTTTATGCTGTATTTTATCACATTGGCTAAATATTAATTTAATATCACATTTAAAGCAAATCTATTTTAGAGTAGCTGTAAGCTTTTAATTATATCTTAAATAAGACATTTTATCCATTTCAGAATGGAGTTTCGTTTGTGCATTAATAAATATGAAATTACATATATGTGCATGAGAATATCTAATTGCTTCTCAGTAATGATTTAACTAAAAGTAAAACTCCATTTTGAATAAACATAGCATAAACAAATACATAATTGAGAATAAAATAAAATTTGGCATAGATTTAACTAGAAAGAAATATAAGTTTAAGGATAAAATTTTCTGTAAGTAAAATCTGAAATTTGGCTTTATTTTAGCTTAGTTTAAAAAGGGAATTGAAATGAAATTAGTTTAGATTTGATTGATTCAGTTTAATATAGATTTAAGTTATTTATGAGAATTATTGATAAAAGCAAATATTATCATTAAGCTAAAATATGTAAAATAACTTAGTAATTTAATTATCATTTTAAAATAAATCATTTAGATTTATACATAATAAAAGTTATAATAATTTATTTAAAATCAATCGATTAAAGCAAGTTAAAACTAAATCAATTTTAACAATTCAGAATAAGGTAAATAATCTGAAACCAAATCAACCAGAACTAAATCAGCAAATCAACAAATAAATTAGTAAACAAATTAATAAATCAATAAGTAAATCAATAAATCAGGCAAGATTTTTGGATTAAAATAAAAATAACATAATTACATTTAACTGGTGAGTTTAGAATACATAATTAATAGGTTTAGGTAGCTTTAGGAATTAATGAATTTTAGTTGAAAAGTTAACTTTGAAGTTGAGTTAGGTTTGTTACCGCAATCTTTTCTCTGCTGGCAAATCGACTTCATGTTGAGGGATTCTTTTTAGGTGGTATTGACTCCTACTTCACCACTCTCTGCATTTTGTAGACCATTTCAGGGTCTAGAAAGCAAGGGAATTGCCTTTTCTAGCCCATGATCATCATCATTACCAATTTAAAATATGCTGAAGTGAATAATTAAGAATAAAATTCTAATCTACCCTTCAAAGATGGCTGAAGCAACTTATATACCATTTTACTCCCTCTCCCTGTCACAGTAGTTTTATATCTGTTTTTCTAATTACCTCACTGCATTCTAAGAAATTATAGAATCCCACTGTGATTGATTTTTCTACAGGTGGGTTTTTCCTTTGGTTGATCAGGATAATTTATTTGTACTTTATTTTAAAATCTATTTTTACTCTTAAATTTGTAACTAGGTCATAATACAATGAGAAAGATTAAATTTATGAAGTCATCTTTTTTTAGAAAAACAAATCCACAGATGAAAAACATTTTGTAATATATGTAACTCAATTACATAATTTAGTGATATATGCAGAAATATATAATAATTTCAAATATTACTTTTAGAATAAATATTCTAAATGAAGGAATTTCTAATATTTTAATTCTATTAACATTATTCTTTCCTGTGTATATGTAGTCTTTTGTTACACATATGAAGCATTTTCCTAGAAATATATATGTGCATATTTACTGAATTTTATATATATACATACATTTCTTTTACTGTATGTTAAATATATGCACATATACATGACTAGTATATTTAGGTTTAAAATTAACATGATTTTAGTACAATATTAACATAATATAATTATAATATATGAGGATTTGGGTATAGGTCCACAAAATAAAGACTACTATAGTATATAGTAGATGAAACAGTAGGATAGACAGATCTGACTGTTTCAAGCTAAATATTCATTTAACAAGCAAAATAAAAATGAATAGCTGAACAATAATTAGTTCAAAATCACTGGGCTATTTATGTGCAATCTTATCTTCCACATCATCTTTAATTAGAATTTTTTTCCCAGAGCAAAGCTCTATCTCAGATTTAATCTTAATTAAAAATCTGACCAGGGTTCCTATCTTATACAAAATTAAGTTTAAAAAAACTAAATTGCAAAATTAAGTCTCAGCTTTATTTTTACAAATAAATTAAAAATAGATTACAATAAAAAAATTAAAAGATCCAGGAATACAGTCAAAACTTTCAAAATTAAATGCTTTTCTTTTTTCTTTGAAAGATTAAAACTTTTTTAAAATTAGAATGTTTTTAAAATAAATTTAAAAAAAAAGTGTCGAAAGAAACTTATTTTTAAACTAAAAAATAAAATTAGAAAAATTTAAATTATAGCTGAGTTTGTGTGTGCTATAATGTATAAAATTTTCAAATAAAGTTTCTTTTAAAACTTTATAAAAACAAAAGTTAGTTTTAATCTTGCAATGAAACTTTTGAAGTGAATAAAGTATCCTGTTCAATATCAAATGTAATGAGCTTTAAAACTACACTAACCAATTCTAAATTAGAAACTATGGCAAGTGAAGAGTAGAACTATACCTCTTCATTTATACAAAATTATGAACTGCATATTGATAAGAATGTTAAAACTAATGTCAGATAACACAAAGGATGTTGAAGATCTAAGTGATGATAATTTACCATTAAAAACTGAGTTAAATACAGACTGAGATAAGAGAAGACATGTATCTACCCCCAGACAACAGAGAGATTGCAGAAAACCTGAAAAATTAAAAGACTATTGTGAAGGAGAGGTGTAAACTATATATATATATGATAATGTAAATAGAATTTATTCTTAGATTTATGAAATAACAAGTAGATAATGCTTTGTATTGTTTTACACAAAAATTTGAGCACTCTAAAAAATTTTTTTGTTAAGAGAAAATTAATAGTAATTATAGTAATTAGTGCTACTAATAAAAACATGAACTGAGAGAGTCAGAGGGGCAGGAAAAGTCAGAATGGCAAGAGAGGGGATAAATTGGAACTGTAAAATTGATGATGATGATGATAATAATAATAATAATAATAATAATAATAATAATAATAATATCTTTACCAAAAAGGAGAAATAGCAATATTAAGTTAATAATTTAAAGACTTTAAAATAAAGTTGTCAGTTACGTGAAATGACAAACTGAAGTGAATGAGAACTCATTTGTAATAGTGTTAATAGAAAACAACTATGAGTTAAGGATATTCAGGTATAGACTTTAAAAGATAAGAATTAATGCAGCTCTGAATTACATAAATATTTTCAGAGTGTGAGAATGATCCTCATGCTAAACTTGTTCTAATGTTTGATCCAAAGTTAAGGAATAATTATTGTTATTCTATTATTATTGATTGTCATTGATTTTATCATTTTATTAATATTCTTCAGCATAGAGAAATAAACTTGTTGAGATATATTAAAGTTATTTGTTTAATTAATCTTTGACATTGACTTGGATGGGATTATAGATTCCTCCATGAACACATCATAAACAAATTGCAGAAGTTCTTTCAATTACTATAAACATAAACATTGTTATTGTTTTTGCTGACTTGATGATTCATCATACTTCCAAATATGTAAAAACAATTTAAATTGGAACTAATATAATAAATAAATATTTCTTTTAAAAAAACAAAAAAACATTAAATTATAAGCAAATTAAAAGATGCTTCAGCAATTTTTTTAAAATTATTAAATGCAGTTTAAACCTAAAGTTTACTATAATTTCTTTCCTTCTTACATATAGTGTTTGCAGTTTAATGTATATCAAAATAGAAATGTTTCCTATTCACAGGAAAGAATATATTTAGCCTAGAGAGTATGTTTGCATATTTATTTAAACTATGTAAGGGAAAAGAAAAAATGATCCTTTAACACACACAAAAGTATTTACATAAATTATTAACAAAGTTTAGAATGACCAACTACTGAGTTATTAATTTTTTTTTTTAAAAAAAAGGGGGGGGGGGCATTTTTGCAACAAAGAAACAGTTGCAGTCTTTATATAAATATAATTAAAATTAATGTTAATGTTTAATGGGAAAATGTTTTGAATAGTCACTAAAGATTATAAAAAATTAATTTGAACAAAAAAAAAATTTTAATAATTCAAAAAAATTATTTCTGTCCCAAACTAAGGTTAATGTAAACCTATTTTGGCTTATATGATAAAAAGATAACTATTGTATTAATATAACTATAATATTTTTATTAAATACAAAAACTTATTTTTTAATTGTTTCCCGAGATATATTCATCTGGACAATCCTTAAACGAAAGCTATAAATATTGAGTAAAATATGAATTCAAAAGTTTTGTATCATAAAGAATAGCTCTGTTGCTAACAGAATTCTGTCAGCTAATGCTTGTTTCCATCCAGACAAGGAGTGTTAATAATACTCTGGGGGGGGGGGAGAGAGAAAATCACTATGCATTGCTAGAAATTCAAATAAATAAATCAATATTGCTTCCCATGTAGTTCAAATCTTATAGACTTCCAAAATACTATACTCAAAATATTTATTCATTAATTATTTATTACAAGGCTATTGATCTATGAAGTCATTATATATATGTTGAATATACATAGATGAAAAAAATGCCCTGTCCGCAGAAAATAATTCAGTAATAATTATACACACATATTGAAAATATCATTTAAAAATTTTGATTGCATACTAAATTCGGTATTAAGAAAACATTATATAAAATCATATAAATAAATTGAAGTTTATAATGGAAAGTCTATTTCCTTTATTTTCAAATTACTTTTAAAAATTCCACTTG
The DNA here is from genome assembly GCA_028023455.1 of Epiperipatus broadwayi. NCBI lineage: Eukaryota > Metazoa > Onychophora > Udeonychophora > Euonychophora > Peripatidae > Epiperipatus > Epiperipatus broadwayi. The sequence continues at coordinate 4,957,187 of JAQFVV010012460.1, read as the reverse complement.
CTTATTTGTAATAGAAAAAGTTTTAAAAATAATTTAATAATAAATTATGTAAGAAATAAAAATAAGCTTTGAATAAATTAATTTGCTAAATTAAAATAAATATTAGTGGACTACTGCTAATTTGAGATTGTGCTAATGGAAACCAGAAAAAGGGACTTTTGATATTCCAAGAAAAAATTACAAATTCATCATAGGAAATAAATAATTATTCCATCATTTTATCAAAATTTTTAGCCAAAAGATAATTGATAGTCAAATAAAAAGGAGAAAAATTGATGCTGATTTTAATTACACAAAAATTTTAAAGTTTATTTATATATATTTTTGGTTTTTCTGAAAGTTTGTGATGATGGTGTTTTAGCTGTATTTTTATATTGGACTATTTCCATCATCTAATATGTGTGTTGAATGTCTTTAGAAAAGTTTAATTTTTAGTTAAATATTCCAAATGCATTCAACTGTTAGTAATATCACAGCAAACAGGTTAGTATATGCACCAACATTTGTTTGCTGTGATATTACTAACAGTTGGTGCATATACTAACCTGTTTGCTGTGATATTATTAACAGTTGAATGCATTTGGAATATTTAACTAAAAATTAAACTTTTCTAAAGACATTCAACCCACATATTAGATGATGGAAATAGTCCAATATAAAGATACAGATATTTTTGGTTTATATTTATGAAAGAAATATTGATTAATTTATAATTTAAAAATGTAACTGGATAAATATATATATGCATGAATTAAAATAAAATGTTCACAGTTGCATCTATAATCACATTATAGTTGTATTACATGGTAATTTTTATATTTTAACAATAGGACTTTATTTTGAACATATTCATGGACCATTTTTATTCATTTTTGTCCAATTTTTTTCAACTGTATTTCACAATAAAAAAGTATTTTTTATCAAATCTTTATGCTTTAGATGAATTTTCTTTTTGCATACATTTATATAAAAACATTCTTACAAATAAAACATCAACTTTTACAATAAAAATTATCAACAATATCAATACAGGGAATTTCATATCAGTTTTTAGTTTTAACAATGTATTAACAAAAAAGAAAAAAAAACAATCTTCTTCAAACCTTTTTGTTTTAGATAAATTTTAAGTTCTAAAAATGAAAAAAATATTAAAAATAAAATTCCTATTAAAAAAAAACACCACCAAAAAAAAAAAAAAATAAAGCTATTAATAGAAAGCACTTCCTGATTAACATCCCACATTTTTCAGCTAACTATTTTCTCTTAAAAACAAAATACAGTAAAGCCAACAAACTAGCTATATTTTCTTCCAAGCTCTCCTGTGTTAAACGAAAATAGCACTTTTTATTGATAAACAACATATATAATAGAGATGTATGGAGGGAATATTTATTTTATTTTACAGAATGTGTTAACTGATGCACCTATTAAAGCAATAATGATAATAATAAAGTAACTCCTACTATATTTTTATCCTTAACATAAAGTAAACAGTAAAATATACTCTGGGAAATATATATATTTCAGTATTTTTTTTCTCTTGTAGAACAATAGATTCATCTCTTTTTCAAGAAATAATAATCTCCGCAATTATGTTAATATTTAATGAATATTCTAAGATCTTGTAAAACTTTTACTTTTAGAAAATATTTTATTAAGCAAAATACTGTATATTAAATTCAGAAAGGATAATAAAGACAGATTAAAATATATATGCTTTCAATATAAACTGAAAATGTTTTATTAGTATATTGTAACCCTAGTAGCAGGAATGTAACTACTACATAACCAGGTTTGAAGATTAATGTATGTGCATCTATGCATAAACATATCTAGTAAAGAAAGAGAAATTATATACTGTAGTTCATAAATTAAAGGATATTTTAAAATCTTTTTGATTTTATCTATGTCAAATCATGTTATAAACAAAGTTTTATCAATTTCTATACAAAATAGAATGGTGAGTTTGAATCCAAGAAAAAGAATTATGAATTAACAATATTTTTTAATTATAAATAAAATAATAAAAGCTGGAAAAGAATTTTCTCTCTTGTAATGCATATATTAGATAAAGAAAAGAAAGCAAACAGTTATTTTTTTTGTTGTTAAAGATTACAATAGAATATTCCAAGATAGTAGAATATTCTACATTAAGGTATGGGTAATCACTAATGATGCAGACAATAAGCAATTATTCATCCAGAGTTCAACTTCATTCTAGTATGGATTTATAGATTTCAAATTGCAAGATATATGTTAAAGTAGTGGAAGTGAGCTGTGCCTAGAAGAGAATTTGCCTGACAACTAACTGAAATTGTAAAACTTATAATAGAAGTTATAAGAATGTTTTATTATATGAGGAAATGTTTTGCAATGAAGGGCTAAGCAAGAACAAGTATCATATCAGTTGGACACTGAGTGTACAGCCCAAAAAGTTAAATCTCTACCTCTTATAATTTGCCAGTAAAAGATAAGAACTGAACCACCTAGATAAATTTTCAAAGACGTATGCATTTTTACATGCACTATGCTACTATAAAGCTAATTTACTATCCAATATGTGAAAAAAAAAGTATTATAATGAAAATATATTTATAGCACTAACCTGACATTAATTAAATTGATATTTATATTTATTTCTAATCTAAATTTTAAACAAATATTTTACATATATTTGTGGTCCCATTATTCAAGCAGAGGTGTTAATATGATTAATATCTATACATATTAACCCATACCAATAGCCAGAACAAGATGGCATAAAATATACATGTGGCCACATTTCAAGACTATTGCATTTCTCCCTAACTCCAAAAAGAAAACAAATCTTTTGTGAATGTTTTTATTTGTATGTCCAGGGTTCCATCTAGTCAAAACTGACTAGAATATCAACAAAAGAAGTAATTAAAATACTTCCAGTGCTTGATTTTCCTGACTAGCACAAAGAGCAAGAAACTGACTTAAATTAAAATATCAGACCCAGTATTTACAACATAAAAATATAATTAACTCTAAATTAAGTTAATATTATATGGTAATTAAGTTATATGGTGAGGTATGGATCCAAAATTAAATTAAAAACAACATGTTTATTTACATGCAAAAAATAATAACACAATAATCAAAATAAAAAGTAAATTAAATCACATTAATTAGAGAATTCTTTGCTAGGGATTAGCCCATTTCTGATTGCTTTTAGTTTATAAAGTTTGAAACAAAATAAAAGTTTATCTAGACTTTGAATTTACCATTATCTAGGTTTTTGTTTTATTTTTGTTTTTGAAGTGCACTCCTATCCTCTTGAATGTTAATGGAGTTCATTTTGGCAACTGGTTGCCTGTTTTTTCCAGTGTATCACATTTTTTGAGTCTTGTTCAGCATGTAACTTTCTATAATTGTGAATATAAATCTCAGCAATGGTGGAGAATATTTACTATATGTCAGGTGATCAAATGCAGAAGAAACTGAGTGGTGAACATTGAAAGAACATCCCTCTATGGTTTAGCAGTGCATGGTAATGTTAAATTATCCACATATGATCTATACATTTCTGAATGATGAACTGGAAACTTTGTATGGTACCACAACAATAGAGTGATTATAGCACACAACTAAACTGACAGCAAATTGGATGACAGACTCTTAATAAAAATGACAGAATGATAGATTCTTCTCAGCAAGATCATCAGAATGAAGAACAATAGAACATTTGTATCTTTTATATCTTCGCCATTTAGTGACTGAAACCACCTACATTATTAATTTGTTTCTCAAATTCTTTTGATTAATTAGTTAATCTTATTTCTTAAATAAACATTGATTAAACTTATTATTTAATCAGTTGGACATACTAATTTTTAATAAAATATAATTCCTTCTGATCAGATAATTTACAGAATAATTAGATCATTTTGATAATTACTTTTATCACCAAATTCTTTTTACTAAGTAATTTTATAGTTACTTTTACATAGTTAAAGTTACAATCTAATTTTTTTGTTTTCATAATCCATCATAACATTTTAGAATTTTTCTTTTAATTAAAAAGTAGATAAGTTATCTTTTCAAATAGAAAATCGAAAATGCCCATCTTTCAATAGGCTTTAATCAGTCTTTTGATTTATTTAAAGAAAAAAATACCTCTATTGTTATCTAGTAAACTAACAATCTCTTTATTTAAAAAAAAAAAAATTAAATTAATATATGTATATATTTAAAAAATAATAATATTTGTAATCACTTTATGTAACTTATATATAAATGTGTGTGTCACATTACACCTCTTCCAATTTAGAAGTAAACTGGCATCAATTCCTTTTCTTAGGCATTGACCAATTTTAATTTTTTTATTTTTAAACTGAAAGACATATTTTCATTGAAGATAGGAATAATGAAAAGCAACATTTACAATGAGTAAGCACATAGAGAGGTATCCAACCTAAGAAATTTGCATAACACACCCAGATCATGACCACAGCATGGGCCAAATTTTGTGCAATACAGGTGAAAAACATGGACTTGAAATCTGTGAATGGCAGGATTATCTTTTCTGCACATTCAACTTATATTTTTTCCTTATTAACTCGTAGGAATTTTTCTTCCAGTTACACTGTTAATGATGGCAAGACTTTTCTCTGTTGATAAATCATCATTTTAAATGAGCTTGACATACAGACTCATGGGGCAGATCAATGTCTCTGTAGAAAAATGGCTTTATCAAACACAAGATAAGGAATTCCTATATCTGCTTATATATGCACTTATACCTTGATCTATTTGCCTTACTCATCATTGCTCAACATGTACATAAAGAAATGATATAATTGTGATTATTTTTCAATACTGTTTAGTATTTACATTATTATTTTTACTTTCTTTATTTCTCACTTTAAAATATTATTTTAATGTTTTCTTATTTATTTATTCCATCATACTCTTCTGTGTCCAAAACACAAACTTATGAGCTAGGTTATTCATAAAATTTTGGATGTCTTAATTCTTATTTACTCATAAATTTCTTTTTCATTTCAGTTTTATTTGGATGCATTACAAATTATCCTCATATTTATTACAAAACATTTTCTATTTTTAATCATGCAATCCGAGATCGTTATTATAAGGTCAACTCTACAGGTTCATCTGATTAATGAATTTCCTTTTATCAGGCTGTTCTTTGTTTTTCATCTTCTAATTAATTTCAGAGACTGAGCATTGTACATTCCCTTTTCTATACAATCCTTTGCCACTATAAAGGCATTATTGTCATATTGATGCATTATAGTACAGGAACTCTAGTAAATTTGTTGGATTGTTTTGTAAGTATGTTTTTCTAAGTGTCTCACAGGATTAACTTTTGTTATGATCCTATCATCTAATCTAAATTTCTGATTATATTTCCTTTGCTTCCTTTTCCTTAGATCTCAAGATCTTATGATAATATCCCTGACTCTAATAGCATTATTTTCTACATCTATATAAGTAAGGTGAATAGGCAATTTAGTTTTCAAAAGATATGGTACAGTTTTGCCAAAATGAAAATGAACAGATTCAAACCTGATTGATTCATTATTAGACTAATTGATCATGTTCACTAGGCTTAATCTGCTTAACCCACCCTTGGTGAATAAAAATTAAGTATAATCTAAATAGTCATTTTAAATTCCTCATGATTCTTTCATACAGATTGGACTGAGGGCTTCTAATTGAGGTAAGGACATATTTTATTTCTGGTCTCTTGACCCATCTTTCCCTATCACTGGAGATGAATGGAGTTCTTTTGTCTGAAATGATCATATCCAAAACTTCGATGGTACCAAAGTATTGTTGCTGTAAAATACAAATGGTTTGCTTATGGGGTGACTAGTTTTGAAAACCGAGTCAAAGACCATTACCAAGTACCTCATTTTTTTAAAAAAGTAAGTGGTTCATAGTAATCAATTGGTATCCAGGCATTAGGTCATTGAGAAATAATCAGCTCCAATGACCCACACAATGTGTTTAATTGTTTTGTCTTCAAGCATATTTGACATTCATTGATCGCAGATGATATTCTAGCATACATTTGTGACCAGTAAAACCAATTACTTAACAAGTTTTTTTTATTTTTTCAGCCTGTAGTATCCATATAATCAATGAACATATTTAACTAGATGATCACATAATGCTAAAGGAATTACAATATGTTTTTGTTCATCCACAGCTTTCTTTTATACTGCAATAGTCCCTCTTCAGTGTGGTATCTTTCCCTATCCTTCCACATGGAATTATTGCTACTTCTAGCCACAGACTACTTATCAATGTATTTGGTTACTTGTTCACAATCTGGATTTTTCTGCTGCTTTTCGTTTAAATGTCAAAGGGCATTTTCCACAGATTCATCTACAAATAGTAGTGCAATGTATATATTTGAGAGCTTAAATGCTGCTGCCAAAGTGAAACTGGTATTGGCTTAATGTATCTGTGGATACATTATCAGTTCCTTTGCAATACTGTACAAGTATTACTAATTTTCTTCTTTTCTAAAACAATGTAATATCTGGAAAAGTAATTTTTTTAAATAATATTATTTTTATTACTGCCAGCCCACTTTCAATATATTTTTACTATATAATCAGATAATACTGTATAATATAGTTGAACTTTTGAAGAAATAGGCTCCACCTTATTAACCTGCTGTTGGTCAATGACTGTGGTTTAAAAATTTGAGGCTCTTGTCATCAATGATTATAATGACCTCTGATCCTATACAGAATTGACAAAATTTCTGAAAAGCTCAAACTATATCTAAGACATATTTTTCCATCAATGTATAATTTCAGGACCCTTTAGTAATTGATTTATGAAGAAAAGGACTTTAGGTTGACTGTCTTCCCAGACTTAAAACAGTGTAGCTCCCAATCTAAGTTTATACATAAAAGGGCCTATTAAAATCAATGTATTACAACACAACTTCTTTCAAAAATCTTTCTTTTATACTCTGAAAGCATATATCATGATGGATGGTCTATTCCAGTCTGTATCTTTTTTAAATAATTGAAGCAAAGATTCCATATCACAAAAAATCTTTATAAAATTTGTTGTAAAATTTGCACAACCCTAAAAGTGACCAGATGTGTTTTTTAGTTTTTGGAACAGGGAAATCCTGACTTACTCATATTTCATTGGGGTGTGGATGAATACCTTTTCCATTAATTATATGGTCTAAAAATGTTATCTCTGCTGCAGCCAATATACTTTTTTAAAAATTTATTTCAATATCCTTTTTTGACACATACTAAATAATTGCTGTTCTATTATGTTAGCTGAAGCAACCATTATGTCATCAACATATATAACTATTAATTGCTTGATCTCATTAAATAGTACTTGATCCAGGCATTGAATTAGCCTCACCCCACTATTTTTGAGACCAAATGCCATTCAATTAAACTGTATGAATGACCATTGTATTTAAAAAAGGTGGGGATGTAACTTGATTTACCAATAACTGAATGGTTAAATTGAATGTAGAAAACACCTTTTTATTTTTAAACTTAGATAACAATTTATGGATGAGTAAATTGCATCACTATTGAGTATAGTTGTTTTATTTAGTTGCCTAGCATCTAAACCCAGGAAAATCAACTCTTTTTTTAATAGTTACTATTAAATTGTTAAATGGTGACAAGTATTTTGATACGATTCCTAACTCTATCATTAGCTCTAACTGTCTTTCGATGTTATCCCTGTATTGGGAGAGAATTGGATAAGACCAAGCTTGATATGGTTGGTCCCTAATAGGTCTTATTCGATGCTAGTAGCCTTGAATTACCCCCAGAATATCAGAGAAGATGCATTCATAATCTTTTAACAATTGTTATAGTGCTTTTTACTTAAGATTTGTGATTCATTTATTTTTAATTGCATCTCTGGCCATAGTTTTGCATCTTTTATATAGCATGTCATGGCAGATTGATACATTTATTGAGACAGAAATGGCTTCTTCAGATAGAAATGGCATTATTTCTTCACTTAATACTATCTGGTTTAAACTATAGTTCAACATACAATGGGTTTTATGCACAAAATCTGATCCAAATATGACTTCATGTATCAATACTTCTAAAATGAGCAGTAGATACCTATATCTCCTCTTTTCTATCTACATATTTTAGTCAGATTTGTTTCAATGCTCACATAGCTCTTTTATTGTTAGCTAAAGTTACATATATTGTTTTTAGCAGCAAAACCTTAATACTGGGGTTTAAATGGGTAATCTGTTCAAACATATTCTGGGAAATTACAAATACCTGACTAGTGTTAAGTAATGCATCTGTTATTATTTATTCCAAAACTATTTTTATTTCTGAGTAATTCATATACTCTATTTTATCTCAAGTACACTCTAAATTAACTATTTGTGATTTATTAGTTCTTTTATTATTACTTTTTTTTCACCACCCTCCTATACCATATTTGAGCCTTGTAATAAGAGACAATTTACTGTGTCCTTTCTCATTCTTCAATAGGGATTGTGAATCACCTCTTGGTATTTCATATTGTTTTGCATGGGTGAGATCCTAGTTGCTTCCAGTTCATCTGAAGATTTTTGTTCTTTTAGGACTACAGGAAAACCATCTCTAACTATATTATCTCCAGAAATTGATTGTATAGCAAAATTTCATGGCATTAACTGTTGGTTTCTTTGGTTGGAGTTTAAATTGCTGATCTTTTGTCTCGTAGATAGGCCAAATGCTATTGAAAGCACTTAGTAATTTGGCCATCTACTCATCTATCTTCCTCTCCATTCTGATGAGAATTTGCTCAACATTATGAGAAAAATTTGTCACACTATCTTAATAATTTGTTGTTCAGATAGTGGGCTGTCAGTCAAAGCGCACCTATGGAAGAATGGAGTGAAAGGCTCACTAGGTTACCTGTGACACCTGGTGTCTTATATTCTTTTGACATACCTCACTCTAATATCTAGCTAGTAAGGCTCATTTGTATTTTTGAAATGTGATGTTTTTGAATAGGGATCCCCACCAAACCTGAGAAGCATTCTGCAGATGGCTTCAGGTAATCACAATCATGGCATCCTCACTTAGATGGTTAAATATGAAGTATTTTTTCTGGCTACTGATATGTTCTGTGGAAGCTTTCCCATGTGCCTTGAAAATATTTTTATTTTCAGAAATTTATTAACAATTACAGGGTTATCTTCATGCTTAAAACTATTAACATTCAATTTGACAATTTCTTTGCATGTTTTATTTTGTCTATTTTTAAACTTGAGATGTCTATCTTTTTGACTGAATTATTTATTTCTACTCTCATATTCTCTACTATTCTTTGTTTTCTAGCATTACTACTACTTTACTCTATTTTTTCTTCCTGTACTATTTTAATTTTTTCAATTTATTGATTTTAAGTTTCTACTTGTTTCATATCCTCACTTATTTATTTCCTAATTTTTTATTTCATTTTTTCATATCCTGATTTAATTTGCTGCTCTAATTTTTCAAGTATTTCAGTTTGACATTCTAACTTTTCATTATTTAGATTTATCAGCTCTTTGGCTGTTTCTTTATTCTGATTTTCTATTTCTTCTAATTTTATATTTGTCTCATTATTGTGTTTTTAAGTTTTTCAGTTTGTTTTTCAAACATCATTATGTCACTGTTTTCTAGTTTATTCGAGACTTCCTGTCAGGGTTTTACTTTGTTGTTGTTCCTCACTGTGAATATTTTCTAATTCTTTCTCTTGAACTTCCATTTTTGCTTTCACTCTAGTATGCATTTACCCTGTTTAATTTGTTACACTTATTTTAATATTACTATCAGTTTACTATCTCTTTTTAATCAATTAATTGGTGTGTTCATCCAATCTCCCACACCACAGTCTCCTTTAACATTATCTGCCTGCTTACTTATGATTCCTACCATGGCTCATCCCAAAATGGACAAAATAGGAAACAAAAAGAAGATAAATCAGCTATTAGGATTTGTGTTCCACAGTATTGCACATATATTAAAATGCTATAATATAGATACATCATTTTCTACTCATCAAAAGATCAGCAATATAATAACCAAGCCTAAGGATTCAATCCCTGTTGAATCTCATGGTGTTTATCAAATCTCATGTAAAAATTGTAAAGCTTCATATATAGGTATGAGTAATCATCTCATCAGTATTAGGAGAAATGAGCATGTGAATGTAGTTAAACAACACTCATCATCATCAGCAGCCCTCTCACTCCATGCTATAGATTCAGGTCATAAAATTGATTTTTCTAGTACCAGGATCATATCCAGATGTGATAATCTCTACCAGTGCAAAATTAGAGAAGCCATTGAGATACTTAAAAGGCCAGATTGTATCAATAAGTGAGATGATACATGCAAACTTAAAAAAATAAAAGTTGCTTCAAACAAAGCATTTATAAAAGCATGAAAGATAAGAATACATATGACTCAAGGAAAATATCAATGACAAGAGAAATACCAAGCTCACATCTCTTTATAAAATATATGGCTATCTAAATAAATATCATCAAAGGAGAGATAAGCCTCCTATCATTGGAAACATAAATTGGCAAGATAAGCTTATAGCAAATACACAAGAGAGAAACTAATTCTAATCTCTTAATAAAAATGATTATTATTAATTGTTGTATAAAACCAATAGGATAATTGTTTTGTCAAATTTGACTTAATAAAATATAGTTTTAAATAAATAAAAATAAGAATGCATAACATCTTTTTGCATATAAGTATTTACTAAAATGATAAATTACTCACAACAGGGAACAAAGCAATACTCTTAAAATGATATAATACCAAAATCATTATAAAGTATATAAAATAATATTATGTGAATTTCTGAATATTATCTTAAATCATAATGCATAAAATATACTAAGCATAAAATAAGTAGGGTATAAATTCTAAATACACAAATTTTTTAAAAATATTAACGTTCTTTATCTTGGAAGTTTTACAATTTGCTAGGAGACGATTTAACAAGCAAATAATAGTTCTCCATTTATTGACAATCTGAATAGATGTATAGAATTGAAAGTTATTTTAGAAGATTTCCTTAAACAGAACACACCAGTACATTTAACAATGGTCACTTTATTTCACAAACTGTTTAAGCATAAAAGCAAATAAATTCAGTTCCAATAAAGCATATTACAATACTAATCTGGGGGGGGAGGTCATTTATTTATTAAGAATTATATTCAATATAGAGATCCAAGAACAAATATTTTTTTCTAAAATTAAGCAGGTTTCTTTACAGAAAGAAGAGAACAGGATTTACACATACACATTTCGAAGCATTAAGAATAAAAGTCATAAAACATATAATATTCACAGAATATTTGATGAAGTAAGTTTCTTTAAACATTAATAAATCAATTATTAATGATATTTAATTTTTGTAACAATAATCTTCCAGGAAAATGAATGCAATGTCTTTATAGCATAAGGGTAAATTTAAAACATTTCATCTTATTCAAATCTATTTTGAAGTATAAGATTAAAGTATAAATGAGTGACTTTTCTCTCACTGGCAACAGTAACTAATGACTGCTTATTAAAAGCAATTAAAATGTCATTTTAACTTTTAAAATAAACAATTTAAATCTCGAATTATAATAGTTAATTTATAAAAATAAATTAATCCAAGAGAAACTGTTTATTGAAACAATTGTTAAAATATATCAAAATAAAATATCTTGAAATTTCTTAATAATTATTTTCTCAAATAAATTAGTAAAATCCATTTTAAATATTAGTGTGCTGTTATAAATATTGCAAATATGAGCCACCAGTGATTTTATTTCCTAAGATATAAGTCATGTTAGATTTATTATAAAGTTCATTGCAACTATGAAATATAAAATAATGCAGGATTCATATGTGAGCAATACAAACTATAGATAATTCCCACGATGTATTTACTAGTTTCCAATAGATATACTTTGTCTATTATGAATGAGCAATTGTTTAACATTTTCAATTTTTTCTTTTTCCTCCTCTTTAAATAATGTTAACTTTTGGATTTCCAGTGATTTTAGTTTAAAACTTTGTAACTAAATTTAAGGCTTTTAAGGAAGCATGTTGCTTTTAAAAAATAATTTAAAAAAAAATACTTATACTTATTTCTATAGTTAAGAAATTTTGAAATTTCTTTTTTTTTTGTATGTGTGTGTCTGTTTCTGCTAGAAGTTTAGTTGTTCGTGTAGTTCTGTAGTACAGATATCCAAAGTGTATGTGTGGAACTTTTTAAACACCTAATCATGCCACTCTTTTGGAGTGACAGAAAAGTGTCTTTCTACAACTTCCTTTTAATTTTCACAACTTTAAGGTTAAAGGTTAATTTAGTATCTGTAGAGGATAACTAAAAAGAGCAACTCATTTACATATTTTTAGACATTATGTTTAAAAAAAAATAAAATTATCATGGTAACTAAAAGTTAATAAATGTATGCACACTCACTCACATGCATACTGAAATTATGTTACTTGAAAATCAACTATTTTAATACTAATAAACCATTTATATGTCTTTTAACTTAATTAATTTATCTTTATCTTTATCTATTCAATCTTAATGATATTAGCATATAAATGTACTATTGCTGATAAGTACACCTGGATCTCATTTTACACGATAGATAGGTTCCTCAGAAAACACGCGCAAACAAAATCGCGCAAAAATAGACATAACTTACATTGAAAAAGGGGGGATATGGTCTGTGATTTTTCAAAATTCGTGTAAAAACAAAGCACCAACATAAAATTACTTTAAAATTCATGCAAAAAAAAAAAAAATAAGAAAATAAAATATGACTAATAAAAAATTTCAAATTTGAAAAAAATTGATACAAGACAAATTTTTTTAACTATAATATTTAATTTTATTCAAAATAATATATTTTTATGCATAATATACAGTACAGTAATTTACATTTTTTAATACACGTTTTAATTATTATAGCTATTTGCCGAAAAACACATTCGTTTGCAAACAACTAGTGTCAACTTCACACTCATGTTGTAACAGTGGTTTTCTGGTAACAACGTAATTAGTAATTAATCTTTGAGATGATGATTTTATTAATTGTTTATGAAACTAACAACTAAAAATTAAATTCTTAGTTTTGTCTTTAATTTTCAATTCCATTTAAAAATCAAATTTCACATTAATTTCATATCGCAGTAAGTAATTTTTAAATTATTAATTACAATTAAAAATCAGATTTTAATTTTTAATTGTCAAATTTAATTGTGCCCACTGCTATTACTGACCTTTTAAAAATAAACTTGTGGACACTAAATGATTAATAATTGATTACGTTCTTTTTTAAAAAGCAAAAACAGAATGTGATTTAAAATGCAAAATTAACACGTACAATGTTTGAACAAATTTACATTATAATCTTGTAAAATTTAATATGGGTATACATAAAATGTGGAAATTATGATTTTAATTTCATTATTGCATAAAATCTTACTATTATAAAGCACTGAAAATATTGAAATTACTAAGATGAAAATCGAATTCCAATATTGTGCTATTACTTTCAATATAATGTAAGTGTGCGAAATTTATTATTTAAAGTAATAGCGCATTATCGAAGTTCGACTTCCAATGAAACACGAATCGTGTAACTTCAAAATTGTGTTAAATAAGTCTGTGTAAAAAGAGACTCAGGTGTATAAAAATTCAACTTTAACATCTAAAACTAAAAATTTTAGACTTAATTACTATTACTACTGGTTTAAACACTAAAATTTGATTTTGAGATTTTAGTACTAAATAGAAAACTACATCTTTGGGTTAAATACTTAAAATTACTTCAACCATAGATAAGTTTAAATTAATATAATAAAATATTAAAATGGACTTTAATTATATTCAGGAATTATTTATAATTTAAATTGACCTATACATATAAAACTATAATAAAGTTAACTTACAATAAAATAAGTTAATGAAAAATTCTCCTTTATAATTTTTTTATTATATACTGTATACTTAAATACATTAAATGCCTGAAAATCTAATTTAGCTGCCAAACTCAAATGTTACAAAATATATATATATATATATATATATATATATTGTATATATATACTTCTATATATATATATAATATTTATCAAACTCAGGGGTAGTCAACCTTTTTATACCCACCGCCCACTTTTGTATCTCTGGTAGTAGTAGGGAAATTTTCTAACCACCCACCAGTTCCACAGTAATGGTGATTTATAAAGTAGGGCATAACTTTAATTTATAAAATTTATAAAGCAGAGTTACAGCAAGCTAAATCACATAATAATAATTACTTACCAAATACTTATGTTAAGTTTGGCAGAATAAATCTTTATAAAACAACTTACTGTAGTTAAATCTATCTTTTTATTTATACTTTGTGCATATAGAAGCATGAAGTCTGATGAAATTGCATTTAATTAATTAAGTTATTAATGAGATCCCCAAGGCTGATGATTCCAAACTAAATGCTGGATATCTAGCTCAATTTTTGTAAGAAACAAATAAAGGTCTCCTCTTTCAGAAATATTCAGGCAGTTTCTTTCTTTGGTCATAATATGATTAACAGCACTAAAGCTTAATTCCACAAAATATGAAGTAGGGAAAGGTATCAATAAACTGAATATCACTTTCCACATATTTGGATATAAGACAGGCATTTTTAATGAAAATGTTTTTAAATAATGCTATGAAATTTTTTTAAAAAGTCAATTATATTTTAAAAAAGAAAGTGCTTCAGTATCGGACAAAACCCATACCACCCACCATGTGTGGAAAGGATCAGGTTGACTACCACTGGGTTAACCAAACAAAGTTGTTATTTTAAAGTTGATAATTTTCTCTATTCTTACATCTCTCACCACATTTTTTTAACTTTTATTTTCTTTATTATTATCTTTATCTGATAACTGTCATTTTAAAACTACAATTTAATAATTACTTGATCAAATATTTAAATTTGATACAAAATATTGGAATTGTTTGGCATTGTCATTGATGTGACATTTTTAATGAATACCTCAGGCACTTAGGTTGGATGCCATTTATAGTGGCAATATGCTAACAACACTAAGTTGACTTTAATTAAATTGACATATTATTTCTAATCTAAATTTTAAATACTAAATATATATATATATATATATATATATATATATATATATATATATATATATATATATATATATATATATATATATATATATATTGTAACCTTCCAGGTTGGCACCAGAGAGAAATATGGGAACATCACATTTGTAATAACAAGGGATAAAGATAGTTAGTTAGGAAAAATGAATTGTGGTAAAATATGATATTGATAATTGAGTTTTTTTGTGAAAATTAGGCATAAACTATGATATGATTTTCTAATTGATATAGGGATTGTAATAGAAAAGTAAAATTTTAATAGATATATTGGTGGGTAGAATTTGGAATGTATGTTTAGTGATGGATGTTGGTATACAATAGAGAAGTTATATGTCATAATAGGCTAATGCATATATGTATTATTAAATGTGATTTTCTTTTTATATTTTATTTATAAGTTAATGAGATTGTTTGTATTAATAAATGACATTTTTGAAATTGATGTTTAATATTTAATATTATTTTTTTACTATGTAAAAAAAAATTTAGTTAAACAATTATAATGTTGAAAATTGTATAAATAACGATTCTAACAAGCTGCCAAAGGATCGTCATGGAAACAGGATAGAGGGCGTGGGAGAGAAGAGAGTTTAAAAAAAAAAAAACTGAAAAGGAATAGAAATAAAAGCTCCGTAAAAAAATTAAGAAAAAAAAAAACTTTAAGAATTAATAACTCTCTAATAGTACTTTAATAGATAAAAGAAAACTACAAGGATTTTAATAACATTAAGATGGATAAATTTTACTATATTATTGGAAGTATATAAATGAAAACATAAACTACATTTCCTAAAGGGTTACCAGTCTTCAGATCTCTACTAAAACCATGGTTCAACTACTTACAACTTTCAAAAACATCTGGATAATAAGTAAGATAAAATTTTTATAATTATTTTAAAGCACATTAGTAAAGCTGGATAATATTTAAAAATGGAAAATTTGTGTATAATAAAAATTTTTCAAAAGTTTTTCTCAAACGCCAAAAGGAAACGCGTGAATTTATTATCAGTATTCCATAAGACAAAGATTAAGAGAAAATTTTATTTAATCAATATTAAGAAATAATTTACATTGGTAACTTCAATATTCATAATTTTATAACTAAAATTAATTCTCATGCATGCAAACATAATTATAAAACTTGCCATAGTATTCTCAAAGGAAAGGATTATCGTCATTATTAACAAAATACGCTTGAGCAATGAATAGACATTATTTTTTATTTCATTTTTTTTTTGAAAAAATGTTTTACATGTAATAATAAGGTATTGCTAAATGATTTTTTTTTTATAATAGATGTATAGACAATTATTTTTTTTTTATTTGTGTATGTTTCACATACGTATTTAGAAAAAGAAAATGAAGGAATGTAATTTCCTACATATATATTATGAGATGTTAATGTGTTTGGTATAATCCGAAGATTATACTATAGCTGATTATATGTATGTTCGGATGTGTGCATAATATTCCATAGTATTATTATTTGTTTATTTTTTTTTTTATTTTTGATTACATTTATTAAGCTGAATTTTAATAATGATTGCTATTTTAAAAGATAAAGAATTAAAACCTTATCAATTATAAGTTTGTTACATAGGATATAATTTGGAAATTCATAATGCTTGCAGTATAAACAAATGCACATATTCGAGGATATATATAATATACATATTAATAGAATAGTCAATTTTTGTTTCAATATAGAAAATGTAATGGGCAATAATGGTATCAATAATATTTTTTTTTATTTATGATCTATGTTGATTTATTAATTTTTTTTTTATATATATAATAAATATTTTAATTAAATCAATAGCCTATAGGAATTCCTTAATTGGATACGTTCGATTTTTTTTTTCATTTCCACACACACATATCTAAGTGTCATAGTATAATTATAGAGGGTATAAATTTGTCAAAATGATTTAAGTTTAGTTAGTCTGTTTGTTGTTAATAAATCCCTGCATTACAATACAAGTAATACATTTATTTTGCTTGGAATAGATAATAATATGGATATAAAGGTACCCGTTCCTAGGGTTATCTATTCTATATTAAAATTGATAATTAATGATTATACAGTAATGTAGTAGTTTACAGATGCCCTGAGTGTATTTAAATTAATCTCATGAAATTATTATTTATGGATATTTGTGTTATCATATTGGCCTCATATATATAAAAACCAGACCCTATAATCTCAACTGAGCTAAGCCTTAGGGTAATTAAACGTAAAATCTTTAAAATAAGTTTAAGCACAATTTATAGTTATAAATGTATTCTATCTTGCATAGAGTTGGCGCCTGGGCACTTATAAGTATAGTAAAGTAGATAGTGAAGATATGGAGGTTGTAGGATAGGGTTACAAAATGCTAGCCCAATCGTGATGTTTGATAATCGTGAGGCTACGTATATTGAGGGTTACAAAATGGCTTGCCCAATCATGGGGCATCATATATTATGGGTTACAAAATGGCGCCCAACGTGGGGCTTCATATATTATGGGTTACAATATATATATATATATATTGCAGTCTTGTTCTTCAAGCAGAGAAGTTAATATGATTAATACCTTTACATATTAGCCATACCAGCAATCAGATTGAGATGGTATAAATATATGATCCCTGACCACATTTCAAGACTGTTGCACTCCTCCCTAATTGCAAGAAGCAAACACATGTTGGGTGTATTGGGATGATTCCCTCAGAGCCATCTAGTCAACACTGACTAGAATATCAACAAAGAAAGAATTTTAACATGCTTCCAGTGCATGATTTACCAGACAAAAACAAAGAGCAAAACACAGACTTAAATTAGACTATGAGACCAATTATATTTACAATGCACATATGTGATTAACTCTAAATTAACTTAATAATATTATACGATTATTAAATGTTATATAGTGAGATAAGGAAAGAGAACTAAGCCAAAATTAATAAATCAAAAATAATGTTTTATTTACTCATACAAAAAAATACTAACACAATAATCAAAATAAAAAGTAAATTAAATTACATTAATTATAGAATTCTTAGCTAGGGATTAGTTCATTACCAAAGAGGGATAAAAAACCCAATTGATTTTAGTTCAAAAGTTTGAACAAGATTATTTGTTTAGACTTTGAATTTACTATATATTTATCTAGGTTTTTGTTCTAGCTTTATTTCTGGAGTGCACACCTATCCTCTTGAACATTGATGGAGATCATTAGTGGGCATTATTAGCTTCTTTTGATAGCTGATCATTCCTCTTTTCCAGGGAAGCACATATATTGAGTCTTGTTCAGCAGTAACTTTCTATAGTTACAAATAGGTATTTCAGCAATAGAAGTCAATATTTACTACATACATGGTCAAATGTAAAAGAAAGTGAGTGGTAAACATTGAACAAACATCTCTCTATGGTTTAGCAGTGCATGGTAAGATTAAGATGTCTGCATATAGAGCTATACATTACAGGTTGATGCACTGGAAACTTTGTATGGCACACTGGCAGTAGAATGAGTATAGCACATGACTAAACTGATGGACTCTTAATGAAAAACTTAACAGAATCATAGATTTCTTCTCAAAAAATTCATCAGAATAAAGAACAATAGAATTTTATATCTTTTATACCTCTGACACCCATTGACTGAGATCACTTACCTACATTATTAATTAGTTTTTCAAATTCTTTTGATTAATTAGTTAATCTTCTCTTTTCTTAAATTTATTATCTAATCAGTTGGATATACTAATTTCTAATAAAAACATAATTCCTTCTGATCAGATAATTTACAGAATATTTTGATCTGTAATTAAATCTCTAATTAAATTGTTGTACAATCAAATTCTTTTTGCTAGGTAACTTTATAGTTACTTTTACATATTTAAAGTACAATCTATTTTTCGTTTGTTTTCATAATCCACCATAACATTTTGGAATCTTTTTTTAATTAAAAGAATAGATGTTATCTTTTCAAATAGAAAATCTAAAATTTCTACCTTTCAATAGGATTTAATCAGTCTTTTGATTTATTAAAAAAAAGCCTCTACTTTTATCTAGTAAATTGACAGTCTCTCTCTATTTTTTTAATTTAAAATAATAAAAATATACATGTTTTTTAAATATTATTTTTAATAATTTTACATAACATATTTATACATATGCATCACAATACATTTAAGAAAATTTATGAAGATGACTGAATATAATAATTACTAGTAAGCTTTTAAGCTATACATTCCATAATATTGAAAAGAGACATTAAATGTACAAAAATTAAAAGAAATTAATTACCGAGTGATGTTATCTTTTATTTTTACATTTGAATTATGTGTATAAACTCCAACTGAAATAAATTAAATGGGGCATTATGTTTCATTTCATATTGGAACAGACACATTGTTTCACATATATATTTTAGTTCCCCCTCCCCAGTTAAAGTAGTTTAAATTAAAAATAAAACTGACATGGTTGAGTAAATAAAAATTTAAATAAAGAAGCAAGTGACCATGAGACCGTGAGTTAAAGTCACTTCAAAAACAATAAAATATATAGGGTATATGAGCACAGACTTTCACATGACCCACCACTCTCCACACTATCTCATAACACTGATACACTTGAACACATATATGTTGAAAAAATAAATAATCACCAATATACATATTTTATGCTAAAACAGCAATCATCAGTTGTTCCAGATTACCATCTTTACACATATATGCTATAAGTGCTCAGATATATATTAAGTTAGCCAAACTATATACTTTAATGGACAGGCTTCAATCTACTCCATACTCCAACTCTTTAACCATCCATCTAATTGAAAATCTGATGATGGAATGCTTGAAGGCCACCCTGAGGCTGAGATTCTTGTCACACCCATGTTGACCTAAGGTCACTCTGACCCCTCATGTACAGGACATAATCCATTTAATACATATACAAGACATGGGCAGACATCTCTATTATGAAATAATTGAAACACACAGGCTTATTATACACCTGTGTTTATATATGTAATATATAGGGTATATGAGCACAGACTTTCATACAACCCACCACTCTCCACACTATCTCATAAAGAAAATATAAAAGATGCATTTAGTTAATAAATCTTTATCATTAATTGATAAATATTCAATTTAAAATATTACAGATACAATTTATTTTAGAGTATATATTTGCAGATTTAAATGTAAAAATACTTAAAGACAGCATCACCCCTTGCCTTAGGCTCTTAATCAGGTGTTTTTTAAAAACATGTTGGTAGATGAAAAAAACGTGGGAAACAGAAGAAATAAGTCAAGTATTGGTGGTGAGATGTCAGTGACAACTGCTTTACAAGCAAAAGCAGTTGTCCTGGGATAGCGGGTTTGCTCCCTGGCTGATACTATGACACATGAGAAAAAAACAGAAGAAATAAAAGAACAAGTTAGTTGCAGTTGCAGTTACAGTTACAGTACAATCAGTTATTAGGATAGTCAAGAGTGAGACCTGTTGAAAATTGTAGTCATTGCCACACAATTTATTACTTTTTGGAATTCTAAAATAACTAAGTTGGAAAATGCAGTTATTATCAACAGAAAAAAAACTTTTAGTTACTAGATAACTGAATAATAGAAAAGTGTATTATTAATTTGGAAAATTCCAGAATGAGTGGCTAAAAGTAGTTCTTTTTCTCTCTCTAACCATGTGAAGCCCAGGAATCAGAAAACATGCTGAAGTATGCAGCAGTAGTAAGTCAGTGTGCCATTCAGCCCAAGTAAATCCCTTTATGATGTGAAGATTTAAAAAAACCACTGACCACTGAATGTCAAGGTAAGGAAAATTTAGATATATTTATAATATTTAAATATATTTTTTGAAAATGTATTTGTTGAAATAATTAACATATAAATAAAAAGCAATTATTCAAATGATTAATTTATCAAATGGAATGTAAGGAAATAATGTTTCTACAGATATATATATATGGGTGTGTGTGTGTGTCAATACAGAATTTATAATGCTTCTATAAAAAAATTAAATTGAATATGTTTCTACTTCAAATATGCACAGAGATTAAATATACTTTTATAGTCCATGATTAAATTGCATATGCTCTTAGTTCAATATGCATCTATCTGAAAGAGTTAATATTTAATGTACATGAGAGACATAAATCAACATCCATACACCTGCATTAAAAAGAGTTAAATAAATGAAAGACTTAAATTTACAAACGTGAATTAGGGTTGATATTTTGAATACATGAGTGACTTAGGTCTATATCCATATGCCTGGATCAAAGATGAGTTAAAAAAATGAATGACTGAGATCTGCATCCATATACCAAACTGCAGGATAAATATTTTGTACAGAACTTATAGTTGAAGGATTTATTGCACCAATCATCAATGGTTAGTAAAAGAATGATTAAATGTAAATTAAACTGGCCTAGGAATATATGCACATATAGGAAAATGTAAATCCAAAGATGAACTGTTAGTAACTTTTGTTGTTAAAATAAATAAATCATTGTTATCTAAAACTAATCTATCTAGTCAGTTTCATTTCACATCATTCATCATTTATTGCATTTGTTCACAAGAATCTTTTGCCTCCTGAGCTATGTTTGGCATAACCAGATCTGAGTAAGTAAGTAAGGTTGTGGTAAGCTAGAACTCTAGTGGCACTATTTGGGAAACCAAACAAACTAATTTTCTAAATGTTTCCAGTCTCTTTAATGCTACATCCTCTGATGAGCAGGAAATATTGTTGTAGGGTGGTAAAATAAACATTGGGTAATGCCAATTTTTGTTTCCATCCTGCAATATGCTCATCAGGAAATAGTTTCAACTGATTATATAGGTTGCCAGGTGGTCCAGTTACAATATATATATATATATATATATATATATATATATATATATATATATAGTATATATATATATATATATATATATATATATGGAATTACTAGAAGAACAACTAAATATATTAACTGTTTGTTTAAGAAAGATATTAAATATTGTGTGCTTGATTTTATATTTATATGTGAAAATACTAAATAGGAAGCAAATGAAATATGTAAACTATTGGTTAAGATTATATTAATTATATGCCCAATTTGAAATTTACATTTACTAATTATTATTATATAGCTACAATCAAACCACACATGTTTTGCTTTATTAACAAATGGTTATATTATTTTATTAATTCAGTTCAGTTGTTTTTATAGGTTTAAATATTATAAATTCAATACACACATATGCTAGTTCATAAAAGTATCCATAAGTCTGAGAATATGCAAACTACTGAAGAATATTCTGGGGTGTTACTGTAATGATTTGTAAATGATAGTGATTATTATCTTATATAATTCTAAGTAAACATCTTTTAAGGAGACTAGTACAAAGGAGTTTCTTCCAATAGAAACTGAAAATAGTACCAGGAGTTTCTTCAATAGAAACTGAAAACAAATAAATACTTTAGAATGATTGTGATCATAAAATCATCATTATTATCTCTGTAATTGAATTTAATGATGTACATTTAAGCCATGATTTATAAGATTCACAGCATATGTAGTGGAATATTGTTAATTTTTAATTGCATATATATATATATGTATTCATTCCTCCTTAAATGAATATGAAACATAATCAATTTAATAGACAACTGTATATTTAAATCAAAAATGTATTTCCATTAAATCAACTTTCATTCAAAATTGAACCTTGTCAAGATGTTACAATAATTTTAAAAATGTCAAGTGTTTTACATATCATCTAGAACACCCTCTATTAGCCAATCTCAACCCTAAAAATGTTTTATAGTTTCCAATTTTTATTTAACACTCAGTTTCCTCTCAACTTTATTGAACCTTGTACTAAACTCATACATTTCTCTTTATTTTCTTGTATATACTTTGTCTCATACACTTTCCTCAATTTCATAACATTCCGTTTTTAAAAAAAATGGCAAAATGGTACTGACTTAATATCTCTGCTCTGTCATGCTCCTTACCTCTGTCTATCTTACTTTTCATGGACTGACCTATATGCATATCATCATATATCCCTTGCACATAATTTTATACATTTTATAAGTTTAAAATCTGCAATTCAGGTTGAAGAAACAATAATTTTTTTTAGTACACAAACAATAAAAGTTTTAAAAATATTATCTCTATTATTTTTAAGTTTTTAGTATTAGCACAGTAAATGAAAATGTAAAACTATTTTAAAATGATTGGACATTTATAGTTGATATATATATATATATATATATATTTCTGCTATAAATTAAAATGTATACCATTTTATTTATATATTTATATTTAGTATGTATACATAACAATACATGGGTATGTACTGTAAATGAACTTCATTTGATTCATATAATTTTACTTTAAATCAATATCACACATATAGTATATATATATGTCATTAGATATTTCTGCAGTATATTAAAATAATATCAATATCACACATATAGTATATATATATGTCATTAGATATTTCTGCAGTAAATTAAAATATATAACCTTAATTTAATATTATATTTAGTATATGTACAAAATTATATATCTATCATAAATTAAACACTAAGTTTTTTATTTAAAATTGTTTAATAGATTTATTTTTATTTTAAAAGTTTTTTTTTAAAAAAATGCTAAAGAAAGAAGTCACAAACTTTTTAACTTTTCATGATCATTAGAACTAATGTGACTTTTCTAGTTTACTTTAAAAAAACAAATTGTTTTAAAATAAAAATAGAAAACTTAGTTACTAATTTATTCTACCTATATATATATATATATATATATAGGTAGATATATATATATATATATATATATATATATATATATATATATATACATACTAAGAGTTTAAAATGGTTCAAAATGTTATTAAACTGAAAGAGAAACCATTTATACTGTCCCGTTGTAATCATTATTTAAAATAAATAAAAGTTCTATGAATAATTATTAACTGTGGTAAATGAAGTTACTGAATATTTTTCATATTTTTCTCACCCTCTGCCTCATATCTATCAAAATAAATGTTTCAAAAGTATTATTAGGCTGATAAACTTAATTATATATCTATTTTTAAGCAATTCTACTGAAGTTAAATATATTAACCTTCTAATATTGTAGCTTTTTTCAATGTTTTTCTTTGTCTCAAGGTTAATATAAAATATATGATAAAAACATTATCACTTATCAAAAAATAATAAATTTGACTTCAATTAATAGATATTTTTGTTTACTACTAAAATAAATTTTAAATGTTCACATTTTGTTTCTGTAAATATTTTAAAAAATGAGATCATAAATAAAAACAAAAATATTACACATCATTATTTATGGAAAGATTATTTTCATTGGTAGTGTTCTGTTCTATCATGTCAGCAACTTAATGGTGCTATTTCTAGCTAAATTGCTAGAAATACATTGTTATTTCTGCAACCAAGCAGAGGGCCTTCTTTTTACAATAAAACACTGAAAGAAGCATTTTACTCAGCTGTTGGCTACCACTATGGCTTCTTTCTATGCTAAAAGCACAGAAAAATGCCTTCATTGTCTGCCATAGTTGCTTGTGTTATGCGCTTTATTGTAATGCTGGGTTGTTTATTTTCACTACAGTATTGTGTGAGGGTGTGTTGATGGCATAATCTCTAATTGAACTTTTCAGGTCCAACATTTTTTGTGTGAACTGACCTACTGGTACCTTCTAACAGTTTCATCAGTGTCATGACTGTTACATCAGGACAGGGTAACCCTCACAAATTGGATTATAGGGTGCAGTACAGAACTATTTTGAAGATCCTGATGAAAGTAATGTATCTGCAAGAAATCATCTGAGACAAGTAAGATGGCTGCTTTGAACTATGAAAATTTGCAATTGCCAGACACTGGAGTCAGCTTTCATTTTAATAGTTTGTTATAAATTATTAAGTTTAGTGGGTAAATTGCAATCTAATTTACTTCCCCCCTCAAAACGCAGGGTCTGATTAATTACTATCCAAAAAAAGGATAAAATTTTTATTTTTTATTAAAAAATTACTGTAACTTTTCCTATCCACACACACACACACAAAAGAAGTCTGTCTCTGATTAATTAAGGCTCCTCTATATTTACTATCATTTGTTATTAAAAAAGTAATGTTACTTTAATTAATCAGAGAGTGGCATTTTGTGTGTGTGTATATATATATATAATAAAGTTACATTACTTTTTTAATAACAAATAATAGTAAATATAACAGAAACTTTTTTGGACAGTAATTAATCAGAGACAGACTTCTTTGGGTGTGTGTGTGTGGATAGAAAAAGTTACAGTACTTTTTTAATAAAAAATAAAAGTAAATTTTACCCTTTTTTGGACACAATGAAAGCTAACTTTGACCTTTTTGGGACTGTAATTAATCAGAGAGTGATATTTTGTGTGTTTATATATATATATATGAAAAACAAAAACAAGTTTTATATACGTAAAAACCTGCTATCGCTTGTATTAATAATCAATAGATGGAGCTTTACCAAGACGTCCAAACAAGCATATTTGTTTACATAAACCTCAGAGTCAATATTCACTGTCTCTTTCATTTTGCTCCACCCTCAGATCAGCTGATATTTGTTTTTCATAAATGTACCTTTAAAGTTTTCTTGCAATGATATAGATTGCAGAAGCTTTCACTATGTGGAGAATCTGAACTGATATCAGACCCATATAGCTATCTAGTTTGATAGGCTGAGTTTGAAGACATTTAGGTGTTTAAAAAATTCATGCTTGCAAACTGATAAAAACATTTTGCATAAATGCTTGGAGTTGATATTTAGGTCTAGTTTCTAACTTCTATCCCTCACTGATGAAAGCAAATCAGCTTGAAATCAGCTGGTCTGAGGGTGGAGCAAAATGAAAGAGACAGTGAATATTGACTCTGACGTTTATGTAAACAAATACGCTTGTTTGGAGGTCTTGGTAAAGCTCCATCTATTGATCATTAATACAAGCGATAGCAGGTTTTTACATATATAAAACTTGTTTTTGTTTTTCATAAATGTACCTTTAAAGTTTTCTTGCAATGATATAGATTGCAGAAGCTTTCACTATGTGAAGAATCTGAACTGATATCAGACCCATACGTGATAGGCTGAGTTTGAAGACATTTAGGTGTCTAAAAAATTCATGCTTGCAAACTGATAGAAACGTTTTGCATAAATGCTTGGAGTTGATATTTAGGTCTAGTTTCTAACTTCTATCCCTCACTGATGAGAGCAAATCAGCTTGAAATCAGCTGATCTGAGGGTGAAGCAAAATGAAAGAGACAGTAAATATTGACTCTGATGTTTATGTAAACAAATACACTTGTTTGGAGGTCTTGGTAAAGCTCCATCTATTGATCATATATATACTGTTCTAAAAAGATCAAACTGAGCTTTCATTGTAAAATTTTGTTTGAATTTGTTAAATTTTGTGGAAGTTGTAATATAATAGACTTTGATTTCAAAACCCAGTGTCTGATTAATTAAGGTCCCAAAAAGGTAAAAATTTACTCTTATTTTCTATTAAAAAAGGAATATAACTTTTTATATCCATACACACACACCAAAAAGCCAGTCACTGATTAATTACTGTCCCAAAAAGTGTCTAATGTATTATTATTTGCTCTTAGAAAGTAACGTAATTTTTGTCAGCATGCACACAGAAAGCCAGTCTCTGATTAATTACTGTCCCAAAAAGTCTGTTTAGATTTTTATATTTTGTTTAATTTTTTAATTTATATAAATTGTAATATAATTTACTTTTATTTCCTATTCCAAAAATAAAGTCAATAGTTCTATAGAATTTCTGGCCTGGGAATGTTATATCTATGTGTTTTTGCTTAGCATCAATGCCACCAAGCAGCTGACACAATAGAACAGAACATTACCTTTTCATTTTACAAAATCAATGAAATCATTATTTCTGATTTTTAAAAAAAATCTGAATGAATATTTATTTATTTCTGTTATATCTAATAAATTATACTATACACGTTTAAATTTTTTTCAATATTTATTGCAAGATTATGATATTTTCATACTTGTAATTATAATTAGATTGTTCACATAGAAAGCCAAGCTTCTAAATAGCTTCGTGTCATATTTACATTACTGCTAATATAATGATCTATTTTTGAAAATAAAGTATTTTCATTCAAAATAAGTATTAATAATTTATATTTATTGATATCTAATAAAAAATGTGTAAATTATTGTAAAAAATATCTAAAACCATAATAAATTTGCAAATAAATACATTTTTGGTTATTCAAACTATTTTCTTTAAACAATAGCATAAAAATCATGACATTTCATGGTTTGCCATAATACAATAGCTTCACTTGTCAAAGTGAAACTTAATTTTTTTGTTTAGAGGTTTTTTTCAATATCTTGCCATGTATTGAATTTTTTGAACTAAAATTTTATATTATAAAATATACAGGAAAATATGCATTTTAACATATAATGCTTGTGGAAATTTTCACTAGGGGAGAAATTAATAAATGCATGAATATTTTCATATGAAAATGATGTAGGGTTAAATCTCGATTTTAAAATTTCATTCTAACTTGAAAAAGGTTAAAAGTTAACAAACAAACAAATTGATTTTTCAATTTCATTAAAAGCATTTTAAAAGGTGGCAAAAGAAAATATATATTATTATTTTTAAATAAATGCATAAAGTGTTTATTAGTGAATTCAATATAACTTACTTTTTACAAATCTTTTAAATAATACTATTACTTAGAAACATACTTAGAAAAGATTATGAAAAATTTTTAGACTGACAATTCAAATTTGGACATAACATGTGGAATAAATTTTGAGTGTCAAAATTTGCTGCATCATTTTTCTGATATCAATAGAAAGTTATATATTAATCATAAATTTTAAAATATGGGTTGCAATAGCTACTATTCTTTTTTTCTTTGTAAAAGTGTAAGCAATTAAAAATGAGTAAATAGATTTGTTCCAGGGTAAGGTCAGCAATGGCCTCAGTAATCATTTACTTTACCAAATATATATATTTTGTCCACGTGCCCTCCAAGACGCCACGCGTGTTTTGTTTTACCGGAGTTGTTTCCTTCTCTAACTTAATTCCCTTTCAGATCGTTTCAGCTTTTGCTATCGTCAGGAAAGACAGGAATAAAGAACATCTGAATACAAACCCTTTATGAAACTTTCATTCGCTTGCAGCGTGAATTTTTTAGACACGTATGCTCAAACTCGCATAGCAAACCAGTGCTACATGGGTCTGTCTCGTTCAGCTCACCACATAGTAGAAGCCCTGCATCTATCATTGCAGAAAGCCCAAAGGTACTTTATGATAACAAAAATGCAAGTTAAAAAACTTGCTACCGTATTTATGTCCACAGATGGCGTCCTACCAAGCTGCCAATCAAGCGATGTTTTGTTTACATAAACGTCAGGAGTAGTTAGTATTCACTATCTCTAACTATAATTCCCTTTCAGATCATGATTTCAAGCTATTTGCTATCGTCAGTGAAAGACAGGAATAAAGAAACTAGATCTGAATACAAACTCTGAGCGTTTATGAAACAATTTCTATTCAGCTTGCAAGCTGAATTTTTAGACACGTAATGTCTTCAAACTCAGCATAGCAAACCAGATAGCTACATGGGTCTGATCTCAGTTCAGCATCACCACATAGTAGAAGCCTCTGCAATCTATATCATTGCAAGAAAGACCTCAAAGGTACATTTATGATAAACAAAAATGCAAGTTAAAAAACTTGCTAACGCTGTTTTATGTCCACAGATCCCTACCAAGACGCCAATCAAGCGTATGTTTTGTTTACATAAACGTCAGAGTAGTTAGTATTCACTATCTCTAACTATAATTCCACTTTCAGATCATGATTTCAAGCTATTTGCTATCGTCAGTGAAAGACAGGAATAAAGAAACTAGATCTGAAAACAAACTCTGAGCGTTTATGAAACAATTTCTATTCAGCTTGCAAGCGTGAATTTTTTAGACACGTAATGTCTTCAAACTCAGCATAGCAAACCAGATAGCTACATGGGTCTGATCTCAGTTCAGCATCACCACATAGTAGAAGCCTCTGCAATCTATATTATTGCAAGAAAGACCTCAAAGGTACATTTATGATAAACAAAAATGCAAGTTAAAAAACTTGCTAACGCTTGTATTTATGTCCACAGATGGCATCCTACCAAGACTGCCAACTAACTACTAACTACTCTGACGTTTATGTAAACAAAACATACGCTTGATTGGCAGTCTTGGTAGGACGCCATCTGTGGACATAAATACAAAAATGCAAGTTTTTTAACTTGCATTTTTGTTTATCATAAATGTACCTTTGAGGTCTTTCTTGCAATGATATAGATTGCAGAGGCTTCTACTATGTGGTGATGCTGAACTGAGATCAGACCCATGTAGCTATCTGGTTTGCTATGCTGAGTTTGAAGACATAGATCGGAAGAGCGTCACGTAGGAAGCTGAATAGAAATTGTTTCATAAACGCTCAGAGTTTGTATTCAGATCTAGTTTCTTTATTCCTGTCTTTCACTGACGATAGCAAATAGCTTGAAATCATGATCTGAAAGTGGAATTATAGTTAGAGATAGTGAATACTAACTACTCTGACGTTTATGTAAACAAAACATAGCTTGATTGGAGTCTTGGTAGGACCATCTGTGGACATAAATACAAGCGTTAGCAAGTTTTTACTTGCATTTTTGTTTATCATAAATGTACCTTTGAGTTTTCTGAATGATATAGATTGCAGAGGCTTCTACATGTGGTGATGTGAATGAGATCAGACCCATGTAGCTATCTGGTTTGCTATGCTGAGTTTGAAGACATTACGTGTCTAAAAATTCACTTAAGCTGAATAGAAATTGTTTCAAAACGCTCAGAGTTTGTATTCAGATCTAGTTTCTTTATTCCTGTTTTCACTGAGATAGAATATGAAATATGATCTGAAAGGGAATTATAGTTAGAGATGATAATATTGAGTTATGAAAAAATTGATTGGTGTAGTTGTGGATGGGGGTATATATATATATTAATGATGTATACCATGAATATATATATATAACAGGATGGAGGAAAGATGGAGTAGTGAATCTGGGGTGATAGAAATCATCATCACCAAGTCATAATACAAAATATAAATTTATAAAAAAGTATAATATTTAAGTAAGAAATCAAAATATATAAGTAGTGTTATATATTCTAAGAGCATGAGAAATCATGAAAACTCTCTGAGCAATCAGCCCAGTTAACCCTTTGAGTAACTATAAGTATAATTAAATAAATTCACCAACATTATAAATAAGTAATAATCATCCATCATAATGAATGGCCAACAATTAAAATAAATCAACAGTCAACCTTGTGACTGGATTTGAAATGGGTCTACTGTAGACTAGGCTAATTATTTAGCCATTGCCAGTTTGGGGTAATTATTTAAACATTAATTTTAAAGTTGTCACTGAAAATCTTTTTAAATAATTCTAAATCATCTACATATATTGATCGTTTGATGTTATAATGTACTAATTTTCCAATACTTTTCTAAATAAAATAAAAATAATCGAATGACTATTGCTTAGGAGTTTATAAAATAAAAAAAAATCATTGAGTGATAAAATATTTCCACTCTTGATGGAAATCGTGTATCAATCTTGAGGGAAATCGATTGATCGAAGACTTACGCTTCCGAGTATACCATTCTATTACTGTATTAAATCACACAGGGCATACCTTTCTAATATATAATTTTGTTAACCAAAATATACCATGTAATTTTTTAATAATTATTAACACATGTTTATAATTATTAATACTTGGGTTCACAATTGATGGATTAAAGAGAAAAAAAATGAATTCAGTAGCGGAAAGTCTTACTTTCTTAAAAAAAAATTACCCAAATTATTTAACTAAGAAAACCTTAAAAAATGATACCATTAAAAATAATAAAATGATTAGTTGCTTAGGAGGTCTTGTGATATTTTAGCGCTGAAAACACAGGAAACCTAAATAAAAACTTTTGATTTCTTAAATTCATTCTACTACTAGGTTAGCTAAACAACGACGATGTCTTCAGTTTAGGTATTATTAATAAATATATTTAATTATTTTTCTGCTATTTTTAATTTTTTGTATTGGTCAATTTTCTTAATATTGAAATGATCTCTTTATGATTATATATACTAATATAATTTATTATGTATATATAATAAGCTACGATAATCTACTTTTTTCCTTCTTTTTTTATGCTTTACATATAGTCATTTTTGTACCATTCATAATCTAAAACTGTGATTTTAATTATAAGAAGGCAAACCTATATAAAGGCAAGAAAATTATTGTCTGAATTCTAGATGCGTTGATAGCAATTGTTTTGCTTCTGATAAACCAAATAAAAATAAAGCTATTAAGCATCCTAAAGGATTACAAAAATTAATCAAAGTTATAGTTGTGATAGAAAAGTTAGAAACAATATATTTTAAGTTTATAGCTTTGAGCATCAATGGTATCAATAATGACATAAATAATTTAAGAGAGAAAATAGAATTCATATTTAAGTTGCCCTTCTAATTATTCTTAATGTTCAAAACAGTAAATGAAATAGTCTAAATAAGTTAAATGGACATATAAAGAAAAATAATGTTGATAGTTTATCTTTTAAGTCAAAAATAGTTTACTATTATAAAATAAAATAATAAATTTTAGAGGTAGAAAACGTTCTTGACCTCATTTTATTCTAACAACACGAGCAATTATCATCTAAGTTGAGGGAAAAAAAGAGAATTTAATATAAGTTGTAAAATATAAGTTTATTTTGATTAGTATAAAAATCCAATATTATGAAAACAGAGCAGACAATCAAAAATATTAGAATGCCTTTACATTTTACTACATCAATCGAATATATGATTTTGTTGACCACTGCAATAGATTACATAATTTTTAATATAATAGATGCATATGTGTTTTTATACAAAAGATTATATGAACTTAAAATAAAAAGTGCAATCTTGATTTACAAAAACTCTCTTTAGGGTATATGAGCACAGACTTTCATATGACCAACCACTTTCCACTCTATCTCATAACACTAATAAATAGTCACCAATATAAGACATATATGTGTTCAAGTGTATCAGTGTTGTGAGATAGAGTGGAGAATGGTGGGCCATGTGAGAGTCTGCTTCATATACCCTATATATTACATATATTGATACAGATATATAATAAACCTGTATTTCAGTTAAAAACACTCTATATTAATATATCTTCAAATGAGAAGCTATTCGATCTGTTACGGAATTGGCATGTAAAGTGAATGAATGATAAAAGACTTTCTAAAAAAAGATATTTGAATGACTATATTATTTTTGTGAAAGAGGCAGTTCCTATTTATATTAAAATTATTTCAAAGACATTCTCAAAGTGCAGTATTGTTTGCTTTTTGCCTGAATACAAAATATAATGAAAAACCAAAGAAAATGAAGGTCTTTAGAGGGGAAATGTTACTGCAGAAGTTAAGTCAATATAAAATGTTAAATAAATTGTGTATAGCAGCTTATGATATATGAGAACAAATTTGTGTTTTAAATTGTAAAAAATTGTCTTCTTCTGGTAGCCTGATTGTGCAAGTCATGATTCATGAGCTCTGACTGAATCAGTCTTATTTGCATAATTTGGGTCCTAAAAGTTCTTGGGAAAAAAAAAGAAAACAGGTAAGCATTTATTTCTTTATATTAAGTATATTTTTTTGTATGGAAATTTAAATTCCCATGCACAAACTTGATGGTGAATAATCCATTCTGGTAAATGTCCATGACTGCCATTAATAATACTACTGACAAGCTAAGAGATAGACTTGATCCTGTAAACTCTGGAAAAGATCCAATGGACAAATTTAAAATCGGTAGCAATAACCAGAGAAGTAAAAAAGCTGTCAGAAATATTGATCCATTCATAAAGCGAATCTAGTATCTCCTAAGAAGTCATTTTCTTTAATACCTTTGCCAAAGAAAACAGCAGACAAAAAGAAAACTGATAACATGAACTTTGATCAAAATAAAAACTGCTTTATCCTCTCTTCTGAAACAAAACCAGACACCAAAATGATAGATAATAATTCTATTTTCTAAGCCTGCTTTGAAACCAACTAAATCGCTCAGGAAAAAAAAAGTTCTGACCTAAAAACTGCTCAAAATCTAGAGTTACGATATGAAAAGCCACTTCCAGAAGTGCTGGAAAGCAGAAAAACTTTGCAGTGACAGGAAAACTATGAGAAGCCAATTTCAATCTCAATCTTAGAGTCGAATAATATGTATTCCAATGTAAACAACACATCTGTGAAAGATTTGGAATTTTTGAGCCACTACCAAAAAAGTTATCTGGGTGTGATGTGATGTAATGTATTGTGGCTTCTCGTTAAATGAAATCAAGAATATCTCAGCAATTATGCCCAGATAAACCTGTTAGTCGCTTTATTTTCCATTCCCCACTCTAAATTTCCCATATTCTGCTCCATCCCATTTCCACAACATAATCTTTGTCAACTCTATAACCTTTATATCTAAATCCCCTTTATCTTTTCTCAAACCCAGCATAAAAACCAATAATTCACTTTCTGTATAATCACTTTTTTCATATTTATTCTTCCATAACTTCATTATATGTATCCTTTCTGTTTTCAAGCATTTACATTCAATTAACAAATGCCTAATATTTTTTATTTCTTCCTTACATAATTTACAAAATAAATCACCCTTTTTTTCCATTCACATGTATATTCTCTTGTAGCTAAAGATCCCGTTCAAGCCTTAAATAATAAACTACTTTCCTTACTATTATCATATATTAACTCACATCTAATATTCTGTTTATTTCTATATATATATTTAAACTCTTTTTACTCTCCATAATATTTCTCCACCTCTCTAACTCCCTATTCTTTATTAATAAATCTATTCTTTTATCCTATTCCTTACTACTACAACACTCAACAATCATCCCATCTTTTGTATAAATATACTGATATAAATTCTTTATCCAAATCTTTTGCATACCACATTATCTTTCTCATCCATCTTGTTACCTGCCCTTTACTCATAATCCAATTAAATACTATTTTAGCTCTACCAAATATTTTCATTTTACTTTTTGCATTTCTCATATGAAAACTTGACCATCCCATTTCTCCTTGAATTGCCTCTTTTGCTGTCCATACATCTGCATCCAATGCATGTCTTCCTACTTTCCTTTGAACTTTTTCTAAGTAATTTAATATCCTCTTTACTAACATATAATGCATCATTATCATATGTTAACCCTGCTACTGCAACTCCTTTCCATATAATTCTAACTACATCATATTTATTATATGAAAACATTGTTAATTTCTTTATCAATCCCTTTCTTTTCTTTGCTTCATTTATCATTTTTTTCTCCCATTCATCCAAGTAATTTTTCTGATTACTTAAAATAATTCCCAAATAACTATATCTATTCACCACACTTAACTTAAAATCTCCCAATAAAAATTCT
Source organism: Epiperipatus broadwayi (assembly GCA_028023455.1). Taxonomy (NCBI): domain Eukaryota; kingdom Metazoa; phylum Onychophora; class Udeonychophora; order Euonychophora; family Peripatidae; genus Epiperipatus; species Epiperipatus broadwayi. Next base: position 4,922,401 of record JAQFVV010012460.1, on the reverse strand, counting down.
ACATCTTCTCTTTCCCCAGTATTAACCATCATTATATTTAATTTTTCTTCACTAAATTTAATCTCCCATCTCTTTACCAACCCTTGCACATGTCCTCAACATAACTTCACTATCTTCTCTTCTTTCTGCATACAAAAATATATCATCTGCAAAAAAAAAAGACCTGACAAAATATATACTCCCTTACTACCTATTAACGGTATCTCTATCCCTCTTCCTAATATTTCTATTGCTCTTTCCATTTCACTCAAATACAACACAAACAAAATAGGTGACATAGGGCATACTTGCTTTAGCCCCACCCCATTTTTAACTTTAACTGATTCTATATTTTCTAATTGATATATATAATAATTATTTTCATATAATTTCTTAATAATATCTATTAAAGCTTCATCCGTTCCCAAATTTGCTAAACTTATCCATAATCTCTATCTACTCTATCATATGCCTTCTCTATATCTATAAAACTTATATATAACTGTTTACCTAAATTCCTACTCATTTCCATAAAACTTATATATAACTGTTTACCTAAAATCCTACTAATATCCATAAGTTGGGTAACTACAAATAAACAATCTCCTACATGCCTATCTAATCTAAAACCTCCTTGCATTTCCCCCACTACATTATTCCCTTCCATCCATTTTAAAACCTTGGAAACAGTGGCACCATTGGCAAATAAAAATTCTCATAACATAAATTTAAAATCCGTCAGAGATATTTTTTCATTAGATAATGATTGTAAGAAGGTAGAAAACTCCATAAATATTAAAAATAACTTAACCAAATTTGCTGAATCAATAGATTTTCTCTCAGTGAACAGTTTTCAGTCCAAAAGTTCCCTCTCTAAAGCCCAACAAGAATTTTACAACAACAAATCTTCCCACTTCGCTCTCCAACAAGAATAAAGCCCAACAAGAATTTTACAACAACAAATCTTCCACTTCGCTCTCCAACAAGAATATAGATTTCAGTGCAAAATTACAGATTATCCCAGATAAGTCTCAAAATTCCAAAACTAACACTTCCAAAAATAACAAATCAATAGATTATTTCCCTATGAACAGTTCTAAATCTAAAATGATTCAACCCATTACAGTAATAATGAGTTACACCAACTTATCTACAACTTCAATTACTAAGGAAAAGGTTGACTTTGGTTCAAGGTTACAGAAAGCTCCAGAATTTGTCACCGATGAGATTGGATTTGAGACCAACAATCTAGAAGCATCCAATAAATCATTGATGGCAAATAAGACACCCATAGATTCTAAAAACCACATCTAATTAAAAAATTTCAAACAACACAGTCTTCTCACTCCTTTAAACCTTCACTTAGAAATAAGTCATCAACCAATGAAGCTAAGTACATCAATAATCTCCCTCTAGATAGCTTCTCATACCCCAAAAATTATTCTAATAGATTTCTAAACTCAGATTTCCCTGATTGAGGTGCCAACTCCGAATCTAGACTAAATGGCTATTTATCCAAGAGTAATCTTATGAAGTCTGAGCAACTTTAGGTCAGAATCTGATCTCTCCAGTGATACAACCAACCCTGTTGAGACTTTTGAAGACAGAACCCTATCGAAAAAATCCCTAAATATAATTCTGCCCGATTAGGTCCTAAACCAATGTCTTATACAGAAAAAGCTGCTATAAATCTTAAACCTCCAATTTACCCATGGCCTCCAGACAAGGCAATATAGATGGAGGGTCTCAAATGGACTTATTCTCCAAGGCTATGCTTATCATAGACAATGAGGAGGTAGAATCACATCAAGCAACTTTAGAAGACTACTCACCTAATCAGAAAGTCAATCACCCATGTGATTTATTGATACATGGTGAAATTAATGAGAGATTTAACCAGTCAGTCCCAGCCATACTACACAAACCATTCAAAAATTACAAAAATGAAAATGCTGTGGTTTTATCCACAACCGATAGAAACCTCACTCTATTTAAATTTCCTGTCCAAGACTTATATGATTTATTTAAAACTCATGGTCTTTGGATTTCAATATATAAGATCTACTTTCATCCCAATGATAGATACATGATTATCCAGTTTAAAAATGTTGTTGCCAAAGAGGCATCCAGTAATAATCATATATCACTTATTAACTGATACCTGGTTACTATTGATTTAAACCATCCACAATCTTAGAGGGAAAGGTGCGTGACTGTGGGAAGGACTTTGAGAGGGCTGACCTCTAAAAGATTCTCTCCCTCTTTGGCAGGATTATCTCATTTAATTATATACTGGAGAAACAAGCAGACTCTGAAGTGTATACTAATGTGGCTCTATTTAGGATTAGTCTTGGCAAGGGTATTTCTCCCTTATCTATCCCAGGTCTGATCAAAAATAATGAAGCCCCCTCATAATAATACTCTGTGGAGTGTCTCTCCAGTGTTTTTTGTAAGAAACAGGGGCATATCAGGAGGAATTGCCAAGACTGCAAATGCAAACTATGTGGATAAATGTACCATCAAAAGCATGCCACAAATGTTTCAACCACCAGTTAGAACCACAGCCAATTCATCTAAATATCTTGCCATTCCTTCAAGTGAAACTGTGATGGCTAGACAACTAGTCCCTTTGCCTGATTCACAAGGTATAGCTAGAGATGAAAAACTACTGATGAGCTACAACTGCCAGAACAGGCCACTCAGCTGGATGGAGAGAAGTTAGATGAAACATTATCTGAAGATGAAGATGATGACCTTGTAATGACCTCTGCTGATGAGGTAGTTATCAATAACAGACCCCAGTCCCCTCAGCTCCAACACAAAAGGAAAAATAGGAACAGTAAATCTGGGGCTTCACCAGTGAACTCCACTGCCAGTGATGACAGCCTGCCTATGCCAGTTTCTACAGACCCTTACAACCTCTTGAGGTCTGAATCCAGACCTAGAGAAAAGATCAGATACACAGATCCTGCAATGACTTTTTCTCCAGTTGGGGAACCAGTTATCCCTAAGTCAAACTGCTCTAAATGCATCATTTATTTGGATATGTCTGGCTCCTTCTCAGCATTGGTTGAGGATGAATCACAGTTGAACCAAGGGTGTGAGGTCTCTCCCCACTCTAGAGAGAACCCTGATCTGAACAATTTCAGTTCTAATAAGATCAGGCCTCCTGAGGATGGGGAGATTGATCAGATCATTCCCATTTAGCATAGACTCTATCAATATCTGAGATCTGAACTCTTGTGACAGAGCCCATGCTCTAGCACATTGGTTCCATCATTCTGGCCTGGACATTCTCTGCCTTTGTGAAACAAAGCTACATGTGCAATTAGACTCTTGAGTTATCAACCTTATTCACAGTTTGGGATACTTCCATTACAGCTACTCTACCTAAGGGAGTTCCATAGTTATAAATAAAAAATCCCTAATATCTCTTGTCAAGATTCTGCATATCGATTCCAATTGCCTTATTGCCATAGTAAATTTGGAGGATGGTTCCTAAATTTAGTGAATATTTATTTGTCCAAAAACTCACAACTTATTCTTAGTGTAATTCATATAATTAATCCCACTCTCAGAACCAGTCCTCTACTGACAGTGATTATTGGGGACTTCAACTACTCATATGAACTATTTCAATCAAAGTTCTTTCGGTGCTTAACTCAACCCTTGATTAGTGGTAGAAATTTTTTTTCTCGATCAGCATTCTCATTTTATACCAGAACAACTTCTTCGCTAATAAACCTCACATTCTTCTCTCCATCTCTCTCCTCCATCCTGGAGTCCCACCTCTGGCCAACTGTTCTATTGGACCACCTTGCTTTATAGGTAAGAATTAATCCCAGTACTATCACTCAAACAGCAGTTGATATCCCTCAGACCATCAGGATGGTCACTAAATACAACATTACAATTCAATTAGTATCAGAGTCCTACATCACTTTCAATAGGGTGCAACTTCTTTCCCACTCTGCACATATTGCCTGGAGTGTCTTTGTCAAATCACTAACAGACCTGATTAACTGATGCACTAGTGAATCCAAGGGTCCAGTTTGGATGTTTAGTGAGCTGGACTCAATTTCCAGAGAATTAAAACAACTCCCCTATGTAGCTCAGAATATCCCAAACATCCTAATACTAAAGGCTAAATAAGGGCTCTTACAGAGAACAGTTGCAGAATATCTCTCAGTCAAAAGGGCCTATCAATATCTTTACCCTCAACATTGCTGAACCAGGGGCTATCTCAGATGGCCCCTTGGATATGGCAAAAAATCCAAGGCCCCAAGATCGATCAAGATACAGGGCAACAGCTTTGTGGGAACATCCATGTTGGCCAGGATTTGTGAACACTACTGCAGGAAATTCCAACCCTTAGGTGTGCCAAATTTGCGTAAAAAATTTTAGCACAGAAAATTCTGCCACTCACAAAATCACCGAGGCCAGAATGCTTCTAAAACTCAAGTCCATGACAGAATGCTTGCACTGCATTCCTAAGTTTTTACTGCTTTCATCTTCGATCTTTCACCATCCCAATAGTCAAGAGAATGGTGGATCTTCTGGAAGATGACTGCAGAGAGATTGATGTAGTTTGTCCAATCACCATGTTCCCTTTATCAAAAAATGGGGGGCACCATATGATTTAAAGAATCTCTATCCAATCTCGATGGATACTTTACTGACCAAGATGATAGAAAGCCTCATCAAAGAGGATATACAAGATAACATCATTAGTCATCTTTAAATTTATCAATTCGCCAAGAGAGGGAGCTCGACTGCCGATGCTGTCAGCTGATTTTGCCTTCTGGTTGACTATGTTCACAGAAAAACAAACCCCAGACTGGTCGCAATTCAACTCAACTTTGCTGGGGCCTTTGACTATGTCAAGATCGATGTGTTACTCAGTGTACCAGAGGGGCTCAGAGTACCTGTGGCTTACCTCCAAATGATAGAGAACCTCCTGCAAAATCATGAGATATTTCTCTCTTTGGATGGCAGAGTTGCCCCAGGATTTCAACCTTGTATTTCCATCCCACAGCGCTCACCACTGAGTGCTCTCCTCTTTGCAGCCTACATCAACCCACTGCTGTTATGCATAGAGACTTCATTCCCTGGGATAGCAATATCTATGCTAAAGGAGAACATACACCACATCTCCTATATGAATGATGTGGTGGTATTCATTTCATCCCGGAGTGAGTTGGTGGGGCTCAGGGAACTCTTGGACCAATTTGCAAGTGATTTCAGTCTCAGAATTAACAGAGGGAAGTCATCTATCTGGATGATCCTCACTGGCAAGAAGATCTCTGGCTGGTTTGAGGCCTTCCCCCAAAACTTTTTTGGTTTTCATATGGTCTCTTCTCCTTCCATCATGAGAAGAGATCTGGAAAATTCCCTACTCAACAAGATTGAAGGCTTAATTACTTCATTATCCAAAGTTTATCTTTCTCTGTTTGGGAAGGTAGCCCTCATAAATTCATTGGTTTTACCCAAAATTTTATATTACTTGGCCAGTTTCTCCCCAACAATTAGATTTACCAAATGAATCAAAACCCTATGCAGGAGATTGTGCTGGGGGGGGGGGAAGGCTCCTGTCATCAGTCTGAACATGCTTCAAAAACCAAAACTCCTCAATGGCCTCAGACTCCATTTGCTCAAAGTCTTCTATCTCCAAAAAACCCATAATGTTCTGTGTAAAATCTTTAAAGATAACCAAGAGATGGAATGCCCTTTCCCAATAGAGTGGATCCTACCGATCGGTCCCATCCTAAACTGTGTAAAACTTTGGATACAACACCAAATGTCTATCACTGTTCAAAATTTTAGAACATCGAGTTCACTATTCCAGAATAAACTATCCTACTGGCAAGTCTACCAATTGGTTTCAGAGGGCAAACCAAAACCAGTAATGTACTCCCAATTGGAATACCGCAACTCTCAAAGATAACAAAATTACTCAAACTAAATCCCAAGTTTATTGACTTTGATACAACACCAAATGTCTATCACTCTTCAAAATCTTTAGAACATCAAGTTCACTATTCCAGAATAAACTATTCTAATGGCAAGTCTACCAATTGGTTTCAGAGGGAAAAACCAAAACTGGTAACTCTCAAAGATAACAAAATTACTCAAACTAAATCCCAAGTTTATTGACTTTCTCCTGAAGGTCAACCTGGGGGCTTTTCCTACTGCAGCCTTTCTTTGTTATCAAAGGGGATATAATATCGACCCCCTCTGCCCTTTATGCATGAGACAGGAGGAGTCCATATTCTTGATCATTGCAGAACATGGACATACCTGAGTAACCTAGCACTGAATAGAACCAACAATTCAGACCCTGCCTACATCATGCTCAAGCCTGCATTCGAAAAAAAGAAACATTGCATTGATACGTCTTGCCACGTTTATTAACTTTTCAATCTGATCAGTCAGATGTATAATCACATTCAATAAAGGTTGTGACGACCCCATTGATAAACTCTTCTCCAGTACCCTGTGTAAAATTTAAAGGAAATGATAAATGCACTGGTCAACCCTGGTTGGTGGACCAGACATGGGGACAGTTTAGACTTTAGTCACACCACCGTATCAAACTCAACCATCTGTACCCTACAGAAAGCCTCAAATTCATGTGCTCCATTGACCCTATCCCAGATCAAAATTTGATTGAATTCTACTCAAAGGATTCAACTCTACTGAATCTTAATTTTATGAATTGGTTAATCGATAGACTATTTCACTCACTTTTTACTTGTACAAAACTCATAAGTTGTAATTTATGTCAATTGTAGCTGTTTATGTACCTAGAATTATACCTAAATGGAATGCAAATAAATTGTTTTTGAAAGTAAATTGTAAAAATTAATTTTAATCAATTTTTTTATTTTTTATTTTCTAGTTAGAATTAAAATAATCAAATTCATTTATGTGGTAGTGATGATTATGATAATCTTGTTATCAGTTAAAAAATATTTAAGATGCACTTTTTTCACATTAGACACCAGAAAATGTATCTGCATCTTGACATTTTACAATATATTATTTACCGACTATACACTTTATTCATATTTGAGGCAGGTAAAAAGTTTGATGAATAAACCACAGGAATTAAAACAAAAATCTAAACGAAAAATATTTTTAAAAAGATAAGTCATAATAATTAGTTCTGCTTTTGACAATTATTTAATGGAGTGAATATCTATTACTTAGTATTCTGCTTCGAACTATTTTTATCTGTAAATATTTTTTAAGTAATGTGAGTAAATAGAGATTTATGTGAGAAGAGTGAATAAATTTTTGTATGTCCAAAATGCTAGTTAAAAGTTACTGAAAAAGTAACTAAATTTCACCTATGCAACTTATTGTGAGAACATTACAGCAAAAGTAAATAAAATCTATATGTATAGTTAATAATTTTTATTAGTCAATTTTTACTACATCATTCTCACACAAAGTAAAGATTGGTTTCCATCCACTTTTAACACATTGTGGAGGGATGTAATCATAATCATATGACCAAAGACATGTGAAAATAAGTATGATTCACAAGATGCATATTTTGTGCTGAACCAGCATTCATCGGTTGGCCCAGATCACATTCTCTTACATATATTTTTACCATTGTTAAATATATGTAGATAGGAAATTATTACAGTTTGATTCAGCACAAAATGTGCATCATGATAACCATACATCATTTTCACCTGTCTTTGGTTATATGTTTATGATTACTTCCCTCCACAAGGTGTTAAAAGCGGATAGAAACTAATCCCTAACTTACATAAGAATGGTGTAGTGAAAATTACACTATTAGTCTTTTATGAAAATTTTTTCCCTTAAGATACCATAAATTGCCTATATATAGAAAACTATTTATCCAAAATAATAAATTCTAAGCATACAATTAGTTAATATTTTGACATAAGTAGCTATGTGAGGAAAAAGAAAACTAAGCTGATTTAAAAAATGGGGGGGAGGGGAGTCGTCATTATATTTTGTTGTTGAGAATGAAATAAACAACGGTCACAAAATAAATTATTTTTCTTTACTGATAAATTTAATGATCAAAATTCAAATATTGATTTTTTTTTTTCTGAAGTAATTTTGCTACCTGTTATTTATTGATCTTATTATTAAGTGCATGCAATGTTATTAGTTACCTGTGATTTTACCCGCAGGTCATTAGTTCTAATCTTAGTCAGCTACTATGATATTGCAAATTAGCTGACTCAGAGAAACACTCAAAAGTTGGTGAAAATTATATTCAGTAAAAGATTAATATTAATTCTAATAAGAACGTTTTTTTTTTAATACCAGCTGTGTTTTTTTAATAAAAGAAATAAATGAATATTCATAAATTTAAAAAAAATATCGTCTAATAAAATACTTGAATAAATTAAAATAAAATAAGAAGCATAAAAACTAATGGAAAATATAAAAAGTGATTTTAAAGAATCGTAAAAAAAATAAATAAATACTATTTGAAAGAATATACCAGAATTTGAAAAATGATTAGTTTGATGTATAATATTCAGTGGATCCAATTCCTTTTAGTTGTACGATATTACATTAAAAATATAATATCAACTTATAGATACGATATTACATTAAAAATATAATATTAACTTATAGAGATTTGAATATATCAAACAAAGCTATCTTTTATTATAAATAATGGATTTACAACACACTTTTTAAAAATCTATATAACTACTTTAGCAAAAATAATTTAAAAACAACTAAGATAATCCTATTTATTACGTTCATTTCAGTAAATAGATTCTAAAACCCAAATATTGTTGTCATGAATATTCACCAGCATTGTGAATTATAAAAATAATTTTCAATAGCAAATCATTTTACTTCCACTCCAGTTATGCCATCAGTGTAAACTTGAATAATTAATAAATATTAGATGATAGTGCTTAATAAATCCTTTTCTAATGCTGACCTATCTATATCCCCAGATTTGTCACTAATTTATGACTTTAATCAGTGAAGAGCTTTGGTTCTTAGTCTAATATTTCTGTATTTTTGAATCTAATCCATCTTTCTTACAGCAGCTATAATTTTTGAATTTTGGACTGGTAGATTAGTAGTAAAAAAAGAAGTAAAAGATAGACATTATAGGAAAGATTATTAGATCCAAAAATCCAAGTGCAATAGACTAAGATTCAAAACTCCTCACTGATGAGAACCATACATTAGAAGTTGAGAATATATATATAGGCCAACATTGGATAGAGATCTTTTATTCACTAGTATCTATTGATTACTCAATCTTGCACTAGATAGCATAACTGGGACAAGAAATTTGCTAATGAATATCATTATATAAGGTAGAGTCATGTGATGTTTTATTGGTTTTATTATAGAAATAAGAAATAACACCAAAATTTGATAGAAAAGAAAACTACTTTTAGAATCTTATAATGATGTAAATCTAATTATGACTTTTCAAACGCTTTAAAACACTAAGTTTAAGAAGAATTGAGCCAAAAGTTGGACACTATCTTTTTTTTTTTTTCAGATCATATTAGATGAAGTCAGAATGAAATTAGAGAAAACAAGTTCCTTCTTTAATAATAATAATTTTAAAAAAAGCTTTTCAAAATAATCTAAGAATGAGCTACCTTTATTGACCTAATCTGAAGTTACAATTATTTAGCATCGTTCTGCATAGATTGAAATGATGCTTGTTGATGAGGATGACTTCAATCAATTGCCATTAAGATTAATCTATAGTGTTGCTTGGAAGGTGTGACATTATAGAAATAAAATAATAAAGACAGTAAAAAAATTCAATCTCTTTTCAAAGATTATTAGTTAAAATTTAAAACTTTCAACATAAAATAGGAAGTATAATCAATAGCTGAAAAAGATTATATATAATTATGGTATCTCATTAGTTGAAAACGGTGTTACTATGTATTCTATTTTTTATGTAATACAAACCTCTCTACTTAAAATTCTTCTTCACTTTTCTTTTTTTTAATTCCTTTTTTCCTGTAAATATAATTAGGGTACACATCATTTTCTTATCTCACTTTTGAATATTTTTGATTTCTTTAAGCAATTTCTTTATCTATTGTTTTTCATTATCCTTTCTTTTTCCAGTGTTTATATGTTGCTTTTTATTCTTATATTTTTTATTTCTCTCTCAAAAATATTCGCTTTAACCGAGAGGTCAGCGCAGCTGCCTTGCAAACAAGCAGTTGTTTGCAGATGGTTGTTGCGGGTTCGCCTCCCGGCCGATGCTATGACATATGGGGAAAAAATATTCGCTTTCTTTGTATTGCTTTATAGTTCATTAACTTTTTTGTTTTCATTTTCAATTTTTATATTTAAAATGAACTTTTTTTACTTTAATAATGTCAACATTTATAAAATAAATGAAATGGTTAGTAATTAGAGGTCAAATGAAGAAAAAATAGTTATTTCATTTAGAAAATTATTTTAAAAAAATGATTTTTTTTTTTTTCTATTTTATGATAAACAGATTTCACTTTGGGCCACATTGATGATCAAATAATGAATGGATTCCAATAATAATTAAAAATAATTTCTAAGGAAATGACAGTCAATTAGTTATTATATAGATTTATTTAATTTTAATATAAATTTTTAGAATGTTCAATTTGCTGGATTTAGTGTGAATACCAGCTGCTCTTTAGACTATCTGTGCTGGTTTTTTTTTTTTGTCTTTTGGAAATGATTCGTTATTAGATATACTGATAGTAAAAAAATATTATGGTAAATAATTCCTAGGCTCAAATCCAAACCATTAATAGTGACAGATTTGAAACAAGCATAGTTTGTTAATATTCTTTTGGGACATCCATTCAATTAACTTATTTAAAATTAAAGCTCTAAAACTGAGCTATTATTATTATTAAGACCATAAATAAGAGAATCGATCTTTCCATAATCATTTTTATTGTTCATTATAATTTTCTGAAATAAATCCATGTAATAATTATGAACGCAAAATATATAGATGCAGAATTATGAATATAGTTTATATAAATAATTAGGCATTCAGAAAGACGAGATAAGTTGAGCATTAATGTAGAATTATTTAGCTCTCAGTTTTATCACTCTATAGAATGTAGTTTAAATGTAGATTCAGTAACAGTCCATTGCAATTGCTAATGATCCATCATAGTAGTAAAATATTTTAAAAATTAATATTCTAAGCAAGATTTCATTTTATATGAAAAAATCTTTCTGTTTAACTAAAGTGATCTGAACCTAACATGTTATGGCATCTTAGTAAAAGATCAACAATTATGGCTTTCCAATCATTTTGAGATATATAATCTTATTTCATATTTAATATACATAAGTAATGCAAAGAACTCCTTTAAACAAATATGTGTACAAATTTATAACATCTTACAATAATGTCTGCCAATATAGAATCTGCAACCAAAAAAAAAAGAAGAAGAAGAAGAAAATTCAGTTACCACCAATAATAGTTTATCATCACCATTTTAATAAAAATACTCTTGTATGTCTTTAAAATTTTCTGATATTTTCAATTACACAGCAAAGTAATGAAACTTCTATAATTATCATGCAGATTACAGGAGGTACTTTTCAGAAATGTATCCAAACCAATGTCTTTTTTAAAGAATTAAGTAGAGTGTTTTGCATTCTTTTTGATTTTTATCTACATATTTGCTTAAATGTTCCTTTATTGTTTACATTACTTTGTTATATTGTAAGCCTTGCATGAAGCAGCATAAGAATTAGATTAATGAATTGAATAGCATAATGTTCCAAAATCGATTTTCAAATGATGAAAACTAAAAAAAAAGATTTCGGTAAATATACATATTTAAAATTAATTATACCCTATAGAAATCTATAACAATTTTAAGTAACAGTTAATTTAACTTATGTAATCTATAAAACCATGTATAAACTTTCAAGAACAATGTTATATATATATATATGAAAAACAAAAACAAGTTTTATATATGTAAAAACCTGCTATCGCTTGTATTAATGATCAATAGATGGAGCTTTATCAAGACCTCCAAACAAGCGTATTTGTTTATATATATATATATTACATGGAAATATTTAATGTGGGGATTTATCCATTTATAATTAATTAGAAAATACTTTACCTAGAACAGTAGCTAATAAAAGCCAACTTCCCCAGGCAAAGAGTTAAAGTAAAATGCCAAGCTGATTGCATTCAAGACATAACCTTCCAGTGGATGGTTTTTTATAATAAGTAAGAAAATTTAAAAGTTTGCTATACTTTGATCTCTTAGATCTATAAATATAAACTGCAGTGCTTTTGTGTTCTATATTAGATCTAGAGTGGCACTCAAAAGAGAATCCTCCTTTTGAATGCACTAAACCTGATAGTTTTACTATAAGTCTTGACCTAGGAAAGTTGACTTTCATTAAGTGCTTTCTAATTAAGTATTTATAAATGGATCGGTCCACACATTAAATATTTTTATATATGCATATACATGTGTATCACAGTGATGGGTAAAGAGTTTTTACATATTTATAGCACAATTATGTTGACAGGACACTGTTCTATTAATAATTTTATGAAATCAGTAATTTTTACACAATAAATATAAATTTGCATTTTCAAGTTGATTAGTTTTTATGTTTTTTCTTTGTAACAGATAGACATATCACTTGAAATATATGTTTTATGCATTTTCACGGTATAAAAGCTCATCATGAGATAAATCTAAATGTTACTAAAATAAATTATATTAATGTATATTATTGATAAAATTTAAAATGTTTTCATAAAAATAATAATTGCACAGTTTACATTACTATTAAAAATATTTTCATGTCCAAAGTTAAGAACATCATTAAAATTTCATGGAATCCATAAAATTCCATATAATGTTAAGTCTCACCCATATATTAAACAGATTAATCATAGAATCAGTTTAAGGAAGAGAACAAATTTTTGCAACTATGATGAATTTAATATAATAGCTACTTGTTGCATCTTAAATTTTTAAAAAAGTGTCAATTTCAGTGAAATATATATTCTGCTGAAAATGATTTAATATGACCAGTATTACTAAGAGAAACAGATATTTAAAAAAAGTCTAACTATGTGTATAAAAAATATGAATTAAATGACATTTTAAAAACAATATTAGTGGAAAAAAGCAGGTATACACAAAGATTTAAAATACTTTACACAATGTTTATAATTTTAAAAAATAGAAAATTATGTTGCATTGCACTGCAATTTTAGCTTCTTCTTTTTTTATGATTAGACGTCTACTTTTTTAATTTTTTTTTTTAAATCTTGCTTTAAATAAAAGACATGTAAAATATCTTCTCTCAATATAAATAAAAAACACTTAATTATTTATATAACAAGTATTGCAGTTAATATTATAGGAATGTGTGTGACAATTGTATATGTAAAATTGTTTATATATTGTAAGGATTGGTTGGCTCAATTCTCACGGTTAATTATAATATTTAGAAAAGAGATGAAAGAAAGCAGAAATCTTTTCTCCAGTATTTGTAAGATTCTGAATTATTTATTATCAAAAGATAAAAAATGTTTTAATCAATTGGAAATATGTTGATTTATATAGATTTGATAAGCATTGCAATTGAATATATATGTATATAAAATGTTCAAATTCTCAATTTTTGCTCATCTTTTTATTTTGATGTTATTATTTTTTGACACTTCTAAAGTTAATATTTATTTAGGGTATTGAGAGAGCAATAGTAATAATGAATAAAGAAAGGGTAGATAAGAGAATTATATTAAAATGATATTAGGAACAGTGTTAAAAACATGATTTAAAAGTACATATGTAAATTTATTTATTTGTAAAATAAAAAAATAGATTTGTGGTTTCTATGTATATATTTTTACTTTTTTAAATATTTTAAATTGTTTGTATTTGTAAATTACCTGTATTATTCTTTAATATTATTATTAATGCCAACAATATGACATCAACATGTTCAAAAAGAAATTTGAAAGAATTATCGTCAATATGTACATGAATTTAATAATTAACAATAGCAATTGAACAGAATAGTCCTTGAAATACTGTAAGTCTAAAAATCCTATGGAGATCATTTATGTAATAAGAAAGGAAATGCATGTGGGGAGTGTAAAAATATCATTATAATTTTTTATTGGCATATATGATAGGATAACAAAATTTTGTTCTTACTAATTTTGCATTATTCACCTGAAAAAAAAAATCAATTTAAACTGAACATGGATAACAAAATGTGTGAATAAATAAGCGAATTAACCATGATTTTATTCCCTCTTTGCTTATTTCTATTAGTTTACATCAAATGGAAGATTGTTAGCAAGCATGCATGTGTGAGAGAAAATCATATTAAACAGCTACCTATTCTCACCTGGAGAAAGCAACCAACATTATGACCTGAGGAGCATTTCCGAAAACTTTGTTTAATCTTATTATTCAATCCCATCATGATTTGCAAAAATAATATTTCAAAACTAACTGAATTCTTCTAAATTCATGTGTTCTTTAACAGTTTATCAACCATCTTCACAAAGTTCAAGCATCAAAATTGAAGCAGAGACTCTTAAAATATCTGTATATCTTATTACTAAAATAAGAAGATTATAAGAGGCCAATCGATTATAATTAAGGTTTCTGATGTGTATATATATTTATTTGTTTTTGCTATATATATTTTTATTTTTGTAGTATATCTCCATAAAAATATTGAAGTATATTAGCAGTTATTGATTTTTTATAACTATATCAGATGCTTTATAACACATACACATATACTTATTACATGGGTATATTTATCATATACTATAAATGCATATATATATATATATATATATATATATATATATATATATATATATAATACAAATCAATGTCTGTATTTCTTCAAAATAATATACATAAACTTAAAAATAAATATTAGAAAATACAGTAATTAAAATTTGTTAAAAAAAAAACAAAAAATATAAATGTCACTTAGGAGCACTTTCAACTATCCTTGTAGTCTTTGTCAACTAATATTTTGAATGGTCAACTTTCCCATAATTCCATGATCTTAACATTTGCTGCCTGCCTATTGATTAAGTCTTGCTTGTATTTATATATTAACATAGATTCCTTGATTTTTTTTTTATTATTATTTCTTTCAGTTTGCAATATTTTTACATTATTATAATTGACATCAAAACCATATATTCATGATTTATTATAACCAAATCAATTATAAAACTCTTTACATGAGACATTCGACAAGGTACAATGGCTCACACATTGAGGATACATCCCTAAAGATATATTCCCAATGGCATAAGAATATTACCCCACTAAATTCACATAACAAAACTACCATTTAATACTCTCATGTTTTTAAACACACATATAATAATCCTAAAATATGATTTATAAATTTATTATGGATATAACAATAAATTAATTACTACTTTTTTAATAACAAAAAATATTAATTGAAAATTTAATATCAACTGATAATTTTACTTATTATCTTTTAATACAGATTTTCCAATTCTTTTAAAAGTAATCTTAAGTTCATTTCTAATGCTAATAATAAAAAAATATTTAATTAATTAAGACCCTGTAGTTAAATATGATGAGGGATTTTACATAATATTTAATTATCCTTACCAAAATAATAACAATAAGCAATTAGATAACTTAATGACTCTTAACATTAAATTTATTTAAAAATTAATGTTTAGCAATAAAACATAAATAATATAATAAGATTCTAAGTAAACATTGTAAATCTTTGTTTATTTTATGCAGCATTCTTAAAATATAATATATTCTCAAATTGGTGTTGGATCATTTTATAATAATCACCAATGATTATATCTTCTACAATAATAATAAAAATGATTATATACTTTATTACTCAATCATGTGTAATATAAATAATATTCTAAGTAATCTTTATGAATCATGTGCAAACAAGTAATGTTTAAAACCATTAATTTCTATGGATCATGCATGTGGAATGAAGAATCAATGAATCGCACTCAAAAAAATTAAAACTTAACTATGAATTAATTTAAAACAATTAACAATTTTATTATAACTAAACAACATTATAACTATTACAATAAGATTATAAAATTAAAATATTTACAAACAGTAATATAAATTTAATATTATTTAAAATTAAAATATTTATACAATGAATATTACAAGTAAATAAAAAATAAGATAGCCTTCATTTCGATTAACTAAGAAAGAAAAGAAAATCATACAGAAATAATGATGATAATGATGATAATGATGATATGCTACTTTTATTTAATAAAACAATAATATTCTATTGTTTTTATGGTGGAAAATAATAACAATAAATATCCCAATTTCTAAAAAAACTTAATGCTACATTTATAGTATCTTAAAAATAATATATTTATTAACCCTTTTCCCGCCTCTTACGAGGTCTCTTGTCGACAGCTGATGTCACTCTAATTTCGTTAGTTTTAATGGTAGAATATTCGTTTGACAGTTATTGATTAGGTTTTTAAAAGTTCTGTAAGATGGTGCCCTCTTCCGAATTATTTTACAAGTAAAAAATCAAAAAAACCGCATTTAAACCTAAACAAAGAAAGAACCTTGTCGGTGATTGGCTGTCAGCCAGCTCTCAGCCAAAAAAGACATTCTGATTGGCTGGAAAGAACAAAGAAACCGCCTGATCAAAGAAAATAAAGAAAAACGCTGAGGTTTTCATTTTGAATATAATTTTAAAGAATATTAAGTATATATTGAGTAATTACAAATCATTTTCAGAGAGAATACTAAAAAAACAAAATTATTTTCGAAAAATATTGAAGATTTTAGTAAAAATATTTAAGATTTAGCAAAAAGAAATATTTACTTTTCTATAACGTAAAAGACATTTATGTCACGAACTCTTTGTTTATATGATAGCTTTTATGTTGCCGAAATTGAATATTTTATAATAAATAAATAGCAATTTATTTTTGAAAGAACTTTCGTTCACTTTTATAACCTGACAATGTATTAATATACTTTTTATAAACGAATATAAAGTCAATATGATATTAAAGGTGAAAATATTTTGACAATTGACTTGTCTTCAGTTTGTGAGCTGGCCAATTAAAAGCTTTGATTTTTAGCTGACACAACCAATAATATAATTAGCGGTTAAAAGGTTAATATATAACTCCTAAGTATAAGTTTAGATCTAAAATATACTTATCTAAATTCAACACATAGTACAATATTTTAAAATTATTAACATACTTCATTTGCAGTTCAGTAAAGTATCATCTTAACATTTAATACACTCTGATATTCTAATATCAGGAAATTTAAATAAAGAAAAATATTAATACCTCCCTTTGCAAATTAACTACTTATGCAAAAATACTTAAAATGTAACTTCATGGGTTTTCTCTTTTTTAAATAGGTTTATCTTTTTTATAGCAAATTTTAAAAAAAAACTATCAGTAAATTATATTGCTTGATATTTTATTTTTTCATATATTTTTTTCTTTTACATTCATTATAGCATTCAAATCATTTTTTCATTATTCTCACTTTCATTCCTATTCAAATATGAATTTATTTGAGTTTAATGATCTCTAACTCTTCTAATATTTATGGGAATATTAATCATTCTCTCCTATTTTTACATTATGACAAGCATTAAATATCTCAATGTCATTTGTGATAGAAATTCTTTCCATATCTCATCTTGCCTTTGCATAAATTACCTACTTCTAACAGTTTAGCTATTACTTTGCCATCATTTACAAAACTATTCTCCATGATGTGATTTCAATGGTGATAGACAGTGATTATAGGGTAGGATATGAAATAATAACAATAATAACTCAAACAAGTAAGAAAACATTATCATGGATACCGTGCTAAAAATAATAGGTCTATACACCTAAAAATTCTTGTCATGGCTTTATTCTAGCTTGTATTGACTATAAGAAAATGCAACTGTCCGTGGAAAAAACATTATACAGTCCTTTGTTATCTGTATATTTAATAAATTTAATGTGTGACAATATACCTCATACATAACCTCTTTTTAAACATATCCCTAAATACCTAAGATTTCATATAACAATTACTCTCCTTGCTACCATCCTATATCACATACTGAATAACTTTATTAACATTGTAAAAATATACAAGCCTCATTCTAAAATAATTTCCAAACAACTTTACTAAAAATGACAAAGATCTAATATTCATTTCAAAAGAGTTTTAAAAAGTTTTTCAAGCACAAATGATTTCAATAACACATACATTGATATTATACATTTATTCATTTATTATTACATTGTGTAATTAGAGATCAATATTGCTGTATTTATCTGTATCTCAACAGATAACATTCATAATGATATGTTATAAAATGTATGTATATACAAGCATTTATGATAAACAAATATCTTAAAATATCCTTAGATATTTCATAGCATTCATTTGCATTTTTTTAATAAAAATACATATGGAAATACTTATATCAATGGTTTATTCAATTGTTCAATATTCAAGCAATATGACTTATAATATAAAGTACTAATTTTAAAATATATCATTCAAAAATATTATCAAACAATGCAATATAAATAAATAAGATTACCTATGATCTCAACAATTATTGAAATCATGAAACAGTTATCCACTTCTATGACTGTGTATTTAAACAAATTATAATTATTAATTACCTATCAGAAAATTAATTTCTGGAAACCCATTTTCCTTTATTCAACATAAAAAACTAATCTTTCTTAAGATTTAAATCCTGAACAAATATATTTTAATAAAACAGGTTAGTTTAAAATACTACTTTTAAAATATTAACATTAAATTAAATAATGAGAAAATTTTAAAAGTTATGAAAAGTCTCTCCCTTCTACTTGCAAGTTCAATGTTCCTTAGAAATCTTTCTCCATTGCCTAGTTATGGGTAGATAGAACTAAACAAATGTTATTCTCATCTCCTGATTCAATTTAATGAAATGTATAAATAACAAAATTAAATCCAGCAAAATCTAGAAAAAATATTGGGCATCTTAGAAAGATAAATGTTTATTTCAGTCTTTTTCCTGAACATCTATTTATTCAGACAAGCAATATCTTCACAAAGCAATGATTAAAAAAATCTATTTTTATGTGAAATGTGATATTTTTCTACATGCATAATTTCCATTAATTCCATCTGTTATGTATAACAAACATATAATGATAATTATGGCTTACATATAATATTTGCATTTCCATCAGTCAAAACATTGGTAGAATATTATATAATACAAAATTTATCCATTTGTTATGTTTTTTCAACATCCATCCATATTTTATTAACTAAATGTAGATATTTTTTAAAAAATATTCAAAACTTTATTTTTTTTAAAAAAAAGTGTATATTTCAACTAGTTTTTTTCTAGGTAAAATGACAGCTATACATTCCAAATGTTAAACAAATGATATAATATAAATCTTCAAAACAGATGCATTATGGTTGCTTTATTATAAATAAAATCATTTCAAAACATTTAGTTTATTTGTTATATCGTAAATAAATCTTTTCAAAAGCATAAAACATTCAACAGTCATTTTTTCCAATTTTTATTTTAAAATACATTGTTCTTAAATGTAAACATAATTCAAAGTGAGATTTAAAGATAAATTAAATATAAGATGTTCATTCACATTCATGTAACAAAACAGTTATTCTGGAAAATCATAAAAAATATATTTAATTTAGTTTTTAACTCAAATGCAGAATATTAACTTTTCTTTTCCTTTTCTCAAACTTAATAATATTATGAAAATGATTTTATATAAATATTCATTTTCCTCTTTATTGATTTAAGTTAAAGTCCTTACATAGCACAATGTTTCCTCTGGACTTGTTGTAGGATACTTGTTGTCACTGGGTGCATATTGTTTCAACACTTAAATGACTATTATCCTATTCCATAAAATTATTGTAGTTTTCAATTAAGCTTCAAGTAGAATACTCTGATAGGCAACTTTTGTGTTTATTTAGTCATTATTTTAAAAGAATTATTAAATTATACTTTTTAACACTTTTAAGAGAAAATAATATAATTATAAAAAATTACTATTGTTACAATTAAAAAATATTAATTATAAATTTCAAACTAAATTGTACTAATAAATTCAAATAAAAACTGTTGCTTTTTACTTTCTTCTGTCTAGACTGGATTAAACCTCTGCTTTTATGCTGGTTTAATCTAGTAATTTCATTTATTAATTCTGCTTTTAAAAACTTGCTAATTTACATAACGAGATCAATTTTATCTTTAAAATTAAGCCTTAAAATTATGAGTTATTGTTTTAAAATACTATATCAAATTATTTAATACTCACAATTAATAAATACTTTTATTAAAAATATCAAACATTTTTATTAAAACAATTTAAATATTTTAATGACTCTAAATATAAATTTTTAAAACAAAATATTATATTTAAGCAACATAATAATAACTTTAACTATTACTTTTAAAACATTATTTTAGACTGAATATTTGCAACTTTTAAAATGTTTTCAATTTTATTAACAAACTAGAAATCAAAGTTTTTTTCCTAACCCTTGAAAGCTCACATACTAACCCAACAACTTTTAAGTCATGTGATACTTTCAGAACATTCCAGCTTAATATTAAATTATTTATTATTTAAATAATATTTTAAACAAAATAATTGTTTTAAGCATATTATATAAAATATTTATTACTAGAATTAAACTAGTACATTGTTATAGTGTTTATTGAATATAATAAATAAAAATTAATCATCTTTTAAACAATAAATTATATTATTTTAACTTATATTGAAATGACTAAACTATTTAAAACATCTTTATAGGCTTCTATTTACTAAGTTTGAACTCATGCTACTTATAAAATCACAATTACATATTAGAAAATAACCTAAATTTTTTTTTAAAAAAATAGCTACATTTCAACCCCTACTCAAACTATCAACACAATTATAAGTGTGCAATATATATATATGTATATATATATATATTATATATATATAATATTATATATATATATATATATATATATATATATTATACAAACATTCATTATTCTGCCTTATCATGCAACTGAGAAAGACAATGGTGTTTCTTGATCTTAAACTCAGAGATAAAAAGTCAATAAATTCAGAAAACACTGACTAATACATGTTGGTGAGCAACCCAACCATGTTCATATACTAAATGAATAATCACATAGTAATAACAGCTGCAATGACAAGAACATATGGAGTGGACATTAGGAATTTGCCCTGCTCAGTTCTGAAGTGAGATGTGCAATTAAATATATGATAATAGGAAAGTCTCTGGGTAATGATGGAATTACAATTGATACATTAAGAGAAGCAGGTGAAGAAATAGAAATTTTTTTAGCAAAGTTATATACCAAATGTCTAAATGATAAAGATGTACCAGATGATTGGAAGAATGCAGTATTAATATTAATATTTAAAAAAGATGATAAAGAAGATATTAGAAATTATAGACCGATCAGCCTTTTATCAGTTTTATACAAAATTGTTACCAAAATAATTACAACTTATCTACAGATAACATTGGATTTCCACCTACCAAGAGAACAAGCTGAATTTAAAAGTGGTTTTAGTACAGTAGATCATATCCAGGTCTTGAGAGAAGTTATAGAAAGGGCAAATGAATATGAGTTGCCATTATGTTTTGGATTTGTAGATTATGAAAAAGCATTTGATTCTATAAACATTTCTTCAGTGATTAAAGCATTGGATCATCAATATATAGATCCATAATATTGTCATATTTTAAAGAATATTTATAAAAATGCAACAGCAACAATTAGATTACATAATGATACTAGGAAAGTCAACATTGAGAAGGATGTAAGACAGAGTGACTCCATATCTCCAAAACTTTTTACAGCAGTGCTGCAAGAAGTATTTTGTGGATTAAAATGGGAAGCTAAAGGAGTGAAAGTAAATGGAGATTATTTAAGTCATTTAGATTTTGCAGATGATGTAGTTATTTTTGCAAATAATGCTTTAGAGCTGCAGAAAATGTTGTAGGAGTTATCAGATGAAAGTAGGACTAAAGATAAATGTTAAAAAGACTAAAGTAAAGTGTTTAATTGATTTTCTCAAAATATGAAAATAAAAATTGATTATGATGAGTTAGAAGAAGTTAACAGTTACAAATACCTTGGTCAAATTATTAATACAGATTGAAACATAATGGATAAAATTAATCATTGAATTAAACTTGGTTGGAGTGCTTTTAGTAGAAATAACTTGATGCTGAAAGGAAATATGCCTATGTGTTTGAAAAGGAAGGTTTTTAATAAATGTGTTTTACCAGTTCTTACTTATGGATCTGAGACTTGGACACTTAATAGAAAAGCAATACAGAGACTTCAGACTACTCAAAGAAGTATGGAGAGATGCATGTTGGGAATAACAAGAAGACATCAAAAATGCAATGTATGGGTAAGAGAACAAACAGGTGTTACTTACCTCATTGAAAAAATTAAAAGATTGAAGTGGAGCTGGGATGGACATATTGCTAGAAGAGATGATAATAGATAGACAATTGAAATCTTAAACTGGATTCCAATAAATTGTAAAAGACCCAGAAAGAGACCACATGCTAGATGGATGGATGAAATAAAAAAGTGGGCAGGGGTGATGTGGAGAAGAGAAGCTAAAAAATGGAGAAGATGGATTGAACATGGAGAGACCTTTATCCTGCAGTGGATTGATAATGGTTGATGCTATATATAATTTATATATAATAAAAACACACACTTGCACTAAACAAAGTAATTATATTATAACATATTAATAGCAAACTGTGCTTTTAATATAATACATTACACTTATAACAATCAATTATCAAAATTAAAAAATTATTATTAGTCACCAAAATTTATAGTATGCTCTGTTCCATATTATTAAATCTTTGATTGAAAATGATGATAGAATTAGTAATATAATATAATTTTCCTTTTTATTATTATTTGATTTATTATAAAAATGTTAATTTTCTGAGAGCAACAATTATGTCCAGATTCTTTATTACGACAAAAGCAAATATAATTAAATTGAGAATTAGATGTAGATTTTTTTCATTAACAAATATGTTACCTAAGACAGACAAATAACTAATCTTAGTCTCACCATAGCAAATGACTGAGAATTAATCACTCACAAAAGACCACACAATTTGCTATTTCTCAGTCTTATTTACTCTATCCCTAGTATTATTTATTAATAAATACAAAAATAGAGGAGATCTAAGTCTTATATTAAAATATTTGGAAACAACTTTTTTAATTTTAAATGTAATTTAGAAATGTAGAACAATGAAAGTCATCTCTTATTAATTTTAATATTAATATATTTTAATATAAATTTACTATAAAATAACTTTAAAAAAGATAGAAATTATTCAAGAAAATTTTTTAAAGAAGCTGTAATGGAAATAATGTATTATAAAAAAAAAGTAAAAAAAAAAAAAAGCACTGGCTTAACAGTAAAATGATGAATGAAATGGTGGAGAAAAAAATATGGAAAATGTGAATTCTATAAAAAAAAAAATAGAAATAATTAACTGAAACCTGGAACAAGTAAGGCTAGGAGAGATTGGTTAAAAGACAATGTACAAAAATTGAGAAGGTAAGTATAACAAGTAGAAGAATTTCAAAGAAAAGTTAAATTCCACTTATTATGTAGCAGAATAAAACAGTTGGGATAAAAAAATAGAAATTTAGGAATAAAATAAAGTTTAAAGATAAAGACAGTAAAATATTAGCAAAAAAAAAACTAAAGACATTATAAAGATAAAGAAAATATAAGAGCAATTTATAAATCAGAATTGATAAATTTTGCTCTATTTTGGTTGGGAAAGAAAATGATATAGATATATCAAAATAAATAGGTTGTGCAATAATGATGAAATAAGTTACAAAATGAGATGAAATTTAGTAAGAAGCAGAAAAATTGTTAGGATTTAGTTGAATTATTGAAAGCTAGGAGGGAAAAAGTTTTAAGAGAATTGGTTTAAGTTTGTAATGTAACTCTAATTTAAAAAGCATCAATTTTCTTTTAGCAGATATGATCGCAGTAAAAAAAAAAAAACCTAATTTCGGAAATATAAAAATTTTTAAACAACAATCTTTTATTCAACTAATGTATGTTGCTTGGATAGAATTCTATTTTTTCTAAAAAAAAAAAAAACAATTTGGGAAAGGTAAAAAATAAAGATGAAAATAATGTGATGAGAACTAAATGAATAGAAAATGGAAAAGAAGTCAGTATTAATTTTATTGATTTTGAAAAGACATTTTATAAATAAAATTGAATTACTTTTGATATATTGAAGGGGGGAAATGTATATATTAGACAGAAAAACATTATTGAGAATTTCATGTAGGAATCACAAAATAAAAACACAGTTAGCTCATCTTCTTACAGAAAAGATAGATATGAAAAGTTATCTATCTTTTTTTTAAATTTGTATTTAGATATATTGTTAAATAGATATTTTATTAAGGAAAACCTATTTTATTGATATGATAATTGTATCATTTTTGCTGATGGTAATAGTATTTGCAGATAGTAAGGTTGAATTCATTTAAAAAATATGCAGGATTAACTAAGCTTTATTTATAAACAGTTTGGAATTAAAATAAATACAAAAAAAAATTTAAAATAATGAAAATAGATAGACAGAAAATAAAAATAAAGTAATTACTGGCCAGAAAGTTATAGACTAGATGGATATTTGGAAAGTCCGATAATTAATAATAAAAATAGCAATAAAAGAATAGAATGAGAATTTCAGTTCCTATACAAACTTTTAATCAGGTTATTTTACAGACCATTGAAATGAAATGTAAAACGTCTGTTAAATGCTTTGTCTGTAGTATTGCTCTATATAAAGCAAAAAATATGAACATTAGGGAAAATAAGGAAAAAAGTCTGAGGTATCAAAGATGTAAATTTGGGAGGGGGGAAAGAATAACTTATAAAGATAGGATTAAAAATATAGAAATGAGAAAAAATTAATGAAAAAAAATATTTATTTATTTTTTGGAGATTTTTATGAAGAAAAAGAGAAAATGGATTAAGCATATTGGAAAGAAATTTAGAAAGTATGAAGAAAAGAGAGAAAAAAAAATTAATTGATGAAATTAAAAAAAAAAAAAATAGTCAAGAGAAATTTGCAAATAAAACAGAGGTAGAAAATCTCTTCCCTACATTCAAAATAATCTTTAAAAAAACGTTTAAGAGTAAAAAAGAAAACTAAAATAAATAAAATTACATTTCTTCAAGTCTAAAATAGTTTTTAACAAATAATTTTATTTTTTTTTTAAAAAAATAAAAGCAGTTAAAGTGTAATATTAAAATAAATATTAACTTTATTAATAAAAAGAAAGGAAAGAAATATATATATAATGAGTAATATACGCATTTTAGAAAAAGTAATTTTTGACAACTTAGATACCATTTTTAAATGCCAAATATTAGCGTGTGAAACCGTTCTTTTAATAGCGTGAGTGCAAGAACTGAAATAAAATTAGTAGAAATATGAGTGAATAAATCTACGTTTAGAAAAAAGAAATTCCAGAATTACTATTGGATGTTTAAAAACATTATCGGGAAGTTTCCGAAAAGTATTTCCTTTCTCCGTATACTTATTTTTTATTTAATTAATTCAATTATAAATACACCTAATAATTAGTTTTAATTATTTGTTTATATAAAAAAAAAATCCTTTTATCTAAAAAAAAAAAAGAGTAAAAAATACTGAGCAATTCAGTTTATAAAGTTAATATTTCAATAAAAAAAAATTTTTTTTCCGTTTCCAAATTGATAAATTTACTTTATACATTTTTATTTTAACAAAATAATACGTAGTTATATATTTATTTTAATATAAAAATGTATCCAGTATTGAGTCTGCTGAAAGTTTTTCACTTGTTCACATATATAGCAAATTGTCACAAATAAAATTTAAACAACGATTATCAAACAACCTCTAATAGTAAATGCAGATATCATAAATGTCAATTTGAAAAAAAAAAAAGTTTATTAGTCAAATGAATCTATGTAGGGAAATAAAATTATTAATTGGAAATACGCGCGCAATTCCTATAAACGCTAGATGAAAAGAGGAACGGGTGCACTTGCAAGAATATCTCGAAAAAATAGAAAATAGAGATTAAGTACAAAATCACCAATCGCTATCGACTTAACGTCTCATAACAGCATCCGAGTTAAATAATAATTCAATTAACAGGAGTGAGATTAGATGAAATAAAAACGTTTAGAAGTAGCATTTGTTAAAGACGCATAAAAAGTAACATTAAAATTTATCGGAGTTGGGAATGATTAGAATAATAAAAATTTTATACAAAAATAAATAAATTATATTTTAAATTAAAAAGTTTCTGCAAAGTGAGAAATTAAATATATATGGTTTAAAATAAATAGTAGAAATATTAACAAGTAAAAATAATATTTGTTGGTACTTACAATCGATTAATAACAAATATCCAATGATAATTATCCAATAGGAATTATATAAATACCGGGGTTGTTTTAATAAAAAGTTCCTTTGTAATCCGTACATGATGAAAGCTCTGAATTCGCTTGAGAAGTACAACTTTTGCTAAGAGGTTGAAAGCAACAAAAAGATTGATGCGGATCACGTGAATACTACAACGCATGATTTTAAAAAATGCTAATTTGCTATTACCGTTGATATTTCAGAAAACGAAAACACTTTTTTTTTATATTCACGCGCATATTTGCTAATTAATCTGATGCAATTATCATGCCAAACAATTATTTATTTATTTATTTTTAAAAAATCATGTCTATCTTCAAATATGGTATATATAAAAAATTACAATTTATATTGGCAAGTTGACCAGGAAGCGGCTAATGTCAAAATAAAGAAAGATGCCTTGATTTATTAAAAAAGCTTGAGTACTTACTAACCATTATAAAAAGTCAATAAAAATTAGAAGTGAAATTGAATTTATATATTTTAAGAAATTGTACAACTAATAAAGATGTCCAAATGCCATGTTTTAACTATAATTTTTCTCGATAGAAATTGTTGGGTGTATACATATGTATATGTGCCTATTTTATATTTAATGCATTGTATACATATACTTTAATACCAAATAAAAGAGCCCAGCCTTGTGTTCATATAGTTGTAAGAATATGAAGAATAAGAAAAGTATATCTGATCGAAATTTTTAATCTATTTGCAGAACAAAGGTTTGAAATCAATTGTTTAACTTGTGCTATATGTTCTGGAATCAATAAAATACAAATTTAGGCTTTTTACAAAAGACAAATATAATATAAAAAATAAATCTAGAGATGAGATATTGTTTAGTGGAAACATGATTTTAAAGAAGCTTGAATAAGAATTTTAGTAAGAATTATAATGCACATTTTCGGATAGAGATTAGTTTTAGTTATAGAAAATGATGTTCATAGATTATGCAGGTGCAAACCCTGACGTTTTTTTTTACACTGCTAAATATATATATATATATAGACTAATGAATTAATATTTAATTAATCATTCAGATCAGCAATATACCAATGTTTGTAAGAAAATTGGTATAATTTTTTTGTTATATGGTGATGTATTTAGCAAGTGAATTGCAGTTGGCACAGTCTTAAAGAAGTCATTTGTTAACATAGCTATACAAATGGTAACTTTCATGAAGCATTTAAATTATTTGGATTAGATGAAGTTCAAACCACTTTTACAAGTTGATATAATAAGTTGCATTGATGGACAGTAGATAAGCATCTCAGATATAGTTTGACTGTTATTTTCCTGTAGCATCCTAGATGTACCAATGTATTGTAGTCGACAAGCAGATCATCAAAAATTGAATTAATAATTTAAACTTTAATATCATAATATAATAAATTTGCCAAAAAGTGGATTAATTCAATTACTCAAGTGAATCCTATAAAGATTGAAGAAATTACTCTTAAACAGCTAATGGACTACTTTAAAAATTGGATAAGAATAGCTTGCCTACACAAAATTGCAGCAATGATGACTTGTTGGGATATAAAAGATTCTGTATTGGTCTAAAAGTTATCTAATATATTAAAATTATAGGTCTCTGAAAGTCAACAGTAAATCATTAGCAAGGTTAATAGAAATAACTTGTGGCAACAATCCAAAGCAGAAAGAAATTTTCTGTGACTTCTTTTAATTATTTGAACATGAAATCCAAATTAATTATAGACAATATGTGTGTAGTTACATTATAATAAATATTTCTACTAAATGTGAATGAATCAGAAGTTTTCATATGTTTTTTTAACCAAATAAGTCTAATTATAAAACAATTGTAAACAGGAAGTATTAAGGTATGAGTGGTTAACAGGAATTGAAGAAGTATACAGAACAAATGATATCATTTCACAGGAACAAAAATAAGGCTTTCTAAAAAGCTATGAAATATATGAAATTTTTTTATTTTAGCAGTAATTTAGAATTCCGGTGCTCAGCAAAATAATTTTGTAGGCAGTGATCTTTTATCATAATGTGACATAGATAACTCTGGCACCGGCAAAAATTTTCTGATCTTCCACCATAATTGGTGTTAAATTGGTAATTGAATAATATAAAGAAAAATTAAAGACAATGTTTTAGGAAAAGTTATCAGCAGTAAAATATGATAAAAAAATTTTTTTAAAAAAGGCTAAAAAAAATCAGTAACTTACCACAAGAATTATATTTTTTAATCCCATAGAAAATGCTTTTAAAATTCACTTTTGTGAGATTTGCTAATATTTTATGTCATGGATTTTCTATATCTGTCTCCATTGAACAAGTTTGGGTATGTTTTGTTCTAAGTCCCAAAGGCACATTGCATCTTGAGGGTTTACAAACTGCTCTATGTAATTATGCATTTACAAAATCACAAAATGGGGTTTTTATTCTGAGAATTGAAGATACTGATCAGGTAAGATTTGTTCCTGGAGCCTCAGAGAAATTGGAAGAAACTTTGAAGTGGATTGGAATTATTCCTGATGAAAGACCTATATAGAATGGAGATTATGGCCTTTACTTTCAGTCACAAAGATTACACTTGTGTTATGAATATTTTAAAATATTATTAGAGATTGTTTCTGCATATTGCTGCTTTTGTACAAAAGAAAGGCTTAATTTATTAAGAAAATAAGCATTAAGAAATAGAGAGAGTGCTAGATACAACAATATATGCCGATATTTGAGTCCCAGTGAAATCAGTAAAAATCTTGCTGCTAAAATTTCTTATATTATACAATTCAAGTTAGATTCTTCTAATGAACCATATAATGATTTGATTCTTGGAACAATTTGCCATCATTATGGTAATGTTGTTGATGATCATCTTATGAAGATCACTCATGTTTTATGAGGTGCAGAATGGCAGGCTTCGACTCCAAAGCATTTATTAATGTACAAAGCATTTAATTGGAAACTACCTCAATATGTTCATTTTCCTCTTCTGCAAAATCTAGATGGAACTAAAAATCTCTAAAAGATAGGACAGCTTAACTGTTGAACATCTCCAAAATCAAAAATATTTTGTTAAAGCTATTCTGGACTTTGTTTCAAATATCGGTGGTGGTTTTTCCTCTAAATTTCAAGACAAGGATTATGTTGCTACTTTACCTAATCTTGTTAAGCACTTTTGTTTTGATAAAATATTAAATCATTAATCTTGCATTGAAATGGAAAAGTTGAACACCTTGAATTGTGAATACTTAAAATCTAAATTGGAAAAATTCTCTGAGGTTAAGAAGTTAATTCAGAAGTTAAGATATTTGGTCCACCAGAATTTTCAAGATAAAATGGGTGATAGTAAAGCACAGCAGCAGGCATTAGAAGATAGAAACATGGAGAAAATTTTAAAATGGAGTACTGTTAGAATTTTTACATTATCTGACTTGGTAAAACCAGAATTTGAATATTTGTGGGTTGTTAGTAAAGATATTAACAGGCTGAAACATTTGCAAATTAAATTTCCCTGCAGAAAAAATTTTGACTGCACTTATAAAGACTATTGAAGTTTTGCCTTCAACTGAGTTTACAATATCTTCATTGAATGGTGTCTTAAAAATGTTTGCAGATTCACAACAATTAAATTATTCTTTATTTATGAAATTCATGCAAGAAATTATTATCAGACCAAATCCAGGACTACCTATAGCAGGATTATTGGATATTTTGGGACAAGAAATTTCTATTAGCCATTTTCAACATACCATTTCTTTGATAAGTAATAAGTCTAAAAAAATTTTATTACAAGGACATCCTTGTTAAATATCTCATTATTATATGTATATATAAATTTATAAAAACTCTGTCAGATAATGAAAATTATTCTACATGAATAAAGCGTGATAAACAGAGCACAAAAACATTAATTATAAACAATAATTAGCCAAGCGATTTCAGTATTATACACCAGAATCATGGTGACATACTGGAACTAAATGGTTCAGTTCCAGTATGTTGCCATGTTTCTGGTATACAGTACTGAAAGCGCTTGGCTAATTGTTGTTTATAATTAATGTTTTTGTGCTTTGTTTATCACGCTTTATTTGTGTAGAATAATGTATATATAAATTTATATTTTTTTTTGCATATAGAATGTTTTTTTTTAAATAAATTGTCTTAAATTTTTTTTTAAAAAAATATTTTTTAAGACAAAAGATGCTTATTGCCAGTAGAGCAATTCTATTTGATTGCAAACTGGTTTAAAACAAGCATGTAAGAATAAGACACATTATAGAACTAAGTTTTATAAATGCTAGTTAGAATCAGATCATTGCATGCACAATATGTTTAGATAAAAAAGATTATGCACCATTTTACAATATGTGATGGAGATGAAAAGGTTTAACTAATTAAAAGAATGAACAATAGTAGGTGACTACTAATAACAAGTTTAGCTTTGAGACAATCAAGATTTTTATTTCAATGTTAAACCAGACAGGAGTGAGTTAAGTTTTTTTTAAAAAAAATAGAGAAACCCTTAAGATATAGCTAATATCCAGACTATTTTATGATTATATTTTAGTGATTAAGACAGAAAGATGATGATTACTTTCAACTTTTAACTTAGAGACTAAAGGACTCAAGACTTAGAAATATGAAATACCATTAAGAATAGAATAAATGTCTTCAAGCTAGATATTTAACTAAATTTTCTGAATTAAAATAAAACATATTTTATTTTAAAAATACCTACAATCAGGGAAGTAATTAAGATATGTTAAGAAAGTAATACATAAAATATTAGAGTAATTATCTAGCAAAAGTAATTACAAAATTTGATGAATCACTATCGCATTCAATTTACAAATGTCAATTTTTTTGTATTCATGCATTTAATATTATAATATTCAGATAAACACATTAATGATTATTATTAATTATTTATTAGGCTAGAGATAATTATGTCGTCTTAAGTCCAGATATGAACTTTAAACTTATATAAAAATTAATGATTATTTTTCTTATCTATAATCACTTGAGATCATTAATCAATCTTCTTTTTTTGTTTCATATGTAATATTATATATATATATTATGAAACTTTTAATTTACCATACACACACCTCCAAAGTATTTCTAAAACTAAATGAATAATACTAGTTGTAGTTCATCACAAGTACAATTAAAATCATCATGGTAAATTTAGACTGAATAATAGCAATACAGCAATGATATCTTTAACTTTATTAAATAAATAGATTCTTTATATTAACGTAAAACTTTAAAACTGAATTAACAAGTAAATGTATTATTAAAAAAGGCAAAACTCACTATACATATTGCCACACCCAGCAAGCTAGAGTAATCAATGGATGCCAGAAGACAACAGTTATAAGCAAGCATAAAAAGCGGTGATCATGTGATATTTATTGGCTTAAATGTATTATGTTTAGTATTTTAATAAAATGTGTATATTTGCCATTATTACAATTTTTTAAACTAGAGAATATATTGTTCTTATATATGCAATCAAAATTAAGAACATGTGATATTTAGGGTTCAAAATTGTTTTAGTTAAGTAGCTTTTAATGAATGGTCAAATTTTGTGAAAATATAAAACGTTTTTGAAGTAAATATCAATGTTCTTTTTTCTGACACTTTTCTATCAAGATCATTCTTTGTTTAGCAAAGTGGAATTATACCAATAAGTGCATCACATGACTTTCTTAATATATACTTCTACTTTTGAGAACAGTTTCTTCATTCTAACAAGTAACCATTTATAGAGACTATTAAAATATTTAAAACGTGACCTGGCATCAGATCTATCTATATAACTATACAATGAGTTGGTATAGATTCAAAACCTATAAGATTTTTAATTCCAAGTTATTAACTTGAATAGTATAAAGGTATAAAAACTAGCAGCTAGATGCATAAATGCATTAGTTTTAGCTTTAAATATTAATTATTAAACTGATATAAAATCTACAAACCAGTATTGAGCTATTGATATTATAACACGATATGATATCAACTGATTATCCAAGATTACAGTATATGGATTTACAGAAGGATGAATATAAAGTTGAAATATAATGTTAAGATTATATTGAATTTTGTGTCCAGGAAAATAATACAGCTCAAGTTTCTAAAATAAAATTTTCTATAAGTCTGGAAAATAGTATAAAAAATATTTATATTTGAATACAAAGTAATTATTGCTAGAGGTTACAATACTTTAAATTGAATAACTGGTGGTAGTTTAAGTAACTATTTTACTTCAGATGCTTTTCACTTTATCTGTGTAAAAGAGAAACTATTAAAAAATGAGTGAAATTGGGTCAGCGTGTAAAATAAAAGTGTTGTGCAGTGGACATTAGAAGATAATAAACATTTTAGCTTTGACATACTTTTCAAAAATTGTTGGTTAGAATAAAGTATAATATTTTTTGTTTATGGTTAACTGTAATATCTTTAGTGATATAAAATGTAAAATGGTATATAAGAAAGCTTCAATATTTCAATGCTATTAGCAAGGTTCTTCTAGAAACTATAATATGACAGTAAGGATGACACTGATTATATTTTCTTTAGTTTATTAATAAAGCTTTTCTCATTAAAGTGATAAATTTTTTGCTTGAAATGTATTAATCGTTAACTTATTTAATTGATGTTGTATTTTTACTTTAAAAGAGTTAAATGGAATATTCACAAAGAGTGAAGACCACAATCAAATAGTTATATGTTCTATTAATGCTAAGCTAACAGGCAGAATATTTGGAAATATGTACTTCTTTTTATTTAAGGAATATAATTAAAGTTTAAAACAGTAAAAAAGGGAATAATTTCATTATGGTTGAAAACCACTATAATGGGAGAATGACGGAATAAATATTTATCAATAATAATCAAATTTAATTTACAAAATAACCAGTTTTAATATCTTTAGCAAGATTGTGGGGATAGGCGATAATGGAGTTAAAATGTATCTAGTTTTTTCAAAATGAATATAAAAGAAACTAAACAAACTTTAAGATTTATGATTAGAATTGGTCATTTTAATTAATTACACAAGAGCATTGGAAAAAAAAATTCAGAAGAAGCAACAAAAATATGAAAGATAAATAAGAACACATCTAATATTAAACTAGCATTATTTATATAACATGTTTTTTAAAGCATGCTCTCAAAAATACTAGTACATATTAAGTTAAGAAAGTTTCGAGATGTACTTATTATTATACAAAAAAAAAAACAACAACAACTCCAAAATAACAAGAACAACAAAAAAACTGAATTCTCTACATTAATTAGGTGTATTAGGAATGATACAAATGCCAAATTAATGATATGAGAATAACTTGAAAAGTAGAGCAGAACTCAAATTAATGCCCTGATCTCAATTGTACTATTATATAAAATTTTAATCTAGCACTACATAAATTGTATAATCTTTATTAATTAATTCCTAAAAATTATCCATTTGTTTTTTTCTTTTCAATCCATCCACTGATAAACATAAAAACATCTACTTTTTCATTTAAAACTTGTATTTATTTTTATCTGGAAGTTTTGTGATGATTTATTACATGTAGCTCCATGTTGGACTATTTCCATTATCTAGATTGAATTATTAAATGCTTTTTTTTTAAAAAAAAATTAAAACTTTATTTATACTTTATTTAATACATTCAACTGTAATTAGTAAAATTAAAGCCGTATGGAACTCAGTTGTGTGGTTCATATAATCCAGGTGTTAGTACAAAAAGATGGATGAATTTTGAAACGCATAAATAAAGTTTGTATTTTCCTAAAAACATTTAATAATTAAATTAGACGGTGGAAATAATCCAACATGTAATTAAAAATTCTATTTATTTTATAGAAATCATTTTTTTGTTTTTGCAAAGTTTATTTATTCTGAAATATGTGAACAAAATAAAAATTAAACATAAATATTAATGTGGAGATAAAAAGAAACAAATGATATTTGCAAAATTAAATACTAAATTTTTGTCTTAATGAATTATATATTGCTACCATGAAAATATCATATTTACTAACTTTTTCTTTTATTATACATTTGCTTATTATTTTTTAAGTAATAATATATAAATATTTTTTTTATATTTTACCTTTTTATATTTTTTGTTAGAAATAATTGTTTTATTTTGTTAAAGAAGAGTTTAAATATAATACGAGAGTGCGATATATAAAAATAGAAAACATTTAGATCAAGTCAAATATTTTTATAGTTTTGTTATAGATTAATAGTAACTGTCATAACTGTTGCATAGTACAAATTGATTTTAACTGAAGCTTATAAAATGTTAGTTACTGAAGATCAATAAAATCAGCATGCTTTTTTTAATGTAGCGCTTCATGTTATTTGTATACAGTTAGACTCTAATTGAAGTTATTAAAGTAGGAAATTACTACTCAAGTGAGGAGTTAGAGAAATTTGAGTGGAGAAACCTAGATTTTAATAAAATATTTGATAGTATTTGTAACCTATAGTGTTTCAGTTATTATTGATATTTAACTAAAAAAAATTGTAAGAAGTTTTAAGTTCAACTATCTTTGTAAATATTATTAAAGTTATATAGGCATAAGCAAGTATAAATAGTCAATGATTTAAATTATTTCTGTTATAAATAAATAATATTGTATTTTATTATTTTGCTAAAATATTTAGGCTTGTAATTAAAGTAGAATTCTAATAAGTTAAAGTTTAAAATGTAGTTATTAATATTAGCTAAGTTTAGCTTGTTCTAATACAATTTGGAATAACTATATTAATGTTATAAGTTAATGTGTAGTTCATAATTAAAATAAAATATTTATTTAAACTTAAGAATCATTCAATTTATTTAAATAATAATATTAAAATTGAGAGAGATTAAATTAGATTGGCTGAATTTAAAAATAGATAATTAGTTATTGCTATTTAAAGAAAATTTAAAATAATTGATTTAAAAGACATGGGGTGATTTTTGAATGGTGATTGTGCATGCTTATAGTGGTAATTTTAAATTTTGTTTGTTAATGGGAATATTTCTTTAATTTGTAATATTAATATTATTCTAGAGTATTTTTTTATTCAATGAAAAAATTAAATAAAATATTAGTGAACTTTTAAAATTATTCATTCATACAATTTAAAAGAATTTTTAAAAAAAGTTAATAAAATTAGATAATATTTATTTTATATTTTTATTATTTTAATTTAACAAAATAACTTGGTAGTTGTAATATTCTTAGACCATCATGTGGTTGTCTGGTGGTTTTACTGTTATTTTTATATTAAGACTATCGAGACCAATCAACTGTTAATTTAAAGATGGAGAAATCAAGAGGAAATGGTGCGCACACACATGTTCAGAGGAGAAGGGTGTTAAAAAAGCAATGTCAGCAAAAGGAAAGGAGCAGGAAGGAAAGTTTAGCCATCCCTCAGAATTGGCAGATGAAATTTAAAACTTTAATCAATAAAAAGAAAATCTAAAAATTTTGATATTTTTTTTCCAAAGTAAAATAAATATGTAAAACTCTATAAGGTGCTAAGTTTCAGTTGAAGTTAATCAAGGGATCTAAATTAAATATTGAAGGAAGAGAATTTAGAAGGCAAAGGTTAACTAATTGTCAACCAATGGTGAAAGCATTATTTTCCAGAACTAATGCATTACAAGTATCCAGCTTAAATTATTCTAGTTCATTTAAAAATTGTATTTATTGTGAATTGTTTAAATGTCTTATCTTAAAGCAGATTTATTGGAAATTTATCTTAGTATTAATTACGACAGGTTTAACATTCATTTATAACCCACTGCAATTATATAATTCATCAGAAACTTTTAAAATGTTTTATTGTCTTTTATCTCTGATAAATTCATTGAAAGAACTAATTATTAGGAAGAGAAAACATTTATTGTGAACACTAATGACCTTTTTATTATCATAATAATTAAATATTTATTTATTGTATTGAACAAAAGAAATGCCTTGTAAAGTCATTTATGCTTTTGCTTATGAACTAATGTTCCCAATTTTGAAATAAAATATTGGTATAAAATTTATGTCTTCTATAAAGTGCTAAATAATTAATAAAAGATTGTTATCATTTGATAAAATGACTATACTTAATATTTACTTTAAACATGCTTAAATTTAGTGAAGGAAGTTTTGACTAAACTGCTGTACAAAAGTATTGAATAAACCACATTATATTATTAAATGTTTTACTCAGAAAACTTGCTTAATTA
The DNA here is from genome assembly GCA_028023455.1 of Epiperipatus broadwayi. Lineage (NCBI taxonomy): Eukaryota > Metazoa > Onychophora > Udeonychophora > Euonychophora > Peripatidae > Epiperipatus > Epiperipatus broadwayi. The sequence goes on along the minus strand of JAQFVV010012460.1, from coordinate 4,885,578 downwards.
TAAAATAGATATTTGTGACAAATGCTATTTTAATATTTAAAAGTCCACTTAACTTGAAAGAGAAATGTTTATGACCAAACCACTATATTGAATATTGTGCTTAGAAAAACCCTGCTTATATTGTAAAGAAGAATTTGTGTGTGCTAATTGTTATATTAAAATAATTATCTACCTTAAATAAAGTGAAATCAGTGTAATACAATATAAAGTGCTGAAATGTTCTGTCAAGTATATGTTTAATGATTTGTGAAATAATGGCCATTCAAATATTGTTTCTTTTTTTGTGAGTGTGTGAAGTTTTATGGAAGAAAAGAACTGACAATGCCAATGCATCTTTTAAATTATATTACTAGTGTGTGGAAAAACATCCTTATTTATTGAATTTATGTGTTGTTAAACCAAGAACTGTGAAAGATGAAGAACTTTCATATTTTTATTTTAAAAAAAGAGTTTTGGTAAAAAAAAAAAAGATGTTTAGATTTATAGCAATTAAATTAAATCTTAATTAATTGACCCAAATCTTAACTTTGTATTGAATAATATTAATAGATAAACTATTATTTTAAATTTTGAAAGAGGCAAGCATTTCTAATACGTGTATATCTTTTCTTTTTTTGTATTATAATTGAAAGTATAAGATTAACAACAACTTTTAAGAGTTCACTTTTTTATACCAGCATTTGTCAATTCAGCTGATATCTTTTGACATTTTTCTGTTACAGTTTTTTTTTTATGTTCTATGTAAAATTTCAACTATGATAATGATAATGATGTTTTCATGTATGTTAATCTTAGATAGTTTTCGGTTACTTTAACTTCAGTATATTTTTTCTTTTCATATATATATATTAATAGAGATAGTATAAACACTTACATTAAAAAATGATTTAATTGTTTTTCCTTTTGATTGTTATTCATTCAATTCATGACTTTGTGCATATTAATCAAGAAGAATCCATGGCCTCTCCTTGTAAAATCTACTTCAAAATTGCTAAAGCATTAAGTTTTTCAGATATAAAAATAATGATCTGATCAAAGTAAAAAAGTTCTATATGATTACTAAACAACAACATTTTCTTTTGTTATATTATTGCTCGAATGTTCCTGAAATTTTATTTTTTATATATATAATGGAAATAAATTTTATTATTGAATTGATAGAACAGTTATTTCTATTTTTATTCAAATAAAATATTTTTAAAATTAAGATATGTATAATTTTTTTAAATTTTGTTTGAATATTTTATTTATAATTACATGTCTATCTAATATCCTTTATAAATTATCTTAACTATTCTAATATTAATTAATTAAACATTATAATATCAAATGATTTCCTATTGTGTTTTTATTTATAACTTAATAAAAATGAATGGACCTGTGATAGACTTACATGTCACAATATATAACTCATTTAAATTAATTTCATTCAATATTTTTAAACTCTGTTTTAGTATATTATTAATAATGACAGAGTATTAAGATATATATAAATATGTATATAATTTTCTATTTTAACTATGTATCTAAAAAGTTTTTATGGACAAATTATTGGCAATGAAGAGACTACATTACTTTTTTGTAGCAGCAAAATCTCCTGAATGGATCAGAAAACATTTTGCAGTATATGTAGCTCATCTGTGCTGCATAAAGGAAGAGAGAATAATAAAGAGTTTGCACTGACTTTGTGCTGACCATGTCAATGGGGCCAAATTATCCAGTCAGTTTGAAGTAATGATATGTTTTTTTCCAATATTCTGACATGATTGGCTAAGCAAATAGCAGACTGAATCTGTGCAATATTTTTAAGCTGGTTCTCTTCTTCATCATAAGTCTATCTACAAAAACAATTATCAAGTTGAGTGGCAAATCTTCCAACACTGTGGTGGATTGTTTCAATTCTGCAAAAATATTTTCTCACCCATCCCATTAATCAAAGATAGAAAACATTTGGTTAGTATGATGAAGAACTGATCCAAATAGATGAAGCCAGATTCACCAGTCAGGAGGATGATATCAAGTAATTAAGTATCTATGTCACTACTAGAAAAACTGTGGACCTTAAATAGATGAACCCTAGGTGTTCAGCTTGAAAAGAAGGTATTATTGTTATTACTTCTGTGTGCTGTGCTGTGATAAGTTAACTCTGATTCCTATTATTAAAAGAGATTGTGTTTCTCGCATGGTCATCTATTCTGATAAATGGTGAACCTATGTCAATGTAAACATCAGAGTATTCTGACACTCAGTAATCAATTGTATTGCATTGTTATTATAACTGAAGCTCACATATAGGCTACTGAATGTTCATGGACTTAAACCAAATGCAAAATTTTGATGAAGATGAAAGGCATATCTCTAGAACTATTATAGTTTTATTTGGTTTACATATGATAAAAAATTCCATGGTAAACAAAATTAACAATCCAGATCTTTTGTAGCTTTTTTTCATAACTTCACACTACTCATTCTTTTCTTTTTATGTTTTTGATATTTTCGTTCAATTTTTTTTAAAAAAAAACTTTTGATTTCTTTTTTGAATTAGTTGTCTTTACACTTGCAATACATTAAACTTATTTTCCTTGTTGTTTAGTTTTAAAAAAAGAAAAGAAATGGCACTTTGATTAAACTATTTATTCATTAAATTTCACTTTTTTTTTTTTTTACAATTTGTATTCTAGTACTATTTTTATAAAAGGGGACATAAAAATTTTACTTTGGCGTTTTTTTTTTAAATATATATTTAAAAAATCTCAAATCACATATTAAGACATTTTTTACTTAAAAATTGTTAATTTTATTAATTAATATTGACACCATATAACATCTAAAACCAGAAACTGTAATATAGAGCATATACTATATCAGTAGCAATTGTACATTATGAAAAAGTTTATTGACCATTTATGATCAAATATGTGAATAATATAAGTTACTATGTAGGTAACTGCATATTTTTTAAAAATCTTTTATTAAGAAAAAAAGATTATGATCTCGATGATGGATTAAAATAATTATATAGAAATGTTGTTGTATAAATTAGTCTGTTCGACTATCAAACGTTTACATGATCTGAATTTAAATCATTTTTAAATATTTTATATTAGAACCAAAAAAAACATACAAAGTTTATATTAAAAGTAATTGACTTATTTAAAAAAGAATGAAATATAAATTTAGAAAGTCTAAGATTGGATAGTGATTGTTTTTTAAATATTTTTTTTATTGTAATAAAATTTATTATTATAGCAGTAATTTCTTTTAATTTAATTCGAGTACATTTATTATCAATGTTATTAAAATTAAAGCTTACTATGGTAAACATTTTTTGCGTTATAAATATCCCTTTAACCGCTAATTATATTATTGGTTGTATGAGGTAAAAATCAAATCTTTTAATTGGCCAACTCACAAACTGAAGACAAAGCCTATTGTTAAAACATATTCGCCTATAATATTAAATTCAACTCAGATACATTTATAAAAAGTATATTACTAATTTTTCAGGTTATGAAAGAGAACGAAAGTTCTTTCAAAAATAAATTGCTATTTATTTATTATAAAATATATTCAATTTCGGCAAATATAAAGCGAATGTCTAAACAAAAAAGTGCTGACGCAAACGCTTTTTTTCAATTTTACGTTCTGGAAAAGTAAAGATTTCTTTTTGCTAAATCTTAAATATTTTTACTAAAATCTTCAATATTTTTCGAAAATAATTTTGTTTTTTTAGTATATTTTTTAAAAAACTATTTTAATTTCTCATTTTATATTTTTTTAATACTTTAAATTACATTCGAAATGAAAATCTCAGCGTTTTTCTTTATTTTCTTTGATCAGGTGGTTTCTTTGTTCTTTCCAGCCAATCAGAATGTCTTTTTCGGCTGAGAGCCAGCTGACAGCCAATCACCGACAAGGTTCTTCTTTGTTTAGTTTTAAATGCAGTTTTTTTTATTTTTTACTTGTAAAATAATTCGGAAGAGGGCACCATCTTACAGAACTTTTAAAAACCTAATCAATAACTGTCAAACGAATATTCTACCATTAAAACTAGCAGAATTAGAGTGACATCAGATGTTGATGAGATGCCTCGTAAGAGGCGGTTGAAGAAATATTAGAGAAAGAGTTGCTTTGGTCTTTTTTTTATTAACTTTAACTGACGGTAAGGTAGATCTTGGATTATCTTTTATTAGTATCATTAATTCATTTGACATGGAAATAATATATATATATAAATTGTGAGAATACATAAAACGATCACCTATATATATATATATATATATAAATTGTGAGAATACATAAAACGATCACCTAACTATATATGATTAGTATATACATTATTTTTTATATAGTTGTTTTAATAAAATTAAAACAATTAAAAATAATTATTTTTCATTCATTTATATAAAACTATTGTTTAAACTAATAAATTCATAGAGATAACCTTAAGGTCAAGTCACAGCCTAGCAACTAATACAAAGGAAATGAAATTCAATTCAATTATTAATTATTAATATAATTAATAATTAAAAATGTAAAAATCATGAAAACCAAATGATATATGCACTATATACTACCGGAAGTTGATTCTACTATAAATACTGAATTAGATAATTTATTAAAAAATTCTATTTTTTGCTGATGTACTAGCCACTACATACAATAATTTTACTGTGTTCGAATATAGAATACTTTTAAAAGATAAGATTAATAATTTGAATGATTTCCTTATTAATAAAGGTTTTATTAGAAAATAAATTCTAATATCACTCAAATAGAAGAGTAAATAAATTACTCTTTATTAATATTATTCATATTTTCAAAATGAAATTATATATATTTTGTTAATTAGAAAAGCTTATAAAATTGTTCTGATTTTGAATTCTGAAATAGATAAATTTCTTCAGAAAACATTTATATACTTAAACCAAAATTAATTTAAGAAGATTATACCTATAAAAAAGTGCAACATGAGTAAACACCACTTGTCATAGGATATAATGTTACTGTTTTAACTGAAGATAAATGTAATTACTTATTCCTACTGAAATGCCTAAAGTTATATAAATTTCATCTATATAATTTAAATGAAACTCCAATTGGTAGTGAAATCATTTGTGAAGAAGATGTCAACATCATGCAAGAAGAATGTTTTGGAACAACTGGATATCTTGATTGCCTCTGCGATGATTAATGACCAAGAAATAAAGAACTTTATTTTTAATAACGAACATTACTTCACAAATATGGAAATGAATAAGACATTAATATAAACTTTTATTATATCACATCATCTTCATGAATCATCATTTAAAAATATTTAATTTTATTTCCTTTGTTACTAAAATCCTTTGCCATTGGAATAATTCATTTAAGAAAGACTAAATGAAGAGGAATAGAAGATCATGAAGTCAAATATTTTTTATTTTATATTTAATAAAATTTAGGTTTTCTATGAAAGTGACTTGACTGAGGTATGAACTGAGGTATAAAAGTAAACTTAATATGAAGGTAAGATTTTATCATTCTTCATATTGGATTTATTCATGACATGACAGAACTTTGTTGTTACTAACTTAATTAATATGATAATGTTTATTTGTTATTAGTTGTGTAAATGACTAATATCTTGATATGAAAGATTTTATATTTCTTAATGATGACTATACATAGGAATGGTCTCATGAAGTTGGAATTCTCTCATACGGATTGTATAAGATAATATTACTATTTATTTGTATATGAATTAAATCAAGATTAGCTAATTTAGCATTTTTATGATTCTTTTTGTGAATTATAAAAATTTGTTTATTATGTTATAAATTATTAGAACCTATTCTTGTTATGAGATACATATCTATTATATGAATATGAAAAGGTATTAATTATTTAATATTATAAAATAGTAGAGATGTAAGTAAAACACTTATGATAATTTTTTTTTGTTATATTAAATAAATTTGAATTGTTATTCATTAATAAATATTGTTAAAGTTTATTTTAAATTTAAAGAAGTTTCTAATTTATTTAATTTATTTATTCATTTTACGAAACAAAATAAAGTTAAATACATATATCCACACACATATATTATACTTATTTTATATCCTAATAATTTGGTTGAAATAAATTTTAAAAATATATTGAGATTATATTGAGTATTGTTATTGCTGTAGAATTGATGGAAACCCCTGAAGAGGGTTAATTGCAAAACCTACCCTGAGTTTGAATTCTGAGCATAATGGAATAATTAATAAAGGTGAAGATTGAATGATTTAGTCTAAATTGTGTCTATATTAAATATTTGATATTAAATTATTCTGTTTGAAATGAATTCAATTTTAGATTAAAGTTAGATCATTTTTATCCATAGCATCCTATATGAAGACCCCAAATCTGATTATAGTGAGATGCGACCACCTTGTTTCTTCCTTAGGGAATCCATACCATTACAATATATATATAACTTTATGGATGGTTGGATGTTAGAGAATATGTTTATTGTTGTGATTTGTTAATTATATGAAAATTGAAATAGTTAAATGGAATTATTAAATAAAAATATGGTTATTGTTATTTTTTTATATTCAATTTAATTATAAATTTCTTTTTAATTAGTCTAAGAGTATGACATAGTAAAGATATGTTGGTAATATTCTTCATTATGTTAATTATATGATTATGTATTTTAATAACAATTACTAATTTAAAGATTATTTTGTAAGAAATGAGTAAATAGTATTTGTCTGAAGGTTTGTAATGATGGTATATTATTAGATGTGATATGTTGGATTACTTCCATCATCTATGAGTGAATTTTAAATTTTATTTAAACTTTCCAAATACAAACAACTTGTTAGTAATAACACACAAATAGACAACACAGATTAGTAATTACACAACTTTTCAAGTAGTAGTATTCTCCACTCTTCTTCTTGCTCAAAAAAAAATTGAAGAACTCAGGTGGATTTGAACCAACCCTCATATAAATATATCACATTTATACTATATGTTGCCTTTGACAGAATAGCTGAGTTGATAGAGATTTGACTTAAATTTAATATTTAAGAATCTAAAGGTGCGAGTTCAACTTAAGTTGTTTGTATTTGGAAAGTTTAAATAAAGTTTAAAATTTTCTATACATTCAACATTCACTCATAGATGGTGGAATTAGTCCAAAATATCACATCTAATGAGTAAATAGTTTTTCTGTTATATGGTTTTATAATTAAATAGTTTTATTTTTTACTTTTGTGTTATCAAATATTTTCATATTTTATATATATTTTTAGTTTTTTTATTCCTACAAAGCACTTTTAGTCAATGGTTTATTTGTTATTTTACAGTGTTTGCTTTTTTTTCTTGTTAATTGGGACTATAAAGATACATTGATATACTTTGTCAATTTTTATGTTGATAAAGTTTAATTTTTATATCTACAAAACATGTAATATTTTATTCTTGTTACATGTATGTTGATTTTTATGGGGAAATTACCTATATATATATATATACATCAATTTTAGTTTTGATAATTTTGAAAAAGTTATTGTTGAGGTTGAGAGGTTATGGAATTATTTGATTTTTGAAGATTAAGATATTTATTTATAAGTTTGGTGAGTTATTTATTAGTTTAAGTTTATTTGGATGGTTATAAGTGGAATTATTTATGCTTGTCAAATTGATATGAAATCCTTAATTCAACTTATTTAATCTTTGTCTAATTTTTGTATTGGTCCACTAATTAAATCTGAGAACAATATTATTTGTCAGTTTCATTTCCAGTCGATTTTTATTGTTAAAATATTAATCTAAAATACACAGAATTTTTTTAATTCAGCTTTTAAAAATTTAATAATTTTAGATTCAAATTGGTTAAATGTAACGAAAAATTAAAAATTATGTTAATAATTGAAGAAAAATGTAAGAAAAAATGTTTAGAAAATAGCCAGTGGTAAAACTAAAGAATTATATTTCAACCAATCTGTGTGTCATTATTCAGTTCTGTAGCTGTCAATATAATTCACTTTCTAGAAGACCGATCACTTTTCCCACACTTATTTTTTTTGTAAAATTTAAAATTTTTCAAATCAAACTTTATATTTTGATAAAGTAATGTAAAATCTTATTTATGAATGTAAAAAATTACAATAAATATATTTATTTACTTTAAAATCAATTATGAACATGTAGAACAATTTGGTTTGGTTTCTGAATTTGTCATTTAGAAACACCTACTATGTTACATTCGTTAGCATGAACCACTTGACTTGAAAACGATTCACTTTTCCCATGCTTATTTTTCTTGTAAAATTTAAAATTTTTGAATCAAATTTTATATTTCGATAAAGTAATGTAAAATCTTATTTATTAATGTAAAAAATTATGATAGACATATTTATTTACTTCAAAATATGAATGTATAAAAGATTTTATTTTGGTTTCTTTAGAAACATCTATTATTCAAATTACAGTTGTTAGGTGTCAACAACTAGTCTTGAACAGTGATTAATTTTGCAAGCTTATTTTTCTTGTAAAATTTAAAATTTTATGAATCAACCTTTATATTTCGATAAAGTAATGTAAAATCCTATTTATGAATGTAAAAAAGTACAATAAATATATTTATTTACTTCAAAATCAATTACAAATGTGTAGAACATTTTGGTTTAGTTACTGCCTTTGTCATTTAGAAACGACTACAGCACAATTTCCAGATTTGGCAGGCATCCAATCAGAGAAAAGAGACTGGTCTAAGCACCAATAGCCAGCAAAAAAAAAAATGATTTTTTTTCTTTAAAATATGATACTATGCGAATGTTTTTAGAATCACAATTTTAAATTTTGAATTTCTTATAAAATAAGCCTAAAATGAAGAAATTGCGATCAAAATTGACCAAGAGATAGTGCATGCTACATCCAAAAACCATAAATAGCATTATGGGCTAGTAACCTAGCAACAGGATCTAAATGAAAATAACAACCGAGGGGTTATCATATGGGATTGATAATTAGTTCAGTTTTTATTCTAAGAAAATGAATTAATGCATTAATAAAAATGATAATTACCCATCAGTTGCTCTTTAGGATTGGTTTGTTAATCAAGAATTTCAGCCAAAATGTTTTTCCCAAGGAAAATAATGCTTGAAAAACGAATAATAAATTTATTTCCATGTTAAGATTGTTTTCATTTTTAATAGTTATATCCATTATGGAGCGCTATGTTCTATAAATTTATTTTGTAAAATTGGAATTATTAATTCGTTTAATATCATAAAGTTTAATTTGTTTTAAAATGATGGTTTTAATATTATTTCTGCTGCTGTATATAGAATATATTTATATTCATTTTCTCAACACCGGAAAGTTATTATTGTGGCTAATTATATAGAAAAAAATTACGAGTAGGTAGTTTATATTATTAGTAATGGATTTGCTTCGTTAAATTTGTTATTAATAAAAGCTGGAATAATTATTTTAGTTAGAAATTAAATAAATTTTATACTATATAGGAAAATGATTAAAGCTTTGAAGTCTTTCAGTTTTGGTAACTTATTGGATTCACTTTTGAATTATAAATTCAAAAGCTAATTTAAACTTCAAAAGTTTAAGTGTCAAATATTTGAGAATTTTTCATATTTTATTTTACTTTATTTTATATGTAAATGCTATTTAGATTATTGGTTTTAGTAGGATAAGTTCATAAATATTTATTTGGATTTGTTTGAAGATAAATATATTATGAATTATACCATTATTAATTAGGGAAAGAATATAAGTGAGAGAACAATAAAATATTTTATTGTTCAGAATTTTAGCTCTGTGGGTTTTTTTTAGATCACTAGTATTGATTAAATATTTTTATTACAATGTTATTGTTTATGTTTTTGAGGGTCAATGATGTTCAAGATTGGTGTTACTCTTTTTCATATCTGGTCTTCTGTAGCTATAAAAAATTCGAGGTGAATTGTTCAGAATTGTAAATGGCATTAAATTTTAATTTAATGATTATATTAAGGCTAGTTATGAGAGTAATGAGTTAGAGGATTTTTTAGATTAAATCAAGATGATGATATGTAGGTTAATGGCTTCTTCATCTATTTGTCGTGCTTGATGAATAATTGTTGCAATTATGATGATTGAAAATGTTTGAATTTCATTTTGTTAGGAGGATATTATTTAGTATAATTTTTTATTTAAAGGGAATGAAATATATTGGGCAGATCTATATTTATTTCTCTTGATTTGAGAAATTGATGGCGGGGGGGGGGGGGGGGGTTAGAGATATTATTTTAATGAATTGCCACTTTTTAGCAGTTTTATCCTAAGATTATTGTGATAAAAGTTTGATCAAAAGTGAAAGAGTCTGCTGTAATAATAATGATGTTATTTGAAGCTTTGGTTAGATTATATTATTAAGTAAGAATGATATTTATAGATGGAAGTTTTTATGAACAGTGGTTATAAAAAATAAAATTTTATAAGGGATAATAGTAGTGATGTTTGTAATTTCAATGGTAATTTCAGGTTTTTATTGTGATAAATATTTTCAATACCATGCAGACATTGAAATAATATATTTTATTTTTGGGATTGGCTGCAGAAAGGAGTTTGCTATTAACTGAAAGGAGACACTTTGATTCCTCTTGGAGGTCTAAAAGGAACCAAGCAGGGCAATTCCTAAATGTTTACTCCATACGTTCTTGTCGCTGCAGCTGTTATTCTATGTGATTATTCATATAGTATGCGAACATGGATGGTCTGCTCACCAATATGCATTAGCCAGCGTGGTGAGTTTATTGGCTTTTTATCTCTCAGTTTAAGATCAAGAAACACCATGGTCTTTCTTCTCAGTTACCTGATAAGGCAGAATGAAGGTTTGTGTAAATGATAAATATTTTCCCAATATATTGTAAGGATAAGAATTGTCCCTCCATGTAACAAAATCTAGAACATAGGCAAAATACACGAAAGCTGATCAAATCCAGATGCTGGGATCCAGAATCCGACCAACATTCACTCCTTTCACCTCTGCTCACTGATTTAATACCCTATGGATGACATTCCTCAATGTACACAGACACTCAATTTACCCTCGGTCCAGCAGTCACCCCCGGTAGAACAAGAGACTCATAATTTAACTAGTTTATCACTGATTTGGTCAGGCATATACACATATGGCTAAGTAATTAATTATAGAACTTAACAGACTGATCTACATATATATGAAATGGAGTATGTGCAATTAAATCTAGAGTTGGATAAAATAAACTCACGGACAATAAAATATGGAAAACGAGTTATAATTTTAAATATTATTAATTTAATAAAATAATAACAAATAATAAATCAAAACATACAAAATTATATGATGGGAACATGAGATATAACGCTCGCAGGCATATATAACTAATGAGATTAATATTACCTATCTCATTATAAGTGTTTAATAAAGTGTAGTGTGGTATTGGAGTTTATGCCTATTTTAATATGCCAAATTTCTAGCTTTTTTGTAGTCTGCCAGATCATCCAAAACTTTATAGCCAAAGTTATATAACTAACTTTTATAGCGCTCCTATGGCATCTATTTATACAAAGTTAAGTCGAGCATGTAATTAGGCTCAGAGATACGCAGATTAGTGTGTTAACCTAGATTAGGATATACTCTAATGGTCGATAAGCATTTAATATAAAAGGAGAGAAAACTGGTTTATGATAGGTTTACCTATATCCTCTATGGCATATATTAAAATAGTAATAAAGTTCAAAGGTGCGAATGAGTCATTATTCATGGGCTTCAGTCTCAAAGACTCGGTTTGCCCTAAAACCGCTCAACTTGCTACGAATATGAACATTAGTAGTTCAGGTAGTCAGATAAGCATTATGAATAATCTAGGTCCTTGTGCCCTAGTTCTAAAAGTGTCTTGAACCCGAACTAAAGTGGATGAGTGTGGCCTCCACCAGTACGTCATCAAGAATCATGTAGCAAGCAGATAAGTGTACATTGCGTACTTTGTAAGGACACATCCGCAACTTATACATATATATAATGCAAATGCATAAAATTATATTATCGTGCCTTAAAATTAGCGTCTATTTGCATATCTATACAATCCAGTTCTCAAATTTAGTATTTCAAATATACTATTTAGGGACTAAATTAATTAGTAACCTAGTTTAATATTATCACCTGCGTCTCAACATATATATATATATATATATATAAGGAGGGCAAAGCATATTTGCGGGGTGATTAAGAATAAAACATTAAAATATGCTTTGAGAATATCTCTATGGCTAGTTCCTATGATATATGAGTTACATATATAAATAGTTATAATTCATAACTAGAATTAAGCAAACTACATAAAATAACTAGATAACTGATTATTGTAATATTAATACCCAAAATTTAATCAGTAAAATAATAATATGATCTCGAAACAGCAAGTGATAAAGAGGAATAATAATTCAATTATTTAATATTTATTATAGCGAAGATTTGAAATTATCTTCGCAGATCGATAAGCTAAAATTATATTTATAAATATTTGCAGTTTCGAGTCATTTGGCATATTAAATACATATAATATTAAAATGATAAAATCATAGAATAAATTGAATAATTTTAGAAATAGGCATAGAAGACCACAGGAAATTATACATTTAAAATAGATTATTAAATAGAGTTTTATATTTTAAAAGAGAATTCAAGTTTTACATTTTAAAAGAGAATTCAAGTTTTACAATCAGGCAAGATTTAGCATTTAACAATCTTCTTTGTAGATTTTAGTAAAGGTGTTTGGGAAAGGCAGATTTAATAAATAGCTAGCTTTTAAAAGAAAGAAACGAAAGTCACAGTTTATAAACAGAGCTCTGAGAAAAAATTTACCATTCATTTTTCCATTGCAGTTAGTTTCTGGAGCACTTGGGATGATAATAAGTTGACATTTTTGATGATCATTTACAGTTAATAGAGATTTTTCCCCAGGCTGTTTTTGCTGGCTATGGCATTAGGTTTCATCGGACCATAGAGTTTTTCTCCATTCTGCACGGGCAAGTGGTGAATTATGCCATTCTACTCAACCATTTTGAAGGTGAAACAAGCTTAGGTTCAGCTTACAGTTCACTTAATATATATATGATCGATCTTTGGCAACAAAACTTTTAGTATTTATATTTTCCAAACTCTGTCCACCTCTTAATTTTTACGAGCTTGAATGTAGCTGAAAAGCCCATTTATTTATTTTATCAAAACATATTTAATAATTATAACCAGTAATTGAGATGTTGTTCTCCTGTGTTATTTTGTTATTAACATTTTATAAGTCCACGCTATTTTAGGACCAATGCGTGACCTACTTTAAAATCTGTTTACAAGATCAAATGTTATTTTGACAAAATTACCTTCATAATTAGTAGAAGACTAATTTTATAACCATATGTGTAAAATAACAGGAAATACACGTATGCAATTTCAATAATAAATCAATAAAATTGTCTAATTAATTTAACTAAAATATTTCTTAAACTAGAAATATTTATAAAATGAATATACATATCTGTAATATATATACCATTAACATAATAATTTAAACTAAAATATTTCCTAAATTAGAAATATTTATAAAATGGATACACATCTGTAATCTATACATATACCATTAAACTACAGACATACCACTTGCATATATATATATGTGATTCTTCATATATAATAATTTAATGTTATTTAATTAAGTACTCTGGGAGCGTTTAAACCTGACATGTGGATAGATGTCTGGTTAAAATACGTGAAATGGGCAGATGGATGAAACTGACCATTTCAATATACAATTATGACAGACAAAAATAAATCATGGCCCTTATTCCCAGGAGGCTGTAAAATCACCAACCAAGGCAGTGGTTGGTGGCCGAAGGTGGAGGGTGCTAAGAATCCTCTGATTGTGGACCAGGCTGCCATTTGATGATGACTTTTTATTTAGGTACTTACAACTGCAGATCACTTTTAAGTGAAGGAAAATTGCAAGAATTAGAAGAAGATCTGTCTTATATTAAATAGGACATTATTGGACTTTATGAAGTTAGAAGAAAAGGTGAAGAGACAATTGATTTAAAAAGTGGACATGTACTCTATTATAAAGATACTAATATTGAAAATACAAGTGAAGTAGGATTCATTATAAATAAAAAGTGGAAGAACAATATTGTGGAGATTGATGGTATATTGGAGAGAGTGGCAAGATTAGTTATATAACTTAATAGCAGATACCAAATGCAGATAATTCAGGTTTATGCCCCAACAAGTTCTCATAGTGATGAAGTAGTAGTGAACATTGATTGGTAAGATGTAAGATATGTGTTAATGCAAAGCTAGAGAGACAAAAATTATTAAGAAAAACAATATTTATAGTTGATATTCTTAATCTTCAGAAACATTTTAATGAATTTAAATTAGAACTTAAAAATCGGTTTCAAGTATTAGTAGATTTTGAACATGATTCAGATTTGAATGAAATTAATATGAAAATAACCGATACACTTTTAAAAACTGCAACAAAGATAGCTGTTAGAAAAAAGCAGCAATTGACCAATAAAATTTCTACTGAGACTAGAGAATTTATGAAGAAAAGAAGGAATATAAAGATATACAAAAATGATGCATTAAAAAGGATTGAATATCTCGAATTTTGTAAAATGGTGCGGAAAAGAGTTGAATATGATATAAGAAAGTATAACTGTAAATTAGCAAGGAAAGCTGTAAAAGAGGATAAAAGTCTCAAGTGTGTAAAACAACATTTTGATATTGATAGGAAATTTATATCTGCAATAAGAAAAAAAGATGGAATTATTTTTAAAAAAAGAGTTGACATCATGAAATTGGTAGAAGACTTTTATCAGGAATTATACTAGTAATAAAGAATAAGTACCTCCTATATCTATTACATCTTCCAAATTGCCCAGAATTTTAAATGAAGAAGTGAGACATGTAATTAAATGTATGAAGAAAGAAATGGTTCCAGGTAATGATGGAATTACAATTGATATATTAAAAGAAGCAGGTGAAGAAATATAATTTTTTTTAGCAAAGTTATATACCAAATGTCTAAATGATAAAGATGTATCAGATGATTGGAAGAATGCAGTATTAATATTTAAAAAAGGTGATAAAAATATATTAAGAATTACAGACCTATCAGCTTTTATCAGTTTTATACAAAATTTTTACCAAGATAATTACAACTCGTCGACAGAGAACATTGGATTTCCACCAACCAAGAGAGCTGGATTTAAAAGTGGTTTTAGTACAGTAGATCATATCCAGATATTGAGAGAAGTTAGAGAAAGAACAAATGAATATGAGTTGCCATTATGTATTGGATTTGTAGATTATGAAAAGGTATTTGATTCTATAAACATTTCTTCAGTGATTAAAGCATTGGATCATCAAGGTATAGATCCAGGATATTGTCATATTTTAAAGAATATTTATAAAAATGCAACAGCAACAATTAGATTACATAATGATACTAGGAAAGTCAACATTGAGAAGGATGTAAGACAGGGTGACTCCATATCTCCAAAACTTTTTACAGTAGTGCTGCAAGAAGTATTTTGTGGATTAAAATGGAAAGCTAAAAGAGTGAAAGTAAATGGAGATTATTTAAGTCATTTAGATTTTGCAGATGATGTAGTTATTTTTGCAAATAATGCTTTAGAGCTGCATGAAATCTTACAGGAGTTAATCATATGAAAGTAAATAAGTAGGACTAATGATAAATGTCAAAAAGACTAAAGTAATGTTTAATGGATTTCCTCAAAATATGAAACTAAAGATTAATTATGATGAGTTAGAAGTTAACAGTTACAAATACCTTGGTCAGATTATTAATACAGATGGAAACATAATAGATGAAATTAATCATAGAATTAAACTTGGTTGGAGTGCTTTTGGTAGAAATAACTTGATACTAAAAGGAAATATGCCTATATGTTTGAAAGAAAGTTTTTAATAAATGTGTTTTAGCAGTTGTTACTTATGGATCTGAGACTTGGACCCTTAATAGAAGAACAATACAGAGACTTCAGACCACTCAAGGAAGTATGAAAAGATGCATGTTGGAAGTAACAAGAACAGATCAAAAACGCAATATATGGGTAAGAGAACAAACAGGTGTTACCACCTCATTGAAAAAATTAAAAGACAAGTGGACTTGGGCTGGACATATTGCTAAAAGAGATGATAATAGATGGACAATTGAAATCTTAAACGGGATTCCAAGAGATTATAAAAGACCCAGAAAGAGACCACATGTGAGATGGATGGATGAAATAAGAAAGTGTGCAGGGGTGATGTGGAGAAGAGAAGCTAAAGATTGGATAAGATGGATTAAACTTGGAGAGACCTTCATCCTGCAGTGGATTAATAATGGTTGATGATGATGATTTTGGGGATTTGATGATCAGCAGTATTTGGAACTTCACTTGAGATGAATTAATAATTATAACAAATTTGTTAGAACATAATCAATTTTTTAATGCTATTGTTGTTATTCACGAATTTGTGATTTTATTTTATAATTATGCCAAATATAATTGACCGAGATTGGAAACTGATTAGATTCATTGGTGTTAGGGATTATTTGAAATTACTTTTTCTTGTTTAAATAATTTAAGATTTTAATTTTTTTTTTTTTTTCAGAATAAGATTTTAATTATTATCTCCGTTTTTTTATTATTACGTTCTTCAACGGTTAAAAGCCTGCTGGAAATGAGTGAACACTATTCTCTTTTATCAGAATATTTGATTCTTAGTGGCCTGTTAAGCCTGTTAATGGATTTAAAAATTTTACTCTCCTTATCTTGCCAGGTTTATTCAATTTTAGATGCTTTAAATTTTATTACGATAGTCACTAATGCTGGACTTATGGGATAATTTTTAAGGGGTTCCTATTTTTGTTTAATCAATTAACATTACTGAATTGCTTTTGTTATTATCATTATAGCAGGTTCTATTACTAAGTTATTAATTGATAAAATTTCAATATTTCATTTTTCATTGGTAGGAAAGGGCAATCCAATTTTATTTCAGCATTTATTTTGATTTTTTGGTATCCTGAAGTTTATATTTTAATTCTTCCTGGGTTACATGAAAAGGGAGGGGAGGTATTTTTCTTTATTAGGAATGATTTATGCCATATTAACTATTGGATTATTATGATTGGAATGAATGTTGAACTCGACTTATGCACAAAGCAACAAAGATTATTATAATTTATACTGAAATTGATATATTTAAATGACTTACTACTTTACATGAAGTAAAGATAGTTTATAAACTTGGTTTATTAAGTCAATTTTTTTTATAGCGCGATGTTTTTTATAAACAATAATATTTAAGCGGCATTAAAATGAATGAACACTAACACTTCAACCACATGATAAAGTCTTTGGAAAAGATAGAAAGGCCATTCTATCTTTTCCAAAGACTTTATCATGTGGTTGAAGTATTAGTATTCATTCATTTTATATTTAAACTTGGTTTATTGTAAGTAATGGGTTTTATTTTCCTGTTTATTATTATTATTCATGGAATTATTTTTGAGTAATTTTTCTTTAGATATTATTTTGCATGCTCATTTTATTATTTATTACCAATAAGAGCTGTTCTGCTATTTTAGGAGAAATAATTAATTGATTTTTCATTATTTTTAGGAGTATCAATAAATCTATATTGTACTCCTTCTCCGATAATTTTAGAAATTAATTTAACATTTTTTTCTTAGGATTTTTTTTAGGGTTGGCTAGAGAATATTCAGATTATCCAGCTATATATATATAATGTTATATTGTTCAGATAAAAGAATTAAAGCTTAGAGAATAAGATTAATACTTACATTACAAAAAACTTTTTGTGTAATTGCTGAGAGAGTTCTTAGTAATGAATATTTTGAATTAGAAAGTCTTCCAGTTAATATATAAATTCTTATTTTTATAGGACCCCATAAAAGTGTGGCAAAATTAAAGCTTAGCGAGTTATACTTTAAAATGAAATTAATATTCAAATAAATAATGAGATAATGCTTTTTATTATTGGGGCAATAATTAAGTTATTCAATTACTATATTTTAATCAACTAATTTCTTTATAGCTACGTTTAATTGCATCTCGGATTGGTTAAAGAATTCCGATAAAAACTAATTTTATTTAATCCGTTTCGGATTTGAATTATAGCCAAGAAGTTTTCGTTGTAAGAATTTTAGAAATACAACTTGCTTTATCCAAAGTCAAGTGGAATTTGAATTAAGGGCAAACAAACACTTTAGTTTATTTAAATACGCATTTATCCAATTAATAATATATATATAAACAAATGCTATAAAGCACAATCTATGTAGACGCGTGTAATGACGTTACAAATGTTATATTAACGCTAAAATATTTACATTTCATTTCCCGAAAGCCTTTACAAATAATAAGACCGATGAGCTTTAATTTACCCTAAATCCGTTTTAAAACCTTCAGAGACAAATCTTACCACGAGTACAATGTAAAAGTACAAAAACAATTCTTTGCAAGTCAGAAGCAGAAAAGCGATGCAATAAAAAGAGCGGGAATCCCTGATCTGCTCTTATATTTGTTACTTTAAAATGTTATTTCTCTCCCACTATACATTACTAGAACTTACTTATAACTAATAATTTTTAATTTCTGAGAATACATTTTTAAACAAAATAGTATTTTAAATACTAGGACGAATTTTTTTTATCTTTGAGATCTCAGCGATGTGTTGACATCTGCTTCTATGTTTCCTTTGTCGCTTGCTTTCTCATTCTCTTTATCGTTTGCTATTATTACCATATTAGCTTCTGCTGGCGTGTCACTTTGTTTTTCACTTTTGTTTTCCACTATCAGCTTGATCTGCAAGTTGTTGGGAATTTCTAATTTCTAACTCATATTTCTCTGCTTTTGACACTGCAGATTGGCTACTGCTGTCTTCAAATGGAGATTGTGTAACTTTTATAAGTCACATTCTCTTCAGTTTTTATTGCTAATATTTTGAAATTAATTTAATAATTTTCCTTCCACCCACATTTCGTAGACTCTCTCTAACGCATATTTTATCCCCCACATTAAACATTTTGCATTCAACTTTTACATTTGTCAGGAATAAACGGGTTAGTTCTGTCCTTAATTTTCTCTTTATTAATAATAATTCAGCTGGAGATTTGCCACTAGTTGCTAGCTGCTGTAGAAATAAAATGCTGGTGTAATAATTTTAGCAGAAGTTTCTTATTTCACTGCAAGTTTCTATGAATGATAAAGCAGAGAGCACATATGGTTAATCCCTGGGCTTCTAAATATTGCTTAAATTTATCTGAAGTAAGGCCAGAGTTATTATCTATAACAATCATTTCTGGGTAGTTATGTACTGAAAAAATTTCAATAAGTTTACCAATAATTTTGTCTGCACCAGTATTTTTTACCATGTGATTTTCAACACAATATGAGTAGCGTCAATGAGTACTAAAAATACATGACCCATAAATGAACCTGCATGGTCTACATGAACGTGTTCCCAAGCATTTTTAGCATGTGGCCATCAGTTATATGCTTTCTTAGATAAACGAGTATTTGTTTGATATGCTGTATACTTTTTACTAAATGACTCAATGTCTTTATTAATTTTAGGCTACCAGAAGCAAATGCTTTAGCACATACTGTTCCCAGATATCCCTTGTGCAATATATTTAGCACTTTACCACAACCTTGGGAAGAAGTACATTTTTTTGGATACAGACACATTTAAATAAACATTCCAAAATGATAATGGCAATTTCTGAGATTGTTTGATGGACCAACCTTTACTAATCCGATTAATCAATAACTGGTATCCTAGATTGTTGCTAGACCACTCTGACACTATTTACTATTTAATTCCCATGAAAGTAGATTATCAATATAATTGACATTGATGGCATTTTGTATTAATTTAACTTTTTAAAATTAAATTATTACCATAAACTAAAAGCAAAGTGATCCAATGCAGCATTCTTGGTCTGAGATCATCTAGGATGGGCTTTTCCTTTGCTAATATCACTAACAATGGTTTGGGATCAGTTATGACTGTAAAATTTTAGTTTTCTGGCCATATAAATACTTATGGAATTTCTAAATTCCCTAAACCATAAAATTAAAATTTCCAATTATACTTAGGTTCTAGACTTTCTGGCCGTTGCAATTATTTTTTCCAAAGCCAAGTGGAATATGAATTAAGAACAAACACTTTAATTGATTTAAATAAACATTTATCCCCTTAATAATAATAATTATATATATATAAACAAATGTTACAATGTACAATCTATATAGACATGATGACATTACAAATTAAATATTCTCATTGAAATATTTACAATTAATTTCCCAAAGTGTTTCTAAATAATAAGACCGATGAGCTCGTTAATTTATCCTAGATCCGTTTTAAAATGTTCGAAGATGGATTCCTCCAATTCCTGTATTGACTTGTCAAGGGTACAATGTAAAAGTCCCAAGTCAGAAGCAGAAGATCGTTGCAATAAAAAAAGCGACTATCCCTGATCTGCTCTTCTATTTATTACTTTAAAATGTTATTTATTTCTTCGTTCTGTATAGCAAATTCAACACGTTGGGTGGGGATAAAGAAAAGATTATTTAATTTATTGTAATGTTGTTGGAAAAGTTAATTCAATTATATAAAGCTCTAATTAAAGTTGAAATAAATAAGATAAAATTTAAAAAATAATGAAATTATCATATCTAGTGAAACTAAATTTATTAAAAATAATGAAATTATCATATCTAGTGAAACTAAATTTATTAAATTATTCTGCATTAAAAAAAACTGTTTAGTGTAAATGTTACATTTAATTTATTGGAATAATGTATTTGACTTACAAAATCAATATATAAAATCTAAGGAAATAGATTTGTGGAATCAAAAGTATGATGATGAGATGTGTTTTTAAGTTAAATAAAAGTTTCCTGTATACAGTGGTAGAATATCCGACTCTAAAATGAGGAGTCCTAGGATCAACTCCGTTTCTGACTTTTTCAATGCTGAACTTCTTAGTAACTCTGGAGCAAAAAAGACATTCGAATATATATAATCTAATAAGATTATTATAACTTAATTGAGTATCAATGATATTTATAAAAGTAAGTTTTTTTTAAATTTTAGATTCAGTAATAAAGTTTAATCTTAAATACATAGGAGAAGAGAGAATAAATTGCCATTTTCTTTTATTATTTTATTAATTATTTCTGTGCATTCTTTTTTATTATTTCACCAAATTTAATCTCAATTTCTATTGGTTGAACCGGATTAGGATTAGCGTCTTATATTTTAGTGGTTTGTTATCAAAATAGAAAATGTAACAGGCAGGTATATTAAAGATTATTAGAAATGGAATTCGTGACACGCCTTTTTAAAAATATATATTGCAAACATATTTAATAATTCAAGTTGGAATTTTTTAAAAGAATAAATTACTTTGACTATAATATTACTTTAATAGTAACTTTGTTGATAGTGTTATCTAGAATTACTAAAAGAGGTCACAGTTTTTTTCAGCATATATGATAATTGCTCCAAAGCTGTTTCAGCAATGTGTTTCATTTTTCAACTTTGATTAATGCTGGGGAGGGATAATGATATTAACTTTAGACTATTGTTCTATCTAACTTAATAATATTCATAGCAAGAATTTTACTAACATTGAATTTGATATTGAGAACATTATTGCTTTATCAACTTTAAATCAATTTGCCTTAATAATAAAAACATCAACTAATGTTACCAAAAATGTTATAAACTTACATAGTATATATAATTCAATTATCATATAATTTTTCAACAAAATTCAACTTAATACACATCTTCCTCAACTGCCCAATTCTCATTATTACAGAAAAAATTCTAGATTATTCTCCATTTCATATGTCAATAAATTTCTAATAATAATAACGTGATATTCCAAATGAATTATATACCGTCACAGCTGATGTAAAAATAATATAATAAAGAAAATTAAATTTCCAAAACCATACCCTTACAATAAAATTCAGCTGTATTTAAACAATTAAACTAATTCTAATTTTTGGTAACTGATTTGTAATAAAAACTAATATTCTAATATCTTGAATATGATTAAAATTATGAATAATTCTTCCTGACAAATAAACATCAAGGCTGGAGTTAATAAATGAAAAAATTAAAGTAAGAAAATCTAAAAAGTAATTTGTATTATTAAAGTATACTACCAATAACTGATTAGAGTTTTTAATGAGATTAAAACTTATTAAATTTGTAAATTAATAGTAATCAATTTTATCTTATAGCATGCTGTATCCCCGACTATGACTGGGCAACCAGCAAACAAATAAATATACAATAAAACTCGACAGATAACAGCACATATATATTTAGCAATAATAATTTATTAACAATTAAGAAAAAGAATTTCTATACTGATATTTAACACGAATATAGTCTGCATTTGAGTGAGCCTAATTCCCAGTTTAATTACTGAATAGCAAATAATGTTTATAAAGTTTAGGTAAACTATTATTCACTTTACCATCACCACCATCTTTCATCTTTATAACACAAATCTCAAAAAACCTCTTAAGGCATTCAAAATAACAATAAGACCAAGACAATCTGTACATCCTGTGAACAATGATCTCCAATGATGATCTGCTGCTCTACAACTCTTAGAACAATGACAATAGCTGCAATAATAGAAAGAGTGGGCAGTCCTTTTTTCCTATCAATTTATAACCTCTCTATTCTTTTGTTTTCTCATCTTTTTCTAGAGTATTTTTGACTATGGCTTTAATTAGTTCACTTAATCAATTTACATATTATTTAAAGTTTGTTATCGTAAAGTAAGTTTTTAAAATTTATAACATTAATTAATCTTACGAATTTATTTCCATATCTGTAAGGTTTTAGATCTATAATTAATTAGTGTCTTAGGAATTCATTCCCATATATGGTAATTTAAAAATTTATTCCATTAATTAATATACATGTGTCCATGTTTATTTAAACTAAGTTTAATTGAAACATTTCTTTTCAATGATTTATTTATCAGCATTTTTAAGTTTAAAATATTATTTAATATTTTGCATAGCAAATAAAGCTGCATTGTGATAATCTAATGATTTTTTTAAAAATTATATTTGCATTATAAAAGGGTTACACGTAGCTTGATTAGTATAAATGTCCTTTGACTAAACATTGCAATTGTATATAAATATTAATATGTGAGTATATAAAACAGGCAAAACTCACTATACGTATAGTGAGTTTTGCCTGTTTTAACGTATAGTGAGTTTTGCCTGTTTTAACAACAGTTATACACAAGCATAAGAGATGGTGGTCATGTTATGTTATGTGAGTATATATACCAACACATTTGGTAAATCAATATTTTTACTTTTATCTTAAAGCGAATTTTAAAAAATATCTATTATACTGCGATTTGTTTTGATTTTTATACATATTGTTAAACATAAATTTAAATTTTCTATTTATACTGCATTTGAATTTATTTGGTTAATATATATATATAAATTTTAAATGATAATAACGGTAAATAATAACAATATATTGTAACTGAATGGCATCTTACCTGGTATGATAATAGGTTATGTAAGTCATCACAGTGGGTAAAAGAGTCTATCTGGGATCTCTGCAAGTATATACCTATGTACATTCTGATCTCATTCCTGGAAGATGAGGGATTAAAACTCACACAAGTGTTAAACTATATACATATG
Source organism: Epiperipatus broadwayi (assembly GCA_028023455.1). Taxonomy (NCBI): domain Eukaryota; kingdom Metazoa; phylum Onychophora; class Udeonychophora; order Euonychophora; family Peripatidae; genus Epiperipatus; species Epiperipatus broadwayi. The sequence goes on along the minus strand of JAQFVV010012460.1, from coordinate 4,861,752 downwards.
CCCACCTCGTACTAACCATCTTTCATTTCCATTATTCTCAGGTTTCAAACTCAGGGAGAATCTACATAATCATCTAATTCAAGGTATATCAATATCACTTAATATGCAGGTATGTGTGAATGTGTATAAATAAGTATGTGTGGAAAAATATATGTAGATATATGGGAATGTATGACCAAATAAAAACTGAATATAGAAAAATACAATGATAGTTTTTAATTTAAACACGTATATATATTTATCAAATGTATTTACAATAAGCAAAGATTTAGTAATGAAATTCATAACAAAATATAAATCATTTAATTTAACATCTATGGATATTCTTTGATTATTGTTTATTTTAATTATTGCTCCAATCCTTTATTCCCTACAAAGAATAACCATTTGATGTCCATATTAACACAAATGAAATTTATTTTATAATTTATGATTATTTAAATTATTCTTGCTCACTAAATTATTAATCGAAATTATAATTTCTTTTTATTTTCATAACTTGATAGATTACAATATGGGATTCCCCTGTTATGTAATGTAATTATGATAAAGACGGGAAAGACCATTTACAATAGTAATAGTTAGTCAAATACATTGAAAACATTTAACTAAAATATTAGTATTAAAATACTGTGACTTTACCATTTGTATAATTTAATTAAAATACTTTTAGTTTCGTGTGCATTAAACATTTTGTTTAATTATTATTTTGCACACAGCAAATACATTGCTTTGTAATTATGTGTCCTCATAATAAATATAACTTCTGTTTCCACAATGTTTTTCATAATTTAGAAAATTGTATAAAAGGGTTTCTGATAATCTCCACTACTTAATAATGTTATTATTTGAAAACAGCAACTTTTCACTATTTATATTGAAGTGTTATGTCTCTAGAATTTCAGAGTCATCAATTTAACAGATCTAAATTATTTATTTTCTTGGTGTTTTCCTGAAGGTTTATGATGATAGTATTTTAGTTGTATTTATATATTGTAAAATATTTATAATCTGATATTATATACTGAATCTCTTTAGAAAAGTTTAATGTTATTTAAATCTTCCAATTACATTCAACTACTACTAATATTGTGTTAGCCCCAAAATAAGACTGGGTCATATAAATTTTTGCTTCAAAAGTCACCCTAGGACTTATTTTCAGGGAATGTCTTAATTTTTCATGTACAGAAATCTACATTTATTCACATACAAACATATACATTTATTCAAAATCTCAAATCAATATCCAAACATGTTTTTGTCAACACTCTGTGAATATTTGAATTTTCAGATACCAATATGCATTAAAATATTTACATTTACTTAAGTCCAAAAACTTATATGGGTCAAGATATTATTCCATTTAAATTTACCATTAAATCAAGTGTTAACTGAAGAAATGAAATAGGAGTGGTAATGAAAATTATTACAGTTAAGAATCATGCAAAAGTGATAAAAAAATACAAGCATAAAAATTCAAAAAACGTTTTTGTATTTCATACCATATTAAATACAGCTCTCACAACACACTGCATGTTGAATTATGAAGATTCATATATGACACAACCACGTCTATTTGTTATCAAGGGACACATTGTAAACTCTTCAAATTACTTGTAATAGCTCCATTTGAGTTTTTTTTTTTTTTTAAAAAAAAAACTTTGTTTTTTATTTAACTTAAACTAAACTTTAATTTTTAAAATCACTTCTACTATTTAAACTGTTTTAGGAGAGGGAAAAAAAATTTAAAAAACAAAGCTGATTTTTTTTTTTATCTCAAATATTTAACAGCTATCACCATCAAACTCTAAAACTAAGTCAAACATTCTTATAAATTTAAGTATTAAATATAAACAAAATAAGTATCTAAAATTACATAAATGAAATTATAATTTGTCCAATATATTGGAATTGTGGTAAATAAAATTTTAAAAGTTTGTTATATATCATTCATAAATTCAATAAATTGATTATCTTAAGTCTATCAGCTCAGAGGAAATTGTTTCTCTATGTATATAGAATTATGTTTATTGAAAATGTTCAATAGGAAAATACATAAATGCTATTATAATTTATATTATCATTTATTTAAAGCATTAATGTTAATATTATTATTTAATTATTCATTATTACTTTATAATTCAATACCCACATTGTGTGCTTCAATAAATAAAAAGAAGTCTATTTATTTAGCTGACAGTCTAAATTAGAGCTTATATTTGGAGTAGGGCTTATATTACAAGCCTCATGAAAAGTCATGCTAGGGTTATTTTCTGGTTAGGTCTTATTTTCATAAAAAATAGTATCACACAGATTAGTATATGAACATTTAATATTAATTATTGAATGTCTTAAGAAAAATTTGAATGTAATTGGAAGATTTAAATAAAGTTAAATTTTTCTAAAGACATTCAATACTTAATATGAGATGATGGAAATAATCCAATTTATAAATACAAATAATTATTTCTTCTTCTATTATAATTTATAGATTAAATAATTTTTAAAAAAAATAGATTTTAATAACAATTATACAAATTTATAAACAAATAATATGTTCAAATTCTTTTCTTCACTAAAAAATTAAAAAATATCCCACTTAATATTAACATGCAGCCAATTTTTAAAACAAAAATTTCATTTTTATAAGGAATCATTCCTACAGCAAAGCAAAACTCTCTAGCAACATTTCTTCACAAATGTTAAAGAATGTTAGAAAAAAGGATTGAACTAGTAAATCAAAGTTATTTATAAATAAATATATTTATATTGTTAAGAAAAAATAATAATATTTATATTACATTTACAGCTTTATTCTAACTATTCTACATTGAGTAAAACGAAAGAAAAAAAGTGGTTATATCATTATGTGATAAATAATTTATTAGTATATATATATAATTAGCAAAAATAACTAATAAAATAACGTGGGAGACTGCTTTGCAGTAAGGTTTAAACGATGGCATGGTTCTGCTGAATAATTCATACCTTTTGATAGTGCTGATTAACCATTATAAGAAAAAACTTTCCAAACTAAAGTAATTTATCTGTCATATGCTATTAATTATATCCTATTGACATTTAGAATTAAACCATACTTTTTTATTTTAAATTTCATTTTAAATTCATTTCTAATTTTAAATACAAAAACATTAATTGAGTTGATATTTACTTTGTAATATAAAGATATGTGTGTATACGTACTTAAATTTATCATGAAAGCAGATTAAAGTGACTAGATAATAGAAAACTACATCCAAGATTATCACCGGGAATAGTTCCTTATTGGTTGTCAATCCTTTAATTAAATTTATTCTAATGTTTTTATATTTATATAAATTTTGTAAATGGTAAGTAAAATTTTTTTAAAAAGTTTCATATATAAAATATATAATTTTAGTTGTAAAAAGTTTTATTATTTTATATATATATCCTTAATTAATACCTAATCACTGTTGAGTGTTTTTTTATATATATAAATATTTTGTTGATGTCGTTTCTGCAGTAGAAGTTTTTAAATTACCTTTTTATTTATATATAATTGTAATTGTAAATGAGGAAATTAGTCTTTTAAATTTTCATAATTTTCTGTTGTCCTAATATTGACGAAACATTTCCAAATCATATTTAATAGAGATGAAGATTTAGAAATCTTAGAAGACTTTGAACATATGGTTCTTGGAAACATTCCAAAAACGAGTACTTTGATATTTATTTATTATGACCAGCCCTATCTCTCTTTTACTGATAACAGCGATCATTATTTTGTAGCAGATATCACTTAATTATTTATAAATATATATTTTTGACCTCAAAATATACGATCAAATAGTAAAGATGCCTTAGGCGTATATATAAAAATTAAGTTGTCCTTATTAAGAATATATTGAAAATAGTTTGGAATATTCTTTTTACATTATAATTTCAAAACAGTAATAAACAAAATTAATCTAATATTGTTTATTTATTTATTTTTCAAACTCCAATCTTAGTAATATTTTACAATTCCATGCCGATGCTGCTTTTAATTATGGGTGCATTCACTTTTTAACAATATGCAATTAATATTCGAATTCAAAATTTATGACAAACATTATTTTTTCCTAAGTATCATTCTGTTTATTGTACTTGTATCTCTTATGATATTTCAAAATTTATATTCTTATTTATTTTTGTACTATACACATATTTTATATTAATTAGCATCTGACATATATATACGTGTGTGTGTGTGCGAATACATCTCTTGAGTTTGTAAGTATATATGTTGCTTGTTATTTATTTGTTTTCAGATCTCTGCAGTTACCACTTCAGTGACTTCAACTTATCAGATAAGGCAAGTGCAATCTAGTCAAATGTTGATATAGTAGTGAAATTAGCACAATAAACTATTTATATAAATGAACATAGGACATGTGTTTATATTTTTTATCCATATAAATATTTTGTTTAATACATATAAGCATTGAAAATCTAATAAAAATTTTCAGATATTTTTTTAATTTGAGCTCAGACAAATATAACTAAGCAAGCAATTTAACACTGGAAAAGAAATTGAATCACTTCATCCAATAACAACATATGTATTAGTCTGACAAATTATGAACTATAAATTTCAAACTAATAAATGTGTTGTTATTGGATGAAGTGATCCAGTTTATAATTGTCTATTTGTATGTTTACATTTTGGCTGAGCTCTAATTAAAAAAATACATGAGAATTTCATCAAACTTTAAATAATTCCATCTATAAAAGTTCATGAATATTTTTAATAATATATATTTATAAATTTAAAAAACTTATAATAAAAAATGATTTTTTTAAAGTTCACATTGCAACAACTAGGTGCCGCTGTGATCAATTGCAAATTGTCATATTTGTTGCTGATTCTTCATACCTATAAAAAAATATGACATTACAATTATAAATAAATAATTTAATATCACTTGGATATTATACCGTTTGTATTTTATCAAGATTAATTATCACTGCAAATAAAAAAAACTAAAAAAAGATAGTAACATCATTTTTGTTGTGTTTTTTCTTAATGTGTTACACATTAATCTTTAAACATATTTGTATTCGTTAATACATTAAAAAAACAATGCCAGCAGACTTTTACCTATTAGAACCTTCTAGAATTTTTAAAATTTCATTGTTTTCACTAACTTTAAATAATGTATTTTCTGTTTATTGTAAGTACTTTTCTTTATTAATCATTTTTCTTTATATTTTATTTTGTATATGTAATTTTTTTAATATTTGCATAATTAGTAAAATCTATATATATATGTTGAAAACTATGCAAAACTGTATAATATTCAATTTATTATTATTATTATTATTATTATTATTATTATTATTATTATTATTATTATTATGTTATCTTAATATACATATGTAAATTTAAAATTATAATGTATTATAGTTATGTGCTCACATTACATATTGAAACAGACATATTATTTCATATATCATGAAGTTACTCCCCCCCCCTCCCATTTTAAAATGTTTTGATTTAAAAAAAGAAAGCTGATGCAGTTATAAAATCAAAATGTGTAAATTTAATTTCTATGAAAAAAAAAAAGAGAAAAATTAGAAATTAAATGACACATTTAATTAACAAATTTTTATCATTAAAAACCTGTGGTTTCAAATGTTACCAATATAATATTTTTTTTGTTAGAGCTGAATGTTTATGAGTTACCATAAAGAAATGCTATAATTAGTTCTTTAAAAAAATGATAGCATCACTTTCTTGCCTTAGGCAAAAGAAGTCAACATATTTTTTGAAAAACATGTTGGTCAGTGTAGGTGAGATATAAAAGATGATAAAAATTATGGGAAGTTGGAGTATATAAAGTGAGCAATCGATTAATTCCAGGAGTTGTATTTAATTGATTGTAACAGTTGTTTGCAGTAAGTAGCAGTTGAGTATGTAGTCAGTTCACTGTGAAGAGTTTAAATAAATGGACCAACTAAGCTTGGAGCCATCATGGCCAGTAATTAGTCAAGGAAATGCAGTGGTTACTAGGAGAAACATGTGGCTACTTAAAACTGCAATGTGAAGAAGCATATTATTAACATGAAAAGCACTAGAATGTTTGACTAAAAAAATGACTTGCTCGCCCTTCCCATACTATGAAAAAGTCATGAAGTTGAAAATTAATGCCAAAGTGATCACCAAAACAAAATGTATACCCTTCAGCTTTAAGCCAAATTTTTTTTAATGTGAAGCTTTACCAGTGGTGAATTGCCAACAGATAAATTTAAAGATAAAAAAACTCTAGATAACATTTGAAATATTTAAAGATATTTATGAAAATACTGTAAGAAAAGCATTTCGAAAAAGATAAAATGAGAAACATAGTTATTTAAAATGATTAATTTACAAAATAATAAAGTGTTATATACTAAAATAATTTCTTGTAGAATGACATAATTTCCACTATTACAAAAAACATGGTAAATTGAAATATGTTAATAGAAATTGTGAAAAGTAATAATGATTATTTTTTACTTGATAAAATGATAAACTTAATAATATTGACATGAAACTAAGCTCTATAATGAAAAATATAAGAAATATGCATTTATATGCATGGATTAATATATATGTTATAAGCATTAGTTTAAAATAGGCATACCCTGATATATGTGTACACCATAAGTGCATTATGTTTAATCAAGAAAGAGTTACTTTTTTTATATATATATATATATATATATATATATATATATATATATATATATATATATATATATATATATATATATATATATAACCAAACCTGCCTAACACTATACTAGCAAAAATAAAAATGAAAACCATAAAACAATACAATACTAGATTAAATTCAAAATTTTACCAAAATCCTTTCACAATCATGGTTTCATCTACTACAAATAGACCTTCTCAAGTGAAACTCAAACTATAAGAAATAACAAATATATACACACAATCAAAACTTCCCATAATTCATTTCAAACTCCACCTTCCCTTAATATCAAAAGAAGTCTTCATACGATTGATAGCTTCAGAATCAAGAAGATTTATCATCAAAGTCTCCTTTATTCTTCTTTTTAACTCATTCTTTTCATAAAAAATAACCAAAGCATTGTCAAATAATATTGTATGACCTGTATTCAATTCATGAATATATAAAGCTGAGTTAAGATACCTATATTTAACTCTACTTATATGAACCTTAATCCTTTCAATAAGATTAAACTTACTCTGGCCTACATAAAACTTACCTCAACTACATAGAATCTTATAAACAATACCAGGAATAGACCTACTATCAATAGACTGTTTAGAACCATTAAGTAATGAATTCAAATCAGAACCCTTCTTCCATGCAACCTTCCTTCTACTCAACAGATAACTATTTTTATAAACCAAATTATAAATTGAAGCCTTAAATGGTAATGACATATAATCATTATCTTTACCAACAACATTCTTACCATCACAATCATGACTATAAACATTATTATTAAATACAACTTTTTTAATAAAATCATGACTATAACCCAATTCTACATATTCAGCAGCAAATTGACTTCTTTGAATATCAGCATTATTATTAAAATTATTAAGCCTTCTATTCCTACAACAAAAATTCAACAAAGACATTTTTATGTATAAAAGCCTGATAACTATCAGGCCTAATTATATTCCTCAAATTTTTAGGTTTTATAATATGACTACAAAATAAAACATCATTAACCTTCTCAACATTTAAATCTAAAAACTTTAATTTTACAAAATCAAAACTACCCCACTCAATTGTAAACTTAACCTTTTAACCGCTAATTATATTATTGGTTGTGTCAGCTAAAAATCAAAGCTTTTAATTGGCCAGCTCACAAACTGAAGACAAGTCAATTGTCAAAATATTTTCACCTTTAATATCATATTGACTTTATATTCGTTTATAAAAAGTATATTAATATATTGTCAGGTTATAAAAGTGAACAAAAGTTCTTTCAAAAATAAATTGCTATTTATTTATTATAAAATATTCAATTTCGGCAACATAAAAGCTATCATATAAACAAAGAGTTCGTGACGTAAATGTATTTTACGTTATAGAAAAGTAAATATTTCTTTTTGCTAAATCTTAAATATTTTTACTAAAATCTTCAATATTTTTCGAAAATAATTTTGTTTTTTTAGCATTCTCTCTGAAAATGATTTGTAATTACTCAATATATACTTAATATTTTTTAAAATTATATTCGAAATGAAAACCTCAGTGTTTTTCTTTATTTTCTTTGATCAGGTGGTTTCTTTGTTCTTTCCAGCCAATCAGAATGTCTTTTTTGGCTGAGAGCTGGCTGACAGCCAATCACCGACAAGGTTCTTTCTTTGTTTAGTTTTAAATGAGGTTTTTTTGATTTTTTACTTTAAAATAATTCGGAAGAGGGCACCATCTTACAGAACTTTTAAAAACCTAATCAATAACTGTCAAACGAATATTCTACCATTAAAACTAATGAAATTAGAGTGACATCAGCTGTCGACGAGAGACCTCGTAAGAGGCGGGAAAAGGGTTAATACTAGAATCAAAACCATTCAATCCACATAAAAACTCTTCTAATTTCTCTTTCTGAATAACAAACAAACAATCATCAATATACCTAACAAATAATTTTATAGAACATGAAAACAGATTAATAATACTACACTCCAAATAATCAATATAGACAGCACACATCAATGGAGAAATAACATAACCAATAACCCAACCCTCTCTAATCTTATAAAATATATCATTAAACGTAAAATACATTGAATCCTCTAACAGCAAAAGCAAATCATGAAAAACCTTAATCTTATCTGCAGAAAAACATTCCAATTTCTTTAAAATTGACACAAAAACATCAATACTTTTTAATCTATTAACTGATTGGTACATATTTTCAATATCTAAACTACCAAAAACACAATCATCATCCAAAACAAAAACATTTATTTTCTTAAAAGCTTCAAAAGAAGAAGAAACACAAAATTGACCTAATTTTATATAATCCTTAAAATATCTTCTAATAAATTTTGATATTTTTTCAACAATTCCTCCTGTAAAATCAATAATACATCTCAAAGGAAAATTATCTTTATGAGATTTCAAATTAAAAAAAAACGTTTAGAGTGACATAATCACTAGGATAACAATTTAAATAAGTAGCTCTGTCAAAAATCTTTTTATTTCCCATAACTTTCATAATTTTAATTAATTTACATTTTATTTTTTTACCAGGATCAGAATCTAAAATAGTATATTTTCCATTATTCTATTCTAAAGAAACTTTACTTTTAAAATCAATATTATTTAACAATACAAAACGGTCACCTTTATCTTTTTTGAATTTTTGTTGTAGGAATAGAAGGCTTAATAATTTTTAATAATGCTGATATTCAAAGAAGTCAATTTGCAGCTAAATATGTAGAATTGGGTTATAGTCATGATTTTATTAAAAAAGTTGTATTTAATAATAATGTTTATAGTCATGATTGTGATGGTAAAAATGTTGTTGGTAAGGATAATGATTATATGTCGTTACCATTTAAGGCTTCAATTTGCAATTTGGTTTATAAAAATAGTCATCTGTTGGGTGGAAGGAAGGTTGCATGGAAGAAGGGTTCTGATTTGAATTCATTACTTAATGGTTCTAAACAGTCTATTGATAGTAGGTCTATTCCTGGTATTGTTTATAAGATTCCATGTAGTTGTGGTAAGTTTTATGTAGGCCAGAGTAAGTTTAGTCTTAATAAAAGGATTAAGGTTCATATAAGTAGAGTTAAACATAGGTATCTTAATAGAGGCCATATAATATTATTTGACAATGCTTCGGTTATTTTTTGTGAAAAGAATGAATTAAAAAGAAGAATAAATGAGACTTTGATGATAAATCTTCTTGATTCTGAAGCTATCAATCTTATGAAGACTTCTTTTGATATTAAGGGAAGGTAGTGTTTGAAATAAATTATGGGAAGTTTTTATTGTGAGTATATTGTTATTTCTTATAGTTTGAGTTTCACTTGAGAAGGTCTATTTGTAGTAGATGAAACCATGGTTGTGAAAGGATTTTGGTAAAATTTTGAATTTAATCTAGTATTGTATTGTTTTATGGTTTTCATTTACATATATATATATATATATATATATATATATATATATTAAATATATATATATAGTTTATATATATATATATATATATATATATATATATATATATATGGATTAAATATATGCATTAGTTTAAAATAGACATACCCTGATATATGTGTACACCATAAATGCATTATGTTTAACTAAGAAAGAGTTATTATTTTTGTATAAATGGGTTAAATATGTGCATTAGTTTAAAATAGACATACCCTAATATATGTGTACATCATAAATGCATTATGTTTAACCAAGAAAGAGTTACTATTTTTATATACAATGTATTAAATATACATCTATAAACATGGATTAAATATGCATATATTGTGCCAGTCAAAACATGCTTATCCATCTAACACGAGCTGGAACTCACAAAATGTACTTCAAACCCAGTCAAGCCCGAGATTTAGGTCAGGGACCAGCCTGGATTCGAACCCACTCTCCAAGCACCAGATCTAACACCCAATGGATAACATAACAATGGTAGCACACGAGATTTAATTCTTCATCCGGCCCACTAGCAAATCGGAGAAAACAATAAGACTCATGGACTTAAACATATATATAAACAACGTAAATACTAGACATTCCACAGATAAAAATCTAACATATTTAAATAATAGGGGCTTTACTAATGAATACTTATGGGCAATTAGTGAATTGGATTGATTTAATAATGAGACAGAAACTGATATATGATGAATTAAAATATATTTATTGACAATTGTTGTTGGCAAATGCACGCAGGCATTTTATTTATAAAGTAACATTACTCTAGGCCAATAATTGATACGTTGGCTATTATTTAATTGCTCCAATATTATTTAATGGAAACAAATACCCTACTATATAACTAATCACTACATTAACTTTTACCAGTTATGCCCTTTCATCATCAGTTCGTGTGGCTATTGTACGTGAAATCAAACCAAGTCTGGAGTGAAACCTAATACATCTTAATTATAATAAATTTATTTTAACTGCGGGCTTTTAAAGCGTCCCAGATAGCTTTAGATCGAACGGGTTTTCAAGAATGCTTCGGATCAACGCCGAAGACTGCATATTAGGGAGGGAGAGTTGGCTATAACGATTTTACTAATACGCTAGGCACAAGTAAAATATAATAATAAAGTGGCTCTGCGGATGGAAGAATAATTTTAGGGTTTTTGTGACAAACAACGGTTTACCCAATAACCGGTCGTCATGCTGCTAATGGGGAACCTTTATTTGGTTCAGAGGCGGGGGACTTACGTGCTAATCTGGCCCGTAGCTCAGACTTCACTACTGCACTACCCTATAAGAGAAGATGTGCTGGCAACGCCGTGGCTCCATCTTATATATGTATAAAAAAAACAGCACAACGAGGAAATCTAAATAAGTTTCACATCCGCCAAGCCGAAGGATATTATAAATGAAATATCACATATTAAATGAACACAAGTTTATCAGCTTGATCAAAAGAGCCAACTCTTATCTGTAGCATGAGAAATATGTATATGCTACTGACGGGAAGATATACAAACTTTACTTTATCCCGTTCAATCTCTTTAGTTATCTATAACTACTAAACTTTTAAAAAGGAGGAAAAGTATATTTAATAAGGGACTTACGAATACTTAACTAAAAAAATATACTTATAATTACACTCCAGGCTAGTTTAATCTTTAGTAACATAATAAATAAAGGTTGAAAA